>JAOPHQ010002239.1:0-10000 GCA_030340625.1 Merluccius polli
CCCCCCTCTCTCTCTCTCTCTCTATTCATATTTCCCTAGTGGGGGACATTGTGTTGTACTGGACACACATACTGGATTGGGAGGAATGTACCCCCCCCCTCCCCCCACCCCACCCTCATATACGCCCAACACGACCCCCCCCCCCCCCCCCCCCCCCACCCACATATACTCCCAACATGAACACGACCCCCCCCCCCCCGGGATCAGCATGCATGATGTGGAGAATGTCACTTCCTGTCAGGTGGATTTCCCTAGAGACAAAAATGAGCTTTTGATTGTTGGCCGTACACACACACACACACACACGCACACACACACACACGCACACACATACGCACACACACACACACACACACACATACGCAGACACACACACTCAAGACACTCACACACGTCGACGAGTAATCAATCACATCTTTATAGAGGGGATTACCGAAAACCATCAAAGGTCTCTGGGTTGAGTGTGTGAGTGGAGTGTGTGAGTGGAGTGTGTGAGTGGGGTGTGTGAGTGGGGTGTGTGAGTGGAAGATGTGAGTTTAGTGTGTAAGTCGAGGGTGTGAGTTTAATGTGAGTTTAATGTGTGAGTTTAGTGTGTGAGTTTGATATGTGTGTTTAGTGTGTGAGTTTAGTGTGTGTGTGAGTTTAGTGTGATTTTAATGTGAGTTTAGTGTGTAAGTTGAGTGTGTGAGTTTAATATGTGAGTTTAATGTGAGTTTAGTGTGTGAGTTTAGTGTGTGAGTCGAGTGTGTGAGTTTAGTGTGTGTGTGTGTGAGTTTAGTGTGTGAGTTTAGTGTGTGTGTGAGTTTAGTGTGAGTTTAATGTGAGTTTAGTGTGTAAGTTGGGTGTGTGAGTTTAATATGTGAGTTTAATGCGAGTTTAGTGTGTGAGTTTAGTGTGTGAGTCGAGTGTGTAAGTTTAGTGTGTGTGTGTGAGTAGTGTGTGAGTCGAGTGTGTGTGAGTTTAATATGTGAGTTTAGTGTGAGTTTAATGTGAGTTTAGTGTGTAAGTTGGGTGTGTGAGTTTAATATGAGTTTAGTGTGTGAGTTTAGTGTGTGAGTCGAGTGTGTAAGTTTAGTGTGTGTGTGTGTGTGAGTTTAGTGTGTGAGTCGAGTGTGTAAGTTTAGTGTGTGTGTGTGTGAGTTTAGTGTGTGAGTTTAGTGTGTGAGTTTAATATGTGAGTTTAGTGTGAGTTTAGTGTGTAAGTCGAGTGTGTGAGTTTAGTGTGTGTGTGTGTGAGTTTAGTGTGTGAGTTTAATATGTGAGTTTAATGTGAGTTTAGTGTGTAAGTTGAGTGTGTGAGTTTAATATGCGAGTTTAATGTGAGTTTAGTGTGTGAGTTTAGTGTGTGAGTCGAGTGTGAGTTTAGTGTGTGTGTGAGTTTAGTGTGAGTTTAATGTGAGTTTAGTGTGTGTGAGTTTAGTGTGAGTTTAATGTGAGTTTAGTGTGTGTGTGAGTTTAGTGTGAGTTTAATGTGAGTTTAGTGTGTGTGTGTGTTTAGTGTGTTTAATGTGAGTTTAGTGTGTGTGTGAGTTTAGTGTGAGTTTAATGTGAGTTTAGTGTGTGCGTCGAGTGTGTGAGTTTAGTGTGCAAGTCGAGTGTGTGAGTTTAATATGTGAGTTTAGTGTGTGTGTGAGTTCAGTGTGTGCGTCGAGTGAGACGTCAGAAACATCGTGAGAGTTCGTGTTGGAGTGATAGTTTTGTCCATCTGACTCACAACTCACATGTCATGAAATAACTCCAACAGAAACACTCTCCCACACTCTCCCACTCCCTCCCACTCTCTCCCACTCCCTCCCTCCCGCTCCGGTTTTCCCGGAAACCCCCCCTACAGTTCAGAAAGGGTCTCCAGGTTGCCTCCATCGCTGCCACCACTAGCTGTGCGTCATCACTAACACCCAACAGTTTGTATCCATAATCTCGAATATCCGCTTGACAAAACCTCAAGCGGATGATGAGCGAGGCCGGGCCAGACCACCTGCTAGAGTTCTTGGGGGAGGTGGGGGGGGGGGAGGGTGAGGTGGGGGTGGGGGGGGTTGAAGTTGTGCTAGACAAGGCAACGCTGTGTGTGTAACATCCCTGCATGCGATGATGCAACCCTCAAGACGATGAGTCAGCCGGCGGTCCAAAAGCTGCAAAGAAGAGAACAAGACCACCGAGCGGTGAGGAGGCGCCGCAGGGTCCCATTCCGCAACACACACAAAAAAATGCGAACCCCAAAAGGTCAAGAAAACAAAGTAACAACAGTGAATCACCGACATCGTCTCCGGGGACCGTCTGCCTGCAGGTTTTATTACAACGTCTGCGGCTCGGTTCGTTGTTGTTGCTAAAAAAAAAAAAAAAAAAGACCTATAATGACATCAGCAGTCCACCTATGCAGGCCCACCGGTTATCTGGACCCCCCCCCCCCCCCCCCCACTCTGTGTTTACCCCGCGGCCCCCCGGACGGTATTTATATCCCGGTTAGAGCCGGACAACGCCGCAGTGTCAGAGGAGCGGCGGCCGGCGGCTCCGCTCCTTGAGGACGTTTCCCACAAGGAGACACTAAAGCAGGAGACGCTCCCAAGGGAACAGGAGGAGGAGGGAGCGTCGTATGACCTCTGACCTCCTAGAGGTCAAATCAAATCACTCAGTCACGTGTGGATATTCTGAAATGATGCTTTTTTTAATCATTTGTCATTTCAACCGCCAACAGAGTAAACTCTGAGTTAAATTATTATTAGTACCGCACCTCGCCAGAGCCATACGTTAACACCTTAACACTTTCTGACGCTTTATTTTGACGATCCAATCATCATCATCATCATCATCAACATCATTCATCACATTGTAATCACACCAATTCATTCCTTTCATTCGTTATCCACAAACGAACGCCGGTCGGCCTAACGGAGCTCGTCGAACGATCCTGTAGCTGTTGAAAATGACATTTTTGACCCGCGTTCAATGTGCATTTGGCTGTTTGGTAATAAGGGAACGAAATGCGGTTTGCAACGAAGACAAACAGAAGGAACACATCCCAAACTATTAGGGTTAAAACTAAGAGCCGTGGCCTACTGGTTAAGGTTTCGGGCTTGTAACCGGGTTGCCGGTTGCCGGTTCGATACCCGAGCAGTCCACGGCTGAAGTGCACTTGAGCAAGGCACCTAACCCCTCACTGCTCCCCGAGCGCCGCTGGTTGGGCAGGCAGCTCACTGCTCTGGGTTAGTGTGTGATTCACCTCACTGTGTGTTCACTGTGTGCTGTGTGTGTTCACTAATTCAGTTAAATTGGGTTAAATGCAGAGAAACTAATTTCCCTCACGGGATCAAAAAAGTATACACTCACTCACTCACTCACTCAAGAGCAATATGAAAATAAATCAAGAGACGCGGCCATAAAGGGCTTCAAGGCCGCCGGGCCGGCGGTGTGTGTGTGCGGTCCTGTGGCCTTCCTGCTTTTATTCGACCCGCCGTCCGCTCCACAAAACACACAAACGCCAATAAAAACGTTTTAGAAGTCGTTTTATTCGAACGCCGAGTTACCAAGAAGATATCGGTATAGTTGGAGACTACATATTTAGATTTATACGTACCAACGTATACAACAATGGCTCGTTGGCCTCCGATTTCCCTCAAATAGATATAAAGATAAGATATTCAGTGACGATAGCCTAGCGACCTAGCTTATAGCTTGTAGCCTAGCATTGATCTTCAGGCTCTGGTATGGTGTACAGTTTTTCTGCTATACAATTACAAAAGCAACATTTCATATGATTTGTGTGGTCATTTGCCACTGAATCGTGTACCGTACCGTGTCCCGAAACATTTCTCCTGTGGGTTTTCGTCCTTGCTGATAAAAGACTAAATAAATAAACGCGACTCGATGCCGTTAACGGTGTAACGGTGTATATTGAGTAAAAGATTCAGTCTAGACATTTTCTTTCTCGCCACAATAAAAGACTCACAAATCAGACAAAAGAGGCTTTTCAGTTCTTGTATTGAAAGGTCGACATGGTGACGGCAGCGTAAGGCTTTCCGAGTCTTACACACACACAATATTAAAAAAAATACTTCCAATGAATAATTACAAATTCATCATTTTGACTGCCGCCATTATGTACGTTTCCACCAGCGAACGGGCCGAACAGCGGTCACTGTGATTGGCCGTGCAGCGGTCACTGTGATTGGCCGTGCAGCGGTCACTGTGATTGGCCGTGCAGCGGTCACTGTGATGGGCCGTGCAGCGGTCACTGTGATTGGCCGTGCAGCGGTCACTGTGATTGGCCGTGCAGCGGTCACTGTGATTGGCCGTGCAGCGGTCACTGTGATGGGCCGTGCAGCGGTCACTGTGATTGGCCGAGCAGCGGTCACTGTGATTGGCCGTGCAGCGCGGCGCTCGCGTCCTGCAGCTCTGTGATTAGCCGCTCCAGCTCTCGGGCGCTGTCCCGCAGGTCGCTGTGCAGGTCGCCCGTGGCAACGTCCGTGTGCATCTGCTAAGAGGAAAAGGACATAAGGAGATGTTATAGCTCAGCTTTTAAAAGGCACCGCAGGAATAGTTCATTCAAAATCACACTGGAATAACATTTGCCGGACGCATTTCATTTTTTTCATGATACGCCACTCTGTATGGTTAGCATAGCAATAGCATGAAACTAGCATCATTAGCATGATACTAGCGATATCATTAGCAGGGCTTTAGCATGGTGATAGCAGGGTACTAGCATTGCGTTAGCAGGGAGCTAGCGGGTAGTTGGCATGGCATTGGAGGGTGTTAGCATGATATTAGCAGCTCATCAGTAGGGAAAACAGCATTGTCATTAGCATGGCGCTAGCGCATACCTTAGCTTTGGCGGCCAGGCTCTTCAGACTGAGTCGCGCCGAGGACAACATCTGGAGCGCCTCCTGGCGATTGGTCTTCTGCTGACTGCAGCTGAGGGCGACTGGGAGACGGACGAGAGAGGGAGGGAGGGAGGGAGGGGGAGAGAGAGAGAGAGAGAGAGAGAGACAGAGACAGAGACAGAGAGACAGAGAGATGTAGACAGTAAGAGAGGGAGAGACAGTAAGAGAGGGAGAGACAGAAAGAGAGGGAGAGACAGAGACAGAGAGATGTAGACAGTAAGAGAGGGAGAGACAGTAAGAGAGGGGGAGACAGAAAGAGAGGGGGAGACAGAAAGAGAGGGAGAGACAGAAAGAGAGAGAGAGACAGAGACAGAGACAGAGAGATGTAGACAGTAAGAGAGGGAGAGACAGTAAGAGAGGGGGAGACAGAAAGAGAGGGGGAGACAGAAAGAGAGGGGGAGACAGAAAGAGAGGGGGAGACAGAAAGAGAGAGAGAGGGGTAGAGATGATTGTTTTAATACTCTGCGTTGGGACATCAGTAACTCGGCGGCGGTGACCTTCTCAGGGTCCAGGGACCTCGCTGGTCCAGCCATCGATCAGAGAGCAAAACCTTTTATTTAAAAGGCTTTTATTATTGGGACCCCTATACCGTATCTTTACACTCTTGCACATTATACGAACAATCGATTGTCCCCCCGAACGTACGAATGTACTTTTTTATCCGACCGGATACATTCCTCGTTTGTTTGCTTGTCATGCGTCTGGCTTTTGCGACCGCACGCATTGTGTAGGCGTGTGTGTGTGTGTGCGCCCGTGTGTGCGTGTCTGTGCATTAATGTGTGTGTGTTTGTTTATAATGTGCATCGTCCGCATGCAGTGGTAAACACATCCTCATCCACCTAAACACATTACTCAATCATTGAATTCCATTATGGCAAAATACATAGTTTCCATAGGTAAAATAGTTTGCTCTCCCAGTGGGGAGAGAGAGAGAGAGAGAGAGAGAGAGAGAGAGAGAGAGAGAGAGAGGGACAGACAGATGGCATAACTGACTTGGCAGTGTGTGAGTGAGTGAATGAGTGAGTGAGTGAGTGAGTGAGAGGGGTATAGAAAGAGAGGAATGACTGACTGAATGACTTGAGAGAGTTAGAGAGAGGGTGAGAGAGAGGGTGAGAGAGAGGGTGAGAGAGAGAGAGAGACAGATGGCATAACTGACTCGGCAGTGAGTGAATGAGTGAGTGAGGAGAGGGGTATAGAAAGAGAGGAATGACTGACTGACTGAATGACGAGAGAGAGAGAGAGAGAGAGAGAGAGAGAGAGAGAGGGAGCTAGAGAAAGACAGATGGCATAACCTGACTCGGCAGTGAGTGAGAGAGAGAGAGAGAGAGAGAGAGAGAGAGTGTGAGTGAGTGAGTGAGTGAGAGAGAGAGAGAGATCATTGCATCTGTGCTCCATTGGTATTCCTGTGCTGCTGCCCTGCGGTGATCCTGGGCTCCTGTGCTCATGTTTAATTCAGGGCGGTGTTCAGGTATTAATGATGGACATAAAAAAGGAAAAAAGTGACTGCTGGTGATTAACTACTCCACCGGCGCCGCCGCCCCCCCCCCCCCCGCCGCGGGGTTGGATTGGGGATGAGGGCGTAGGGAACCAAACAGGCTTGTTTGTCCGTGCATCCATCACACACAGCTTTCATAAGCGAGGCGTATGGGGACCGCCACCACACACACACACACACACACACACACACACACACACACACACAGGCTTGATAAACAAGCATTCGGGGACCGCTATGCCGTCACGCAATCTTCAGAAGCAAACTTATGAGGACCGCCGTCACACGCACAGGAGCGGCTTCAGAAGCAGCCTTGAGAGGGCCGCCGTCTCACACACACACACACACACACACACACAGGCTTGATATGCAAGCATTCGGGGACCGCCTTCACACACACAGGCTTGATAAGCGGCCTTATGGGGACGCCGCTCTCGCGCACACAGGAGCCGCTTCATAAGGGGACCGGGGGCGGAGACGTTAAGCGCGACGGAGCGGCGCTTCGCTCGATTCGGGACGACAGATGAGTTCTGGGCTTGAGGGACGCGAAACCGAACGCCATCACCTGCGGCGTTATCCGCGTTATTAGAGGAGGTGTGAGAGTCTGATGAGCGCTGATGTAAGTGCGCGGGATCGCGGTGATGTCAGTGATGTAACATTGGATAAATGAGAGATTGAGTTCAGAAGTGACACTTGGGTGCAATAAACTAAACACATGTGACGAGTATCTATCCAACCCACACTCGACACGAGGGTGAGGGTGAGTCTATGTATATGCATCACGTCAAAATATACAGAATATTCTGATCAAATTCAAGTGCTTCAAATTCAGGTTCTTCGCATATTTCCACTGAAAAGCAATCATGAGGAGGGTCTGGTGTTATTAGCAGCCTGATAGGAAGGAGAGTTTCAGTGGAATTGGAGAAGTGGGAGAAAGCAGTCGCGATATAACGGACCCTTCGTTTACGGTGTTTATGAGCTGCTGGATGAACGGCCTCCGCCAAATGAACCCTATATAGCATTGTTTAGTATAAACAGAGAGCTATTAATATTGGTGAATTTAAAACCTGGATAATTAATGTGTTTTCACACAACGCAGCCACATTAAAAACACGGGGAAATTGGATTTTGCAAGCCCAAGCTTCGGTTATTGCGCAATAAATGATATACAGCCTATTTCTGCTGAAGTATCGGGCAATTAGCAATAATGTTCATTTAAACCCGAAAATAACATTATGAATATGTTTGAATCAATTTCATTAGTGTGCTAGCGTCCACTTTGCACCTTTTAATTTCACAGGCCCAGCAAAGTGACAGCCTATTACCTGTAAACCTGTTTTATATAACCATATAGGACAACTTGAGATGGGGGAGTGGTGTTTAGACTCATCAGCACGTCCAACACTAAGTAGACTGAGCAGACAATCTCAAGTCACAGCACTGGAGGCACTTATGTGTGTGTGCAGCCTTACTTATGTACTGAAGGTACTGGACGGACTTCTTGCCCTTGACTGTATAACTAACTTTGATTTAATTTAAATTTGATTTAATTAATTTCCATTTCTTTTCACAATATGGTATTTTCTCAGGATAAGACTGTTGTACATGTGTGTGTATGTATGTTGGGGTGTGTGTGTGTGTGTATAATTACCATTGCCTACATCTAAAGCCCTGGTGATGGTCTCCTTAAAGGAGCCGGTCTCCTTCTCCCATCCGCTGGTCTGCATCTGACAGTGATGAGCCTTCAGCAGGAAGCGCAGCGCCTGCAGAACACACACAGTCAGGTGGGACTACACATGATGAGGTCCAGGTGGACTATGAATATTTGGACCTATGATGATAGGTCAGGACAGTTTGGTTGACAAATGTTTAGCTCAGTAGGATTGGACTACAAATGTTTTGTTCTGTTCAGACAGATTTCCAGCCGACCTGCCCCGGGTCGGGCCAATCACAACTGTTTATCTAATATGGGGCGGGTTTGATACGATGACCGAGCGCCGTTGAGGCATTTTCGTAACAACCAAGATGGCTGCCGCTGATGTGGTCTGTTGAATCTGCTATCCCAACAGTATTAAACGAACTGGACGGCATATTTTCTCTAATAGAAGAACAAACAACGGCACTTAAGGCTTTTGTTGATAAGTTGATACGTTTGCCGTACTTCCGACAGGATGTGGTAAAAGTTTAATTTACGCCACACGTTGCGTTGCTCTGATTGGTTGGAGATCTATCCAATCGCATCCACAGACATTTTGGTCTGCGTCTGCCTCTTGGTCATCGAACATTATAGCCCGGCATCGCCAGACCAATTCACAAACGAGTATTAGTCTGGCAATGCCAGGCTATCAGTTTCCCAAATGAAACTGACATGAAAGGCACAATAAGGTGCTCTATACTACAGAAACAAGTCATACTGCAAACATTATTAAAAGCAAGGAATCCTTAATGATGGGCACGCGACATCCATCCTGGGGTTCACTGAACCATTTCCATTCGATTTCATTCTGCTTTCATTTTGAAAGACCCACACTTGCTGGTAGAAATAGAAAATAAAAGCCTGCGCTGTTACTAATCACAGTAATCGTTTTCAATGGCTAATTGGTGATAATAAGACTTTCTTACAAAGTGTAAATTGCCACGTTACAGGATTTTGCTGGCAATACAAGAACTCTAATATTATTATTCCTGTAATGGAGTTGGGGATATCATCTGTTTTTTGTAATTAGTTTAACATCTCAAATAATTGCAAAATGTCTATTGCAAAAAGAAATTGCCAAAAGGTCAATAACCAATTATTACTTCACAATGGTTAAATACCCCTCTCATGATTTATTATGCAGCGTTGATTAATTCAACCAATTCCTTATTCATTATGTATTCGCCAATAGGTGTTGATGAACTTTCCCCGCATAGTTTCATCCACAACTCATGAAGTTACATAAACCTCAAACACACTCATCTAGATAATGTAACAGGACGATTGCCGCCGCTAAGGCCTTGCTAGCAACCGGCGCGCTCTCATTAGCGCGACCGGCTAATGGTATGGGAGCCCAACGGAGACAAATGGCGCGCTGCGGCTAGGGGTCAGGGAGGTGGCGCCCCCCCGGCCCCGGGGCCGCCATTAAAGGGCTGTTAAATCGACGGGTCTGGGCTTAAGGCATTTAGAAACCGGAGGCCCATCCGTCAGCGCCGCGGCCCGCGAGACGCCGACGCCACATTAACGCGATGCTCACTTGTTTTGCGCGGGACATTTGTAATGTTTTAATGAACCCAGAAGTCGCTTATTAACATGCGCCGGGTCTGTTGTATGAATCGCCTCATTTGTGGATAATGAGATACATCATCCCGAGCGTCTGAAGGTGATGAGGTCGACCGCGGCGTGGAGGAGTCTTAAGAGTGGGATTCCTACTGTTATTTGAGGTAACTGATAATAATAATTCTCCATGGGGGGAAAAAATATTTCACAAAATATATACAATTGTAAGTATCGTCTGTATTTTGAATGTAAAATATGAAACTATAATAAATTAAAAAAAGAGCGGGATTCAAACTTCCGACCTTCTCGTTGTCCTCCGGGTTGGCGCTCCGCCCGTTGCCGTAGAGCAAGGCGTACTGGCGCCACACCTCG
>JAOPHQ010002239.1:15000-20298 GCA_030340625.1 Merluccius polli
GGGAGGGGAGAGAGAGGAAGAAAGAGGGGAGGGGAGAGAGGGGCAGGAGGGCAGAGAGAGGGGAGAGAGGAAGAGAGAGGGGAGGGGAGAGAGGAAGAGAGAGGGGAGGGAAGGGAAGGGAGAAAGAAGGAGAGAGGAAAAGAGAGAGGGGAGAGAGGGGAGAGATGGGAAGGAGAGAGGGGAGGGAGGGAGAGAGGGGAGGGGAGAGAGAGGAAGAGAGAGGGGAGGGAAGGGAGAGAGAGGAAGAGAGAGGGGAGGAGGGGGGAGGGATACAGAGAGATAGAAGGAGAGAGACAAATTGAAAAGGAGTAAGAAAGAAACAGAAACATTGAAAGGATTAATTTAAGACGTTCTCTTTGAATAATTTCTCGCAGCTCGTAGCTGTAATGAGTGTAACCTGGTAAATACGCGTCTGTGCGTCTTAACGTATACTTTTAAGATTACTTAAAACAAAAATCAATAAATGAACGGAATGACGGCGGCTTATGTCTGATAAATATTTGCAAGAGTAGGATCGCTCTGCCCGGTATATCGGCGTCTGTGAGCAGAACCCGGACGGCGCGAATACTGATTAGGAACGAGTGCGGCTCGGATCGATCGGGAAAAACCTTCCCCCCCCCCTCCTGTTATCTCCCATCCATTCATTAAATAACTAACTAAATAAAAAAAACTAAATAAAAGAAAAAAACTAAATGTAAAGCCTCTCTGGAGGCCTGAGAAGCCCTTCTAACCACCAGGGCTTTATTAGGAACCTCTCTGCTCTTTAATTTCAGGCCTGAAAGCACACACACCGCTGATTTAAAAAGTCAGAGAGAGAGAGAGGGAGGAGAGAGGAGAGAGAGAGAGGTAGAGAGAGAGAGGGAGGAGAGAGAGAGAGGTAGAGAAATAAAGAGAGAGAGAGGGAGAGAGAGAGAGGTAGAGAGAGAGAGAGAAGAGAGAGAAAGAGAGAGAAGAGAGGAGGAGAGCGAGAGAGAGGAGAGAGAAGAGAGGAGGAGAGAGAAGAGAGAGGGAGAGAGAGAGAGAGGGAGAGAGAGAGAGAGAGAGGAGAGAGAAAGAGAGAGGGAGAGGGAGAGAGAGAGAGAGAGAGAGAGAGAGAGAGAGAGAAGAGAGAGGAGAGAGAGAGAAAGAGGAGAGAGAGAGAAGAGAGAGAGAGAGAGAGAGAGAGAGGAGAGAGAGAGAGAGAGAGAGGAGAGAGATAGAGAGATAGAGGGAGGGAGGGAGAGAGAGAGAGGGAGAGAAGGGCTTCGCGTCAACAGAACCGTTGGCTTACAAACTTTAAAAGACATCCAGTGCGTCTCAATAGGCGTCAGCTACACACGCTCACCGATTCCGTCAGCTAGACTTTAAAAAGATAGAGAAAGTATATTTTAGACTTTTCAAAGACGAACCGGCTCCGCTAATTACAGAGCTGCTATTTAGATTCGAAATGCCGTGTAGTCTCCGTTAGTCATTTACACTTTCAAAGTCAAACACAGACCGCCGAATAACAGTTCGTTAAAACACAAACCCAAAGTGTGCCGCTTACAGACGCCGCGGCGGTCGGCATAGAAAAATACGTTTGGCTCCGTGTTTCGGCGCTTCTCGCACCTCCGAGATTTTTGTAACTCGCCGAAATCTCCACAGGTGACGTCGACGCGAAACGCGGCGTGTGATGAGTCACAAAAGGCAAGGTGGCCGCGATTACGTCGATCCGATTTCTCCGTCTCCACGGCGACCCCGCCGGTCTTCACTAATGAAACGTTCGGCGACCGAACCCCGAAAAAACCCCCACCGGGTTTAAAAACATGTCCGTCTGCAAAAAGGACTTCCTTCGGTGTCGGCCAATAAAATCGACTTCTTTTGAAGTACAGGCGCCCGCTCTGACTGTCTCATTCTGATAACTAGATTTAGAAAAAGCGCAGAGGGGTGTTGGCTGGTCTTTAAAGGCAAACAGTATTTTAAACTTTAAAGAAAGGAGCCACTGCAGCGGCAGCACGGGGGGGAAACTGATGGCTGGATTTAGACGTTTCAAAGACAAACAGAGAGTCTCTACAGAGCCGTAATTTACACTTTAAAAGAGAAGATGTAGTGTCTGTGTGAGCGAGCGCCAGCGCCGGAGAATACAGATGAACACAAATCGGTCTCTGGAAACCAAACACACTCTCTCTCCCGCTCAGACTGAAGCCGAAGAGACAAGTGGTCTCGGTCGGAGAGGCGCTACAGGTAGAAAGCGCCGAATCATCTGTCTGGTGGCACGTCCGTCCGTCCGCGTGTCAAGCGGCGCTGAGGCGGTTTGTGATGGTGGTCTTAGCGAGCGAGCGACTACCACTGGAGTCAAACCACGCTCGGGGGGGGGGGGGGGGGGGGGGAAGAGAGAGAGAGAGAGAGAGACAGACAGAGACAGAGAGATAGAGACAGATAGAGAAGAGAGAGATGGATAGACGGACAGCAAACAGAATGGGAGAGTGGCAGACAGAAACTTTGAGAGATGGAGAAGAAGAGCGAAAGAGAGAAACAGAGAGTGAGATGAAGATATATGGAGAGAGACAGGAAATAACGGGGGGGGGGGGGGGGGGGGGGGGGGGGGGGAGAGAGAGACAGAGGGAACGATAGAGCAGAGAGAGGCAATTATAGTGACGGAAAAACAGAGAGACAGCTACAAAGAGAGAGAGAGAAACGGTGATAGTGATATATGGAAACAGAAAACAGAATAGGAGAGAGAACGAGACAACAGTAAGAGACAGAAACAGAGTTGGAGAGAGTTACACAGAGAGAGAGAGAGAGAGAGAGAGAGAGAGAGAGAGAGAGAGAGAGGAGAGAGAGAGAGAGAGAGAGAGAGACGAGAGAGACAGAGAGAGTGCGAGAGCTACAATTGCCCAGAAGGAAGTGTAAATAACATCTTGGCACTTCCTGCATCTCCATTATCTGTGGTGTATCCATGTGTGTGTGCGTGTGCATGTGCGTGCGTGCGTGCGTGCGTGCGTGCGTGTGTGTGTGTGTGCGTCTCCCACGGCGTCACCCCCTTTCCCCCCGCATGGAGCTAATCAATCAGTGTTATCATCAAGATAATCGATCACTAGTATCATCATCATCATCATCTGCATGTTCCACTGTAGCGGTTGTTGTCGTCTGAGCGTCGGGAGCCAACGTCTATCAAACCCCACCTAATCTCTCCCCTGCCTCTCGTTTCTCCTCCCCCCCCTCGCTTCTTCCTCCCACTCCTCCCACTCCTCCTCCTCCTTCTCTTCCTCATGTCGTCTCCGCGAACGCCTTTACGGAGCTAAAACAGGAAGCCGTTCCTCGTCTACACTAGCTTGCGAGGCGCCCTGGGAGTGTTTGTGTGTGTGTGGAGGCGAGTGTTCAGGTAGGAGTTTCTCACTCCAAACACGCGCCAGCAGTTCAGATGATTGAACCACAACAGGAGCCAGACAGACGGATGGAGGGGAACCGCACTAGATTGGGATTCGAGTTCCCTAAGACTTGACATTTTGGGCATTCATTTAGGAGCACATTACGAATATACAGTGTATATATTATATATATATATATATATATATATATATATATATATATATATATGAGTGGTGGGCATTGATTAATTTGTTTAATCTAGATTAATCTCACTGTAATATTGGAATTAATCTAGATTAAAATGGCTCATTTGAATTCTGTCGAAGGCATTCATAATATGTGTGTGCTGCCTAAATAATGATGAAAAGTAAGTCTGCGCGATCGTAACCCACCCCAGACCTACGACCGATGAGGGGGGGGGGGGGGCAGCCGTTCTGCGGCGCTTACCAACTTTGAGAATAGATTAACGGCGATATTTTTTTGATTTTTAGATTCATATTATGTATATTACCAATTATATGTACATTATTCAAATCAAAATTAGCATTTGGTTTAGTGCAAGAATGAATGCATGAATGGCTTTAGACTAAATGAAGGAAGCATAAAGAGAAAACGTAACAACGAGTGACTTAATAGAAAGTAGCCGACATATTTGTGTACAGAAGAGAAGCAACGGTGTCACGTAACCCATGGCAACGATGGCACTGGCTACAAATCCCAGACTGAAAACTGTATTTGCGGACTTTGGAAACTGTATCTGTTGGACTGCACCAGTGATCACACCAAAACCCTTCTGCACGCACACACATCAGCACCGTGCACGCCCACATCCACACCGTGCACGCCCCCCAAATCCACACCGTGCACGCCCACATCCACACCGTGCACGCCCCACATCCACACCGTGCACGCCCCCCCACATCACACGTGCAGCCCACATCCACACTGTGCACGCCCACATCGGCACCGTGCAGCCCACATCCACACTGTGCCCCGTGCAACATCAGCACCTCGCATGCCCACATCCACACCTCGCACCTCACACACCATGCACACACACATCCAACACCTCGCACCTCACACACCATGCCACACACACATCCACACCTCGCACCTCAACACACGTGCACACACACACATCCACACCTCGCACCTCACACACACGTGCACACACACATCCACACCTCGCACACACACACAACACCACCCACACAGCAGCAGCACTGCAGGAAAGGAGTCGCTGGGGGGAAACACTGCCACCGCTTTACTTTTCTTATCTGGCAGCTCCACCAACTTTCTAAGTTCAGAGTTTGACAGCTCTGTTTGTTATTAGTTTGGTCTAAAGGGAATTGCGGGGGGGCAATGGACGCTGTTATTTTTCCCATCAGGACCAAAAAATGAAATAAAATCCCTTAATCCCCGTATTTCACTGGGCGTCTTGTGGCGTCGCTATCACGAAAAAGAAGGAATAATAAATGTGTTTTCTCCAACACGGCGGACAGATAACGTGTTGACAGTAAGCTGTTGTGCGCGCGTGCGTTGTGTGTGTGTGTGTGTGAGGAACACAAATGTTAAAATGGTTGTGGGGCTCAACGCCGCCGGGCTCTCTGGATCTGGGGATGGGTTGTGTAATTTATGATAATTATACAACAGATTACAGCAGAGGAAAGGCAGAGCGGAAACTACACCCCTCTAGTGACATCACACACCTGGGTGTTGAGCCGCGGCGCGGGGCGTGTTCGCTGCTCTGCCCCCGGCGCGCGTCTCCACCGGCAGATTACCAACTCAACTCAACTTTATTTATACAGCGCCGTTCACACAAACACGCGGCCCAAAGTGCGACACATAACAGTGTTTCGCCAAATTAAAACACACACAGACAACAAAAAAATGGATAATTAAAATAATTGCAGTCAATAAAACAGAACAAAACTAAATAAACACCAGGGATAAAAATGATGTGAAAAC
>JAOPHQ010002240.1:0-19137 GCA_030340625.1 Merluccius polli
TTAGCACATTCAGCGCCCCCAGGGTCTCAGAGCTGAGTAATGCTTATTCTTTCACGATTTTAAATCCTAATTTTATATACTTGCCGACTTTTTTAATAATTCACATTTTTCTCTAAACACATATTTACTTTGGGTTTACACGGCCTTATAGTTCATTGATACAGTTAATCATATAGTTAGTGTCCTGTGGTGTTGTGTGTCCTGTGGTGTTGTGTGTCCTGTGGTGTTGTGTGTCCTGTGGTGTTGTGTGTCCTGTGGTGTTGTGTGTCCTGTGGTGTTGTGTGTCCTGTGGTGTTGTGTGTGTGTCCTGTGGTGTTGTGTGTGTGTCCTGTGGTGTTGTGTGTCCTGTGGTGTTGTGTGTCCTGTGGTGTTGTGTGTGTGTGTCCTGTGGTGTTGTGTGTGTGTCCTGTGGTGTTGTGTGTGTGTCCTGTGGTGTTGTGTGTCCTGTGGTGTTGTGTGTCCTGTGGTGTTGTGTGTGTGTGTCCTGTGGTGTTGTGTGTGTGTCCTGTGGTGTTGTGTGTGTGTCCTGTGGTGTTGTGTGTGTGTGTCCTGTGGTGTTGTGTGTGTGTGTCCTGTGGTGTTGTGTGTGTGTCCTGTGGTGTTGTGTGTGTGTGTCCTGTGGTGTTGTGTGTGTGTCCTGTGGTGTTGTGTGTGTGTGTCCTGTGGTGTTGTGTGTGTGTCCTGTGGTGTTGTGTGTCCTGTGGTGTTGTGTGTCCTGTGGTGTTGTGTGTGTGTGTGTCCTGTGGTGTTGTGTGTGTGTGTGTGTGTCCTGTGGTGTTGTGTGTGTGTGTGTGTCCTGTGGTGTTGTGTGTGTGTCCTGTGGTGTTGTGTGTCCTGTGGTGTTGTGTGTGTGTCCTGTGGTGTTGTGTGTGTGTGTGTGTCCTGTGGTGTTGTGTGTGTGTCCTGTGGTGTTGTGTGTGTGTCCTGTGGTGTTGTGTGTGTGTCCTGTGGTGTTGTGTGTGTGTCCTGTGGTGTTGTGTGTGTGTGTGTCCTGTGGTGTTGTGTGTGTGTGTCCTGTGGTGTTGTGTGTGTGTCCTGTGGTGTTGTGTGTGTGTCCTGTGGTGTTGTGTGTGTGTCCTGTGGTGTTGTGTGTGTGTCCTGTGGTGTTGTGTGTGTGTCCTGTGGTGTTGTGTGTGTCCTGTGGTGTTGTGTGAAGTGTCCTGTGGTGTTGTGTGTGTCCTGTGGTGTTGTGTGTGTCCTGTGGTGTTGTGTGTGTGTCCTGTGGTGTTGTGTGTGTCCTGTGGTGTTGTGTGTGTGTCCTGTGGTGTTGTGTGAAGTGTCCTGTGGTGTTGTGTGTGTGTCCTGTGGTGTTGTGTGAAGTGTCCTGTGGTGTTGTGTGTGTGTCCTGTGGTGTTGTGTGTGTGTCCTGTGGTGTTGTGTGTGTCCTGTGGTGTTGTGTGAAGTGTCCTGTGGTGTTGTGTGTGTCCTGTGGTGTTGTGTGTGTGTCCTGTGGTGTTGTGTGTGTGTGTCCTGTGGTGTTGTGTGTGTGTGTGTGTGTCCTGTGGTGTTGTGTGTGTGTCCTGTGGTGTTGTGTGTGTGTCCTGTGGTGTTGTGTGTGTGTCCTGTGGTGTTGTGTGTGTGTCCTGTGGTGTTGTGTGTGTGTGTGTCCTGTGGTGTTGTGTGTGTGTGTCCTGTGGTGTTGTGTGTGTGTCCTGTGGTGTTGTGTGTGTGTCCTGTGGTGTTGTGTGTGTGTCCTGTGGTGTTGTGTGTGTGTCCTGTGGTGTTGTGTGTGTGTCCTGTGGTGTTGTGTGAAGTGTCCTGTGGTGTTGTGTGTGTCCTGTGGTGTTGTGTGTGTCCTGTGGTGTTGTGTGTGTGTCCTGTGGTGTTGTGTGTGTCCTGTGGTGTTGTGTGAAGTGTCCTGTGGTGTTGTGTGTGTGTCCTGTGGTGTTGTGTGAAGTGTCCTGTGGTGTTGTGTGTGTGTCCTGTGGTGTTGTGTGTGTGTCCTGTGGTGTTGTGTGTGTCCTGTGGTGTTGTGTGAAGTGTCCTGTGGTGTTGTGTGTGTCCTGTGGTGTTGTGTGTGTGTCCTGTGGTGTTGTGTGTGTGTGTCCTGTGGTGTTGTGTGTGTGTCCTGTGGTGTTGTGTGTGTGTGTCCTGTGGTGTTGTGTGAAGTGTCCTGTGGTGTTGTGTGTGTGTCCTGTGGTGTTGTGTGAAGTGTCCTGTGGTGTTGTGTGTGTGTCCTGTGGTGTTGTGTGTGTGTCCTGTGGTGTTGTGTGTGTGTCCTGTGGTGTTGTGTGTGTGTCCTGTGGTGTTGTGTGTGTGTGTCCTGTGGTGTTGTGTGTGTGTCCTGTGGTGTTGTGTGTGTGTCCTTTGGTGTTGTGTGTGTCCTGTGGTGTTGTGTGTGTGTGTCCTGTGGTGTTGTGTGTGTGTCCTGTGGTGTTGTGTGTGTGTCCTGTGGTGTTGTGTGTGTGTCCTGTGGTGTTGTGTGTGTGTGTCCTGTGGTGTTGTGTGTGTCCTGTGGTGTTGTGTGTGTCCTGTGGTGTTGTGTGTGTGTCCTGTGGTGTTGTGTGTGTGTCCTGTGGTGTTGTGTGTGTGTCCTGTGGTGTTGTGTGTGTGTGTCCTGTGGTGTTGTGTGTGTGTCCTGTGGTGTTGTGTGTGTGTCCTGTGGTGTTGTGTGTGTGTGTGTGTCCTGTGGTGTTGTGTGTGTGTCCTGTGGTGTTGTGTGTGTGTCCTGTGGTGTTGTGTGTGTCCTGTGGTGTTGTGTGTGTGTGTCCTGTGGTGTTGTGTGTGTGTCCTGTGGTGTTGTGTGTGTGTGTCCTGTGGTGTTGTGTGTGTGTCCTGTGGTGTTGTGTGTGTCCTGTGGTGTTGTGTGTGTGTCCTGTGGTGTTGTGTGTGTGTCCTGTGGTGTTGTGTGTGTGTCCTGTGGTGTTGTGTGTGTCCTGTGGTGTTGTGTGTGTGTCCTGTGGTGTTGTGTGTGTGTCCTGTGGTGTTGTGTGTGTGTCCTGTGGTGTTGTGTGTGTGTCCTGTGGTGTTGTGTGTGTGTCCTGTGGTGTTGTGTGATGTGTCCTGTGGTGTTGTGTGTGTGTGTCCTGTGGTGTTGTGTGTGTGTGTCCTGTGGTGTTGTGTGTGTGTCCGGTGGTGTTGTGTGTGTGTGTCCTGTGGTGTTGTGTGTGTGTCCTGTGGTGTTGTGTGTGTGTGTCCTGTGGTGTTGTGTGTGTGTGTCCTGTGGTGTTGTGTGTGTGTCCTGTGGTGTTGTGTGTGTGTCCTGTGGTGTTGTGTGTGTGTCCTGTGGTGTTGTGTGTGTGTGTTTGCACGCCAGCAGGTTTGTTTCAGGCGATGGCCGCTAATCTCTGACGTTTGCAGTCTGTCCCCATTGGTCCACTTGGAGCGGTTAGGGCCCTTTAGCCCCACGTAAGCCACTTTCAGACTGTCCCCAGGGATTAGTGACTTGGGACAGAACAAGAGGGAGGACTGAACGACTGCTGGCACTGGGACGCCGGACCGGTGATCAGTGGGATAGACGGTTTTGAGTCTTTCGGGTCCTGCAGCAGAATCGGGACAGCGGTCTTTTAATGCTGAGCCTAGTGGGCATCAGCAGACCCACGTACGTCCAAAACCTGACCAGACACCGGCTGCCCCCCCATTGACTGAAGGTGAGGCTGGTGGCCACCAGGTGCTGGGAGTGAGTTGAAGCCACCAGAGGGGCGTGGGGGGGGGCGGCTGGCCCCGCGTCTTGCAGACCTTCCCGGGTAGTCTTGGACCATGGCACTGCTGCAGCACCAGGAGAAGAACTGGTTCCTCATCGACTACGAAGACGACAGCGGGCTCTGTGAGGTGGAGGTGGTAGGTGTCTCTGAGGACCAGGACTGTCTTCCCAGACCAGGACTACTGTCTTCCCAGACCAGGACTATGGCTGAAAGTATTCCTGTGTCTCTCCAGAGACATGCAGAGCGTTGGTTGGATGGTAGCAGACTTTGGTCATAGTTGAACTGACACCGACTTCTGGCCGATATTGACTGTATGTAATCATTAACATTTAGTTAGTGGTTAATACAGATATCAGTCCCATCCGTTACTCTTACACACAGATTTGGTATAAAGACTTCGTCGGTGTAAAGACTAGTTAATGCCTTGAACCGAACGTTTTGCTCACTGCGTTCGTGTTGCTTGGATGCCCGAGTTGAACAAATGTCTCTCTCTATAAATTGCAGGTCATTGTAAGTTTAGATGTAGAGGATCTATGGTTGCTTAGCAACAGTAAAAAGGCGCAGCACCCTGCTCCGCTTTTCTCTGGGCTTCAACCTAAAGGCGTTTTACAGCCGGAAAAAGTTTCCAGTGTGATCTGCGCCAGCAACCGTCGTACCGGAAAGACCCGGATTCTGTGCGATTGTCAACGGGAGGGGGGGGGGGACACACACACACAACACCACAGGACACACACACAACACCACATGACACACACACAACACCACAGGACACACACACAACACCACAGGACACTTCACATTTTTAAAAGTGGTGGGGACAAAATTCAAATTAAAACTAGTGGTGGGGACATGTCCCCCCGTCCCGTAATCTACGCCTATGTTAAATCCCCACATACACGTTATGAATGGAAAGTCCTGAACCAGATGTTAAAGTCCTGAGAAGACTAAAGTGTTGGTAAGACTGAACTGAAGATTTTATACGTAAGCAATGGTCAGCATTGCAACGATGGCGCCTGGTTTGTACCTGGTTCTGGTTCTGAAAGCACATGTTCTGTTGGGTCCTGCTGCAGGTTCTGGATCTCGGCGACAGTCTCTCCATCCCGGATGAGTTCACAGAGGAGGAGAAGACGACCGGCGTGTGGTGGAAGCAGCTGTCAGCGGGGGCCATGGCCGGCGCCGTGTCCCGCACCGGGACCGCCCCCCTGGACCGCATGAAGGTCTTCATGCAGGTGGGTCCGGTTCAGCATTACAATATGAAGAGACATGTTGTGAATTCTATGTCTGTTAATGAGCTTTTCATCAGTGCCACTAGTGGTCCTTTGTATTGTATTGTGTTACTGTTGGAAACCTAACAAGCAGAACATATGAAGAAATACAATACTGCAGTTTAAAATAATACTGAAAACATTTAAAAACTCTGATCCTGGACTTCATAATGTAGCTGCCCCTTTATTTACGTTGAAGGATAGGGTTGCACTTTATTAATCCCAATAGGGAAATTCATATTTGCTTTTGTTCAATAATCATTTTTATTGTTAAAATAAAAACAAAACGTATTTGAATAATTCCTTTGTAGTTAGTTTTTTAATAAAAAAACAATCGATTAGAGAGAGATTGTAATATTTCGGGCCATATTGCCCAGTGTTATATATATATATATATATATATATATATATATATATATATATATATATATATATATATATATGTATATATATAATCCCCTCCATTCTGAATGCAGGTGCACGCCTCCAAAAGCAACAAGATCAGCCTGGTGGGCGGTTTCAAGCAGATGCTGAAAGAAGGAGGCGCCGCTTCCCTGTGGAGAGGAAACGGGATCAATGTCCTCAAGATCGCCCCAGAGACCGCCATTAAGTTCACGGCTTACGAACAGGTGAAACATTTTACACGTAATCATCGCAGTAA
This sequence comes from Merluccius polli, assembly GCA_030340625.1. NCBI lineage: Eukaryota > Metazoa > Chordata > Actinopteri > Gadiformes > Merlucciidae > Merluccius > Merluccius polli. Next base: position 5,571 of record JAOPHQ010002240.1, read on the forward strand.
AGGGCTTCCGAGTCAGGAGTGAAATCACATTAATTAGAGCCACTGGCGACCCATTTATACATCAAGTCATAGGAGCCGTTGTCACTTGATACCAGGTTAAATTGGGAGGGGATTAAAACATCATTAATCCCTGGAAACAAATGGGTTCATAGATTTGCTGACCTCAGCAAACTCCGTGATGAACAATGAACCAATCGGATGCAATCAAACTTTTGTGCTTCCCTGTTTGAAGAGTCTTATATATTCATACCACTCCATCTTACATGTAAACAGTATTAATAGTATAATACTGTGCAGATTACACCGTCTGCTCCACCCGACGGTTCAGACCCGCCGGCTGACACAACCTCCATTATCCACCGTTACCGACAGCGACGCGAGGACATTAGGATATTTAAACTAAGGATACGGTGATATGGCAACTATAACAAAATAGTAATTATTCATAGCTTGTCATTTTATTTATTATTGCAATGCAAATATGGACTGGAGGGTTTATGTTTGATATCTGGTCTACAGCCTCACCTGGACTGAGTCAGACTGATTGGACTCTGGGCTGGGGGGGGGGGGGGGTGTAACCATGGCAACCAGGATAAACCCGATCACTTAATGTACAGCCCACTGTACCTGTTGTATCCTGACAGTATAAGAAGCTGTTGTCCAGCGATGGAGGGAAGGTCCAGACCCACGAGAGGTTCCTCGCTGGATCCCTGGCAGGAGCCACGGCCCAGACGGCCATCTACCCCATGGAGGTGAGTCCAGCTCAGCAGCTCGCACTCATAGTGAGATGAGGGGAGAAGAAGCACAGGACAGACGGCCATCTACCCCATGGAGGTGAGTCCAGTCCTGGTGGAGCTCAGCAGCTCGTACTCATAGTGAGATGAGGGGAGAAGAAGCACAGGACAGACGGACTTTGTCCCCATGGAAGACAGGAAGGTGTGTTTGTTTGTGGGGATTGCTTAACACACTTTCCACTGGTTTAGTTTGCATACAGAAGCTTGCTGTGTTCAATAGACGACACAGCGCCGCTCCCAACAGGCACTGCGCTACTTAATATTAATGTCCATATTTCCGATGGTTTTCTTCCTGTAAATAATCATTTTGTTGTGTTCGGCCCATATATCAAACTAGAAACAGCCTCCGCAATAATGTTTACCATTCCAGGTGATGAAGACGAGGCTGACTCTGAGGAAGACCGGACAATATTCTGGGATGTTTGATTGTGCCAAGAAGATCCTCCAGAAAGAGGGAGTGAAGGCTTTCTACAAAGGCTACATCCCCAATATCCTGGGCATCATTCCCTACGCCGGGATCGATCTGGCCGTGTATGAGGTGCACAGTAATACTAATACTAATTAATATGAATACTAATACTATAGCGCTCTTCAGGTTACATTTACATTGAGCCATTTAGAGACTTTATCCAAAGCGGCTTCCGAGTTGGGCATAGAAGAGTCAAATAAATTGTAATCAATTACAATCATCTGTTGAACCGCAAACTTTTGTATCATGACATCATCACACACACTTCTTCATCACACACACTTCTTGTCAATACCTTGTTACTGAAATATGATCAAACTGAAACGGTGAACTTGCTCCTGTTAACGTCCGTCTCCTCCAGAGTCTGAAGAACGCCTGGCTGGCGCGCTACGCCCGAGACACGGCCAACCCGGGCATCCTGGTGCTGCTGGGCTGCGGGACCGTCTCCAGCACCTGCGGCCAGCTGGCCAGCTACCCGCTGGCGCTGATCCGGACCCGGATGCAGGCGGCAGGTAGAGGAAGTCTAATGTTTAAAACATGTATTAAATGAGTGTAGAGGGTCCACTGGTTGGAGATGTGGTGTCTCCTGCTGATGTTGCTGTTAACCGATCGTATCGCCAATGGATTCCTTACTTCTCGGTGTTAAAATATAATTCTGCTCAGACTAGCGTGACATCGGCTTGAACTTCCTGTTTCCTCAGCTTCCATGGAAGGTGCCGAGCAAATGTCAATGAACCGGATGGTGAAGAAGATCGTGGAGAAGGAGGGCTTCTTCGGTCTCTACCGCGGCATCCTGCCCAACTTCATGAAGGTCATCCCGGCCGTCAGCATCAGCTACGTGGTCTACGAGTACATGAGGTCCGGTCTGGGGATCCAGAAGTAGTAGCAGTGCACTCAGTGTCCCCAGCATGCGAGAGTGTGCACACCGTTTATTTCAAGTCTTTCCTTTGTATTGCATTGTGGGTAATGGTGTACACATTGTTTACCGAACTTGTTTACCAACCGACGCCTGGATTCAGTTTGGACTTCAGTCCCACATCTGTCCCACATCCGTCCCACATCTGTCCCACATCCGTCCCACTTTACAGCACTTTATGCAGAAGTTATGTAACATCTTGCAGTGGTGACGCTCTCCACGGCTTACAGGGTTTAGCGCGTTTCCTTTACGGGCTAAAGTGAAATGCAAATAGTTTATGTTGTAGTGCTCTTCTGTTGAACTGTTAAGTCTGAGTTAAGTCATCTGTTTTTTTCCATGGGATGTCGGAGAACTTTAAAAAATGCGCACACCGTGTGAATCTTGTTCATGCAGTTTGAGACATAGTTTACAGCGCTTATAGAAAGAAACCCTCCCTGCCCCCGTTGCACTCGACGTTAGAGGAGTCCTTATTCAGGCCTTCGGAAATTACCAGAATATTAATTTGTTTTAGTTGTTACAGGAATCTGTATTTGGCGTTCTTTGTGTACTGTTCAGATCCATCTTTCATCTAAAGGGCTCCTTTCTAGTTAAATGTAAGACTGCTTTTTGCACACTTTGAACAAGGTAAAATGGGATGTGTGCCTTTATTTCTTTTTCTCAGATATGCAAACATTCTCATCACCCCAATTATGCCTTTCCTTCCAATGTTTAATGACATGCTAGTGTTGCCATTAAATATGTATTTTAATACAAACGTGGTGTTTATCTGGGACATGTACTGTTTCTGAAGTATTCAGGTATCTGGCCGCCTTTCAATAAGCACAACGTAAGGAGACACTTTTCAATGTCTTGATTTAGTCTCACAAAGCAGACTTCAGATGAATATCTCAGTTGGAGAAGTTCTGCTGGAGCTGATATGAGCCGTCATTATTTACCTTATTAAGTCCATAGACAGTCATGCATTTGTATCTGTCTTGGAAACATGGTGAGATTAATCTGAATAAATGTCAATACCCAAATGCCTATCAGCAAATCGATTAGACGGGACAATAAGTTACTACCAATCCCAAAAGTAACCACAGAACACATTTGGTTTATTTTGGGCACAGATTTGTGACTTCTTCTACATCTGGTAATGGTTCAGGACGTTAAGTCACCTGACGGTACGGCGCTGACGTGAGGCCCTAAACAGATTATTCTCATTCGGACAAATAGGACAGGAGAGTCACATGGGCGCCGTAACGAGAAGCAACTATCCCACAACCTTTAAGCACAAAGTCACAATCGAATAATTGACTTCCATTTTTCATTTTGTTTTGCAACATTATTAAAATGAATTCAAATCATTCCATTCCTAAGTTATGATTCTTAACTTTTGTAGCTGTACATCATTTACATTAATTTACATATTGCCTTAATTCATGTGAAATAAGTCTTCTCCGGGAAGAGGCCGTCCAGGACCAGCGTGGCCAGCAGGGCCAGGAAGGCCAGCAGGGTGGCGGCGGCGCGCAGGGCCTTCAGCCAGCTGGGGTAGGAGGGCAGGAGGGAGAGGTCGTAGTGCAGGGACACTCCCAGACCCACGATGACCACAGCGGCCGCCGGGGCGACGCTGCTGGCGCTGAGCAGCATGGCCACGCAGGCCAGCAGGGGGGGCACCGCGCCGTTGGCCAGGTTGATCCAGTCGGGCTTAGCGGGGCTGCTCTCGGGAAGTGCAAATCCCCAGCGAGCTCCGCCCAGGAAGGAGATGACGGAGGCGCCGTAGGCCACCTGGGCGTAGGCTAACTCCGGGAGGTATGTCTCCGTCACGGCCATCAGCAGAGGAGGGCCAACGAAGGGAAGGAGTCCGGCGAGCGTGAGGTAAAGCGCTGGCTTGGGGCTTTCCCACAAGTGCTTCATGTCGTAGCGCAGGAGGTCCAGCTCCCTGGGAGGCGGCTCCGGTGGCTGACGTTTCTTTAGCCTCACGGCGGAGTCGTGGAAAGACCGGGTCCAGGGTTGGACCGGCAAAGTGTGGTCCGCCTGCTTGGAGCATGGCCTTGTAGCCCAGCAGGACACCTGGGCTCTGGATGGACCAGGACCTCCAGGACCTCCAGCACAGGTGCGCCTAACAGCGGAGAGCCAACAACTGTTTGGTGGACTTCCCCATCGCAACACCTGAAACACAATATTGAAATATCATTAATAAAATATCCAACAGAACCTAATGGAGACATTACCATTACTCATTATCCCAAGGTAATGTTAGACATACCCAAGAAGAGAATACTGTATATACTCATCACTACAGTCACTCATCACTATACTCATCACTACAGTCACTCATCACTATACTCATCACTACAGTCACTCATCACTATACTCATCACTATATTCAATACTACAGTCACTCATCACTATACTCATCACTATACTCATCACTATACTCATCACTATACTCATCACTACAGTCACTCATCACTATACTCATCACTACAGTCACTCATCACTATACTCATCACTATACTCATCACTACAGTCACTCATCACTATACTCATCACTATACTCATCACTATACTCATCACTACAGTCACTCATCACTATACTCATTACTATACTCATCACTACTCATCACTATACTCATCACTATACTCATCACTACACTCATCACTACACTCATCACTATACGCATCACTATACTCATTACTATACTCATCACTATACTCATCACTACAGTCACTCATCACTATACTCATTACTATACTCATCACTACTCATCACTATACTCATCACTACACTCATCACTACACTCATCACTATACGCATCACTATACTCATCACTATACTCATCACTACAGTCACTCATCACTATACTCATCACTATACTCATTACTATACTCATCACTACTCATCACTACTCATCACTATACTCATCACCACCACTTACCCTCAGAGTGCTTTTTCCGGATAGCGCCACGCGGAGCATCTGAGGAAAGAGGGAAACACACAAACTCACTTAAAGCGCTGAATACATTACTCTAATACACACACACACACACACACACACACACACACATATATATATATATATACATATATATATGTATATATATATATATACACATATATATACGTATACACATATATATACGTATACATATATATATACATATATATATATACATATATATATATATATATATACATATATATATATATATATATATATATATATATATATATATATATATACATATATATATATATTTATAGGGATAGTGTCCAAGTAGTAAAGTAGGTCATGCTTTGCTTACCTTGGTTTACTTTATACTGTATTAGTAAAGTATATACTGTATTAGTAAATATATCAGTTAAGTATATACTGTATTAGTAAAGTATATACTGTATTAGTAAATATATTAGTAAAGTATATACTGTATTAGTAAATATATTAGTAAAGTATATACTGTATTAGTAACTATATTAGTAAAGTATATACTGTATTAGTAAATATATTAGTAAAGTATATACTGTATTAGTAAATATATCAGTTAAGTATATACTGTATTAGTAAATATATTAGTAAAGTATATACTGTATTAGTAACTATATTAGTAAAGTATATACTGTATTAGTAACTATATTAGTAAAGTATATAATATATTAGTAAAGGAGGTCATGCTTACCTTGGTTTATACTGCATGATCAGTATATATTACTAAATATACTGTATTACTAAAGTATATACTATATTACTAAAGTATATACTGTATTAGTAAAGTATATACTATATTAGTAAAGTATATAATATGTTAGTAAAGGAGGTCATGCTTACCTTGGTTTATACTGCATGATCAGTATATATTAGTAAATATACTGTATTACTAAAGTATATACTATATTAGTAAAGTATATACTGTATTAGTAAAGTATATACTGTATTAGTAAAGTATATAATATATTAGTAAAGGAGGTCATGCTTACCTTCGCTTCAACACATTATACTGTTACACTCCTGTGTGTCGGTCCGCGTTCTATTTCCTCCGTGCGGCTCCCACAGCTGCACGGAAGCAACATTAGTTCCGCATGTATGTTCTTACCTGTGGTTATTTCCATGCCTGTAATGAGCTTAAGGAAATAAACAAGTAAAGAACAGTTCCTCCACTAAATACAAACTATAATACATAGATTATACATTTAGGTTCCCGATTTATGCTGAAATAATGTTATATATTCTAAAACCATCCGCCAACCTTCAGATTATTAAATGGTAATGTGTTTTCTTCTCCTTCATGTTTCTGTCTTGGTAAAGTGGGCTATTCCAGACCAGTGTTGCCAGATGGGATCGACAGTTTCCAGCCCACATCTTAGAACCCGCCCAATAAAAACAGCCCAAACCACAGAGTTGCCAGACACCCGTGTAAACCCGTAAAATCATAATGCAATAGAAAACACTCGTAAGTATCCAGAGCTTCATATCTGCGTCAAATAACCACACATAAATGATAGATAAATAGGTTTTTACAAATTGCAAAAACCTGCAAAAATTGTAAAAAGGTGCACTTTTAAATATCATTATTTACATCACAAATGACCCGTAGTACCTATGAGGACTACTTGGAAAACAATTTAAAACAAACAAAACAATGCACAGAGTGCCTCTCCCTGCCTCTCTTTTTCTCCTCTCTCCCTCCCTGCCTCTCTTTTTCTCCTCTCTCCCTCCCTCCCCCTCTTTTTCTCCTCTCTCCCTCCCTCCCCCTCTTTTTCTCCTCTCTCCCTCCCTCCCTCCCCCTCTTTTTCTCCTCTCTCCCTCCCTCCCTGCCTCTCTTTTTCTCCTCTCTCCCTCCCTCCCCCTCTTTTTCTCCTCTCTCCCCTCCCTCCCCCTCTTTTTCTCCTCTCTCCCTCCCTCCCTCCCCCTCTTTTTCTCCTCTCTCCCCTCCCTCCCTCCCTCCCCCTCTTTTTCTCCTCTCTCCCTCCCTCCCTCCCCCTCTTTTTCTCCTCTCTCCCTCCCTCCCTCCCCCTCTTTTTCTCCTCTCTCCCTCCCTCCCTCTCTTTTTCTCCTCTCTCTCTCCCTCCCTCCCCCTCTTTTTCTCCTCTCTCCCTCCCTCCCTCCCCCTCTTTTTCTCCTCTCTCTCCCTCCCTCCCTCCCCCTCTTTTTCTCCTCTCTCTCTCCCTCCCTCCCTCCCCCTCTTTTTCTCCTCTCCCTCCCTCCCCCTCTTTTTCTCCTCTCTCCCTCCCTCCCCCCTCTTTTTCTCCTCTCTCCCTCCCTCCCTCCCCCTCTTTTTCTCCTCTCTCCCTCCCTCCCTCCCCCTCTTTTTCTCCTCTCTCTCTCCCTCCCTCCCTCCCCCTCTTTTTCTCCTCTCCCTCCCTCCCCCTCTTTTTCTCCTCTCTCTCTCCCTCCCCCTCTTTTTCTCCTCACTGCTTAGCAGCGAGTGGCGGCTTCGCTGAACTGACGTCACGGTTAAGTTGCCAAATGAAATAATGCCGATTGAAGAAAAAAAGATGCCGATTGAATAACCTACAACTTGCATCAATTATTTATTTATTAAAGCTATTTATTTATGTATTAAAGCTATTTATTTATTTAAAAGAGAGAGAAAGAGTGCTGTTTTCACAATATTAAAACTCGCCAAATGTGGACAAAAGCAGCCCAAATTTTATTCACCAGCCCAATGTGTTTTTTCCCCGCCTGACGTAAACAAAAGTTGCCCAATTGGGCGGAAAACCGCCCAATCTGGCAACACTGCCCAAGACTGGTGTATTCAGCTTCCTCATAAATAACCAGAGACATCGGTTCTGAGTTTTCAAGACCTTCAGAAAAAAAGTTATTGAAGAATATAATATATAATCTACTATATAAACTACCATATAAACTACTACATAAACTATCATATAAACTACTATATAAACTACCATATAAACTACCATATAAACTACTATATAAACTGCTATATAAACTACCATATAAACTACCATATAAACTACCATATAAACTACTATATAAACTACCATATAAACTACTATATAAACTACCATATAAACTACCATATAAAATACTATATAAACTACCATATAAACTACTATATAAACTACTATATATATAAACTACCATATAAACTACTATATAAACTACTATATTCTTCATTTGTATTTAAAGTCGGTTCTATTTGTGCCATAATCCTCCACAGAAATAAACTGTCAAAAATACACTGCAAGTTGTTTTTTTATGAAAAGTTATCTCATTTTTTTTCTAACTTTACTTACACACATCTCAGCGATTGCATTAACCCTTAAAACTCTTAAACCCTTAAACCCTTAAACCCTGAATCCACTAACACGGTGTTGCTGTATGAACGGTCAACACATTAAAATTCAACCTTATCATACCATGTCAGCTTTAAAATGTCCCATACATGACACTTTATTGAAGCTTTTTCATCATCGATAATAATACAAATAATAAGAATTGAAAAAAGAAATACATAATGTGGTCTCTCCAAAGATAGTTATAATAAAACAGAAGTCCCATCTGATTGGTCAATAATAAAACAAGTCCCGTCTGATTGGTCAATAATAAAACAAGTCCCATCTGATTGGTCAATAATAAAACAAGTCCCATCTGATTGGTCAATAATAAAACAAGTCCCATCTGATTGGTCAATAATAAAACAAGTCCCATCTGATTGGTCAATAATAAACCAGAAGTCCCATCTGATTGGTCAATAATAAAACAGAAGTCCCATCTGATTGGTCAATAATAAACAATAACAAAAGAAGTCCCATCTGATTGGTCAATAATAAACAATAACAAAAGAAGTCCCATCTGATTGGTCAATAATAAACAATAACAAAAGAAGTCCCATCTGATTGGTCAATAATAAACAATAACAAAAGAAGTCCCATCTGATTGGTCAATAATAAAACAAGTCCCATCTGATTGGTCAATAATAAACCAGAAGTCCCATCTGATTGGTCAATAATAAAACAGAAGTCCCATCTGATTGGTCAATAATAAACAATAACAAAAGAAGTCCCATCTGATTGGTCAATAATAAACAATAACAAAAGAAGTCCCATCTGATTGGTCAATAATAAACAATAATAAAACAAGTCCCATCTGATTGGTCAATAATAAACAATAACAAAAGAAGTCCCATCTGATTGGTCAATAATAAACAATAATAAAACAAGTCCCATCTGATTGGTCAATAATAAACAATAATAAAACAAGTCCCATCTGATTGGTCAATAATAAACAATAATAAAAGAAGTCCCATCTGATTGGTCAATAATAAACAATAACAAAAGAAGTCCCATCTGATTGGTCAATAATAAACAATAATAAAAGAAGTCCCATCTGATTGGTCAATAATAAACAATAATAAAAGAAGTCCCATCTGATTGGTCAATAATAAACAATAACAAAAGAAGTCCCATCTGATTGGTCAATAATAAACAATAACAAAAGAAGTCCCATCTGATTGGTCAATAATAAACAATAATAAAAGAAGTCCCATCTGATTGGTCAATAATAAACAATAATAAAACAAGTCCCATCTGATTGGTCAATAATAAACAATAATAAAACAAGTCCCATCTGATTGGTCAATAATAAACAATAATAAAACAAGTCCCATCTGATTGGTCAATAATAAACAATAATAAAAGAAGTCCCATCTGATTGGTCAATAATAAACAATAATAAAAGAAGTCCCATCTGATTGGTCAATAATAAACAATAATAAAAGAAGTCCCATCTGATTGGTCAATAATAAACAATAATAAAACAAGTCCCATCTGATTGGTCAATAATAAACAATAATAAAAGAAGTCCAGCTCCCACAGGTTCACATCGGCATGAAGAGCTCAGACCGCCGCATCGCTCTGAAACGAAGAAACACAATGAGAGGAAAGTTTATATACCGGTACCGTTATATATACCGGTACCGTTTTATATACCGGTACCGTTGTATATACCGGTACCGTTTTATATACCGGTACCGTTATATATACCGGTACCGTTATATATACCGGTACCGTTTACCGGTATATATACCGGTACCGTTATATATACCGGTACCGTTATATATACCGGTACCGTTTACCGGTATATATACCGGTACCGTTATATATACCGGTACCGTTATATATACCGGTACCGTTTACCGGTATATATACCGGTACCGTTATATATACCGGTACCGTTTACCGGTATATATACCGGTACCGTTATATATACCGGTACCGTTATATATACCGGTACCGTTATATATACCCGGTACCGTTTACCGGTATATATACCGGTACCGTTATATATACCGGTACCGTTTACCGGTATATATACCGGTACCGTTATATATACCGGTACCGTTTACCGGTATATATACCGGTACCGTTATATATACCGGTACCGTTTTATATACCGGTACCGTTGTATATACCGGTACCGTTTTATATACCGGTACCGTTATATATACCGGTACCCGTTTTATATACCGGTACCGTTTACCGGTATATATATACCGGTACCGTTATATATACCGGTACCGTTTTACCGGTATATATACCGGTACCGTTATATATACCGGTACCGTTTACCGGTATATATACCGGTACCGTTATATATACCGGTACCGTTTTATATACCGGTACCGTTATATATACCGGTACCGTTTTATATATACCTTATATACCGGTACCGTTATATATACCGGTACCGTTATATATACCGGTACCGTTTTATATATACCTTATATACCGGTACCGTTGTATATACCGGTACCGTTGTATATACCGGTACCGTTGAATATACCGGTACCGTTTTATATACCGGTACCGTTTTATATACCGGTACCGGTATATATAATGGTACCGGTATATAAAACGGTACCAGTATATATAACGGTACCGGTGTATATACCGGTACCGTTGTATATACCGGTACCGTTGTATATACCGGTACCGGTACCATTATATATACCGGTACCGTTGTATATATACCTTATATACCGGTACCATTGTATATACCGGTACCAGGAAGTGCAAGCAGATGAAACACTGACCCCCCCGCAGCAGCAGTCCCCACAGAGGGCTCCCAGCAGACCGTTCACCACCTGCACCGCACACAGCAGCAGCTGGACCAGCGCCATGGCCAGCAGCACCGAGAACAGAGACAGGTTCCAGGAGACCACACCCACCGGCTCCACACACTCGGACCAGGAGCTCTGGTTGGACAGGTAGTCGCTGCAGAGGGAGAGACACACACACACACACACACACACACACACACAGAGTGGGGACAGTTTGGATAATGGTGAAGTCTCACTGTAATGTGTATGTAATATGTAATATGTACACATACATACATATGTACTCCTGCTGTGAACATTAACGTAAATCTTCACTTCCTGTCTGTCTCATGAAGACTGTAAGCCTGTCTGTCTATCCGTCTGTCCCTCTGGTCCTTACCTGGTCTCGAAGGGATAGGTCCAGGCGCTGGTGCTGCCGTTCTGCACCAGGCACCAGGGGCCCCTGTTGATGGCCACCGCAGACACCACCACCGAGTAACCGGCCCCCAAGACCCCCACCCCCGCAAACAGGATGGAGCTCAGCATCTATGGAGGACATGGGGGGGGGTAGATATAAGTTAGATATAAAGCAATGATTCCCCAAAATAGAGAGATGATTAAAGAATCATTTACCTTGATGTGTAATAATAATACACTATAATAACACACTATAATAAAACACTATAATAATACTATAATAATACTATAATAATACACTATAATAATACTATAATAATACTATAATAATACACTATAATAATAGACTATAATAATATACTATAATAAAACACTATAATAAAACACTATAATAAAACACTATAATAATACACTATAATAATACACTATAATAATATACTATAATAAAACACTATAATAAAACACTATAATAAAACACTATAATAATACACTATAATAATACTATAATAATACACTATAATAATACTATAATAATACACTATAATAATACACTATAATAAAACACTATAATAATACACTATAATAATACTATAATAATACACTTTAATAATACTATAATAATAAACTATAATAATACACTATAATAAAACACTATAATAATACACTAAAATAATACTATAATAATACACTATAATAATACACTATAATAATACACTATAATAATATACTATAATAATACACTATAATAATACACTATAATAATACACTAGAATAAAACACTATAATAATACACTATAATAATACACTATAATAATACACTATAATAATACTATAATAATACACTATAATAATACACTATAATAATACACTATAATAATACTATAATAATACACTATAATAATACTATAATAATACACTATAATAATACACTATAATAATACTATAATAATACACTATAATAATACTATAATAATACACTATAATAATACTATAATAATACACTATAATAATACTATAATAATACACTATAATAATACACTATAATAAAACACTATAATAATACTATAATAATACACTATAATAATACACTATAATAATACACTATAATAATATACTATAATAATACACTATAATAATACACTATAATAATACACTATAATAAAACACTATAATAATACACTATAATAATACTATAATAATACACTATAATAATACACTATAATAATACTATAATAATACACTATAATAAAACACTATAATAATACACTATAATAAAACACTATAATAAAACACTATAATAATACACTATAATAATACACTATAATAAAACACTATAATAATACACTATAATAATACACTATAATAAAACACTATAATAAAACACTATAATAATACACTATAATACACTATAATAAAACACTATAATAATACACTATAATAAAACACTATAATAGAACACTATAATAATACACTATAATAAAACACTATAATAAAACACTATAATAAAACACTATAATAATACACTATAATACACTATAATAAAACACTATAATAATACACTATAATAAAACACTATAATAAAACACTATAATAATACACTATAATAAAACACTATAATAAAACACTATCATTTGTACTTCAGATACTAATAATAGCATCATGTGGCACATGCCATTCGGCAGGTTAAATATTGTAATAAGGGCCATACATAATTATGACATCATTATGACTTTTATTATGACACTTTACACAGTCAGTAAAACGCAAAAACAAAGGCTCAGTTTTGTAACCTGTGTGTGTGTGTGGTGCACACTTGTGCACACTTCCTCATTCTGGGTGTATTGATTAGCATGTACATGATTACCAGAACATTCTGGGTGTATTGATTAGCATTTACATGATTACCAGAACATTCTGGGTGTATTGATT
>JAOPHQ010002241.1:0-18526 GCA_030340625.1 Merluccius polli
CCTAACCCTAACCCTAACCCTAACCCCATACCTAACCCTAACCCTAACCCTAACCCTAACCCTAACCCTGACCCTAACCCTAACCCTAACCCTAACCCAACCCTAACCCTAACCCCTAACCCTAACCCTAACCCATACCTAACCCTAACCCTCACCCTAACCCCTAACCCCTAACCCTAACCCTAAACACTTAGGAAAATTTTCATCACATCATATGACATGATACTTTTTGGAATAACTCCGGAACTATATGTCCCATATGGGAGGTTGAGGTATCCACGGATGCGCCTTCCCAAGACGCTTCTAGGCATACCACAATCATGTCTCTAGCCTTTTCCTATCTCGAGTTATTCCCGATAGTATCACTTCGAAAATGGTGATTTTTCTATCTCGGGAACCGTAAGTCCTAGAACCTTGGGGATGGTTCCAAACTGTCCGGAACGGCCTACTTAGTGGGCATAGAAAGTGGTTTGAAGTCGATCGGACTTACCGTTCTCGAGTTATTCCCGATAGTATCACTTCGAGTGGTTTTCATCCCCATACCTAACCCTAACCCTATCTGAAGATATTCGCATGTGGGTAGGGGTACCCATTACCTCGCTGAGCCTGTAACCTAACCCTAACCCTAACCCTAACCCTAACCCTAATTCGTGGTCTCTGAACACGCCTGAGGTGGTCCCATGTCGATCCCCCTTTCCGTTCCGGAGATATGGCAAAAAAAACAAAAAAAACGGCCGTATCTCCGGAACCGGAAGTCATGGAGACTTGGGGGTGGGCTCATTGTGATTTTTAGGCCTCATTTAGGGGGGGTAGAACTTGGTTTCATCCACATGGGATATTCCTATCTGAAGATATTCGCATGTGGGTAGGGGTACCCATTACCTCGCTGAGCCTGTAACCTAACCCTAACCCTAACCCTAACCCTAACCCTAACCCTAACCCTAACTTATACAAACCTAACCCTAACCCTAACCCTAACCCTTATTCCCGATAGTATCACTTCGAGTGGTTTTCATCCCCATACCTAACCCTAACCCTAACCCTAACCCTAACCCTCTAACCCTAACCCTAACCCTAACCCTCTAACCCTAACCCTAACCCTGAGCCTGTAACCTAACCCTAACCCTAACCCTAACCCTCTAACCCTAACCCTAACCCTAACCCTAACCCCATACCTAACCCTAACCCTAACCCTAACCCTAAACACTTAGGAACATTTTCATCACATCATATGACATGATACTTTTTGGAATAACTCCGGAACTATAAGTCCCACATGGGAGCTTGAGGTATCCTCGGATGCGCCTTCCCAAGACGCTTCTATGGATACCAGAACCATGTATCTAGCACTATCCTATCTCGAGTTATTCCCGATAGTATCACTTCGAAAATGGTGATTTTTCTATCTCGGGAACCGTAAGTCCTAGAACCTTGGGGATGGGTCCAAACTGTCCGGAACGGCCTACTTAGTGGGCATAGAAAGTGGTTTGAAGTCGATCGGACTTACCGTTCTCGAGTTATTCCCGATAGTATCACTTCGAGTGGTTTTCATCCCCATACCTAACCCTAACCCTAACCCTAACCCTAACCCTAACCCTAATCTTAACCTAACCCTAACCCATAAGAGAGAATACAAAAATCAGCAGTGGTTCACAGTGCAGAAGGCAGCATCAAAGTAAACAGGAAGGAATATAATAATAATAATAATAATAATAATAATAATAATAATAATAATAATAACAATAATAATAATAACTATAGGTATTCACAGATACTCTGTGAATAACTAATAATAAAGTCGGAAAGCCTCTCAGCCCACTGGAATTACCTGCCAGGACTAGCGCACACTAAGCTCTCCTCCCATAGCTGAAATATGTATCGCCTGTTGTATATTGTGCATAGTTTCCACATCTCGGTTGCCAACAATACACTAATGCCATTACTCACAATGCTGATAAATCTCTGCTCCTACAACACTTAGACACATTAAGTACTCAACTGTATTTTTGAGTTATATTTCGCCCTTAAAACCACCATCTCCACCGTCGTTTCCAGCCGCCGGTATTTGAGTCATGTAAACCCTAATTAAGACAAACGACCGTATCAGCGCAGTGCAACGAACTTAACTCCCGAGTTCAGACCCTGCAAGGATATTCTCATGCCAGCACCTCGGCTCCACAACTGCTGACGATCGGCCATCCGGATGGATAGTTTGTCTTCTTCAAGTGACAAACATGTGATGTATCTCTATGTTGGCGTTTATCCCCACTACCCCCCCCCCCCCCCCCCTCTCTCTGCCATATGTTTGTTGTGGGAGCAGGTTCTTGAGCAGCGTTAACATGGCCTTCTGCTCTTCAGGTTTCTTCACCGTCCCATTCCCCCCCCCCCCCCCCCCCCCCATCACAACTGTCTCCTCTGATCCGGGATCACCTTTGATCGAGCGCCGGCCGGGTCAAACCTTCGTGACACGCCACTCCTGTGATGTCAGCATCCCGATGGAACTTAAAACGTATGGGGGGGGATTTTGGTTTTGGTTTCAGGGCATTTTTTAGGGTGCGAGGGGACGGGGTTGAGGGGAGCGGCGGCCCGGCCCGACCCGGGATAATTCATTAATCATGGTGTTACGGGGGTTAGCGTGATGAAAGAGGGGCCGGGTCGTGTTGTTCAGCCCGGACCGGCGTGGTCGCTCCTCCTCTGAGTCTCCCCACAGACAGAGCCTGCTCCAGATGTGAAGACAAGACGGTGCGCTCTGCAGACCCGGCGCGCGTATTTACTCCCACTCAACATTTTGTTTTACAAATCAAAAGCAGCACTTGGCCCCCGAACCCTAAAAACCACATCCCAGTCTCTTGTTTTGAAACGGCTCAAACTATGAGGAGAGTTTAGATGGACGGCCGCAGGTTTATCAAACATAGTGGGGGAGGGGATACGCCGCCCGGCTGACCTCGCTTGACCACGACTAGGACTAGGACTAGGACACGAGGCGTGGCCAGCAGAGAGCCGGCAGAGAGCCAGCAGAGAGCCGGCAGAGAGCCAGCAGAGAGCCGGCAGAGAGCCGGCAGAGAGGCCTTTGAAGCTCTGGAAGGGTCCATCAGGCAGATGTGTAACGTGTGGCTGTGATGTATGTGTGGATCAGAGCTGAGCCGCTCCCTGGGCCCTGGGGGGGACACCGGAGCCTGGGACTAGCTCTGGAGAGCGCACACACACACACACACACACACACACACACACACACACACACACACATACACATACACACATACATACCCACACACATACACATACACACATACATACCCACACACATACACCATACACACACATACATACATACACACACGCACATAAAGGTGTATCCCAGTGGACCTCTTTGTGTTCTTGTGCTTGAGTTTTAAATCTACCTGAGGGTGAATGTGACCTCTGACCTCGAGGGGCTCAATGTCCCCATCTACTGTTACAGTGAGTTAGAGGCCGGCGCTCTGAGGCCTTCACTCCCACCGCCAGCGGAGGGCATCGGTCAACTGCGTTTAATGTAAATCACTGTGAGGCTCACATAGTTCCCACACTCTGGACCGGAAAGGCACATTAAAAGATTGTGATACACTATTATTAAATCAATGATCAAATCACTAAAAATTATATTAGATATTATATTATGTGATAGACGTCACATACCTAGTTTTTGTGTTATTGTACCCCTACCACCCTAACCTAACCCTAACCTAACACTAACCCTATCACTAACCCTAACCCTAACACTATCACTAACACTAATACTAACCCTCCCACCCTAACCTAACCACTAACCACTAACCCCCTAACCGTACCCTAACCCTAACCTAACCCTAACCAATTTATGTCATCCTTGTAGCACAATTAAATTATTATTATTAAGGACATGATTACATGTAAAAATCTCTTTCACAAAAAGCTAGGATAGAACAAGACATTGTGTCAATGCATATCATTAATCCTCCATCACCTGATCCCCTTTTAAAGTTTGGACTATTATTTTGGTATTATTATTTTTAATAATGTTTAACTGTGAATGTGACAATGTGTTTGTTTTTCATTTTAGGTATCTTATCTCTTTCTCTGTCTCTCTGTCAAACACACACAATTATTTCCTGAGCCAGGCTTGCCCCCTGAGGCAGTATGGTACATTACTGCCCCCTAGTGGCAATCTGAGGCATTGCTGCTATTATTAAAGCTACATAGTGTATGGAGTCAGATGTTTCTATAGGAGGAACCAGAGCATGAAGGCACTGAGGTTCTTTCAGCTTTATGGAAGTTTTTCCAGACAAACCTACATCCTGTTTTCTCTTATTTCATACAAACTCATGGTATTGGATGTCTGCATGGAACTGCATTTGTGTAAAGATGTATTATTTATGTATTAAACAATCATATCTGTGACGTCTAGTCAATAAAGGGATTGGTATTTCACCGTTGACAACCAACAGGTCGTATTTCTGTTGTTTCCGCTGATGTCTTCTCTCCCCTGGCTTGCAGGAAAAGGTCAAGGAGACTCGGACTAACAAGGACCAGAACTTCCTCCTGGATCACAGCCTGCGTGCTGCTGGATCTGTCCAAGACACATGAAGTACGAGCTTTAATTTGATGATGAATTTCCCTAAACTCATAAAACACAGGGGGGGAAAAGACATGTCATGTTGTGTTTGCCAAATGACCCAGCTACTATTACCCCATGTTTGTCTCTCTGAATCAATCACATTTACATGCTCTCTCTCTCTCTCTCTTCGCTCTCTCTCTCTCTCTCTCTCTCTCTCTCTCTCTCTCTCTCTCTCTCTCTCTCTCTCTCTCTCTCTCTCTTTGCCCTCTCTCTCTCTCTCTCTCTCTGCACAATGGGGCAATACAATATATCCTTTAACCTCGGGACCTTGGCTTCACTGGGCTTCACAATGTTCCAGTCCCTTATCATTATTATTATAATTATTATGTTATTATACTGGCCTCAGTAGACTGAACCCATGGCAGCAGCGTCTGGACGTATTTATTTCCTACTAAGGTACAGATTGTATGGCACAGGCGCCTCGCTTTGCACTTACATTGTACTGCCATCCGTGTGTGTAGTGATCCCATGATGGATTGGCATCCTGCAGAACTGGGATTCTTAGCATTCAATGGAAATGGGCCGGAGGGGGAACCGGTATAAATTATAAAATAAGGTGACATGTCTGAAAATAAATAAACAGTTGTTGACAGTTAAAGTTGAGAAACGGACAAATCTAATCTGTGTGTTTCACACATATACACGTACATATACACACACATATACACACACATATACACACACGCATACGTACACATACATACATACATACATACATACACACAAACACACACACACACACACACACACACACACACACACTGCCCCCCCCAGCCCCCCCCCCCCAAAGGAGGGGGCATGTGATGAGGCTATCTGGACAGGGTGACTGGGAGTCAAATGTCAGTGTGGGTCTAGTGTGATTGGTCGGTTGGGGGTGAGTCATAATGTCACCCCCCCCCCCCCCCTAACCCCCCCCAGGACATCAAGGATCCTGCCAGGCACCATTAGCTTCAGATGCTGATGTTCCCCTGCTGCTGTCCAAGTCCACAGAGGAGCTGGATGCAGCCTCACAAACTCTTCATCAGGGTCTTCTCAACGCCGCGCTTCACCTTCAGACACTACAGAACAGCTGTTGTTGTTTTCACCTGATATTTAAATAGGTTATAGGGGGTATAGGTTATATATATATATATATATATATATATATATATATATATATATATATATAACCTATACCCTCCAGCCAATCAGAATCGAGTATTCACCCAGACCATGGTAATAAATATATATAACGTCATCCCAGTGAGACAGCATCCCAGTGAGACAGCATCCCAGTGAGACAGCATCCCAGTGAGACGTCATCCCAGTGAGACAGCATCCCAGTGAGACGTCATCCCAGTGAGACAGCATCCCAGTGAGACAGCATCCCAGTGAGTCATCATCGAGTGGAGGCCTCATATATCGCTCTCTCTCTTTCCCACCAACTGAGGTCCCCCCCCCCCCCCCCCCCCGAGATGTCATAGTTTTAAATCGAGGAGTACCTGTAAAGGTGAGCTGGTTGCGGTTACCCTTATCGTATTTTGCATATGCATGCATTTTCTGAAACAAATTTTTTTTTTAAAGTAATATCAAGGTAGAGTGTATATGAAATAACTGTATTTGTGTGTGAGAGTGTGGGAGACCGCTGGCCTCCCCCCTGCACACCACCATGAAGGGGGACGCTGCATCCCAGGGGGCTGTCAGGGAGACAGCATCCCAGTGAGACAGCATCCCAGTGAGACAGCATCCCAGTGAGACATCATCCCAGTGAGACAGCATCCCAGTGAGATGTCATCCCAGTGAGACAGCATCCCAGACAGGTAGGAGAGCTGGAAGCGCTGGCAGGATCAATAGCATCAACTCAGAGCGGACAGCCAGATCAATGGTGACTTGCTCCGGGACTTTGAGCCTATGGCTGCTCTTTATTTAAGACTTGGCATCGTTGGGCAGCGGCACTGCTGCTCACTTCTGCTCTCTGATCTGAGAGAACAAATTAGAAATAATGCCACATGGACGTTATCTGATTAGATGTGTAAAAAGATCTTTAAATAGACGTGTATGTAGACCTTTATATGCTGTAATGCATTTGTGTTAATGATACGTGAGAAAGTTCAATGGGTATAGAGTACTGTACCAAACTGCTAGAGTGGAACCAAATGATTGAGGACGTGAGTAATGTATATTAGTTTGGTAATAGCAAACCATTCATCAATATGAGAAGTTACAGATAAATAGACCTGAAGATAACCACATTTATTTGGGTCACTGAGTCAGATGTCCAGAGATCATATGAGCATATTGTGGAGTGTGTGTGTGGTTGATGGTGGTTGATGGTTTAAGCAGCCTAACGTGGCCCGAGTCTGACTGATAAGACTCTGGGGCCGGGCGGGGCCGCACACCTGCACACCTGTATACCTCCCAGTCCAGACAGCCCCTGCAACAGCCAAGCCCAGCCACACCCCTGCTAGCCAAGATAGCCAAGAATTTGTGTTTGCTAAATAAACCCGACTTGTCCTTTCCACTGTTCCCCGCCGGCCACCGCCTCCTTATGTTGTGTATAAAGGGGGCGCTGCTGCTGGCACTTTGCTAATCTACTGCATGTGTATATCTATTTTTTACCGTTTACATATGAGGTGGTCCTCGAAAGGTCTTGATGACAATTTAGTGTTACCTAAAGTCAAAGGTTGGGAACCACTGGTCTAACAGACGTTGAAAATATGTCAAAATAAGACTTGAAAATAGACTTGTCAAATAGACATATATGAAGATCTGAAAATGAATATTGAGCTTCTGACTTACTTTGACAGATCTAATCTAGACTGTAATAGATTGGACTAAGATATATTTTTCTGAAGATTTAGCCAGGTTCTATAAACATGATGTATTGATTATACCCAGATTTTGATTATTGTACATTTTGATGGATTCATTGTTCTGTTTATCAGCCACTTTAGTCGTGTACACGAGTAGAAAAAACTGCTGCAGCATGCTGCTATTATTATATTCAGTTTAAATCTTATTTCAACCCATTAACATCCATCTCGACAATAGCTATCGATCTCGAAAAGGTTGTTGACAATATTTTTGAAATATGATATATAAACCCATGGCATTGTTAATGCTACAGAGCAGCCATGCAACTATGCAGACCACTATACTGTGAATTCAGCTCCATGTCATTAAGGAGCAGGTAGGAGCCTGCAGACTATCTATCCTGCCTCACCAAAGTTATGTAAACTAATATTGAATTGGTACACAAAAGCCAACATCACGACAAATATATACATCCCAATTATTGAATATTGACACCCGAGCAAACACTCATGCATCTCTGCACAATGCATAAAAACACAAGACTAACACAAGGTCATGCAGAAGAGAGCTCCAGGAGTTCAGGTCACCCTGGACATGACCAGGCAGCACCGCATTACAATACAGTAACTATAGAGAGAAACATATGTAAGCATCATACATGTATGTGCCACTAAGCAAACCATCTCGGTTCTGTATGACTTTGAGCCCTTTGGTTTATGTCTCTACAGCAGACGTCTTTAGTCGTAGATCTTGATCGCTGCAAAGGTAAGAAGTATTTCAATACAACATCCAGTATCTCACACATTACAGGGTTTCCAGAACATACAGCACATACTTCACTATATGCAGACGGTACTATAAACAAAGGGGCGTGGATGGGAGTCGGTGACAGACGATGTGATTCTCCCGCCTTGCTTCACATTCTTCTGTCCATCTGCACTGTCTGATCTTGAGTCTTCCCAGGGCAAGGGACAACGGACCAATCACCCCAGGCTGTCAGTCAGGCCTACAGACCATCTGATTGGATGGTGTGCCAGCGTGCCGTCTCCAACTGCCCACGACTGCACATTTCCTTCCAGTGTCCCCGGCCCGCCTCCGGAGCAGCGCAGCCAATCAACACACTGCCCAGCACACTGCTTTTAGTGTACAGACGACCCTGTGGACACAGAGAGGTCCCACAAGTTAGGCTTTACTGAATCCTAAACCATGAAATAACAAAGTATGCGGCAAAACCAGAAACGTTAAGAAAGCATACTTCAGAGGGACCTTCCTTCTAAAATGGCTGAGCAATAGATGGCCAATAGACAGACAGAGTATACAGGCAAAATAACAAATAATTAAATTGAAAAATAATCCTAACCCTAATCCTAAAACAGAATTGAGGAACAATGCTGTCTTGGATTATAACTCCTCCTCAAACTCAAATAAAACGGCATGTTCAGCCTCAATGTCATTTCAACATGGCCATCCAAATCCAACACATTTTTGACATATTTTTGACTTTCAACTTGGTATGCTTTCAGACCAATCAGGACACCGATACAGTAGTTGGTTAAACCCAATTAAATGTTGTTACTGGCTGTTTTAAGAGTACAAAGCGTAACACAAAGTTCAGCGCTGAGCATCCATGTTTTTCCGACTTTGTAGCTCGAACGCATGTAGAGCAGCGATGACGCGTTTTCCACTTCCGACTTCCCACCTCCGACCATAAACAAACGCAGCATGAGCACAAGACCCTTGCACCAAAGAAGGACAAACTTGTTAGTTACAAATGCACCAAGTTGCTTCCCACCATCGTGAACCTTAAGATCTTACCTGCATGACAACAAACTCAAAGACCAATGGCAGCTGGGTGATGTCGCCGGAGGGCAGGTCAAACAGGAAGGGGGCGTTCCAGACGGGGTTGGGCCCCCCCACCGCCTTGGTCTCTTTGGTGGTGATTACTTTACCATCCTGTCGCAGGTTAATGACAACACAGTGATCTGTTGGGGACATGCAAAACATTTCATTATTTTGTTTAGTCCTTCAAGTTGTGTAGTGCATCTGTGCTGTAATAGCTGAATGCTTCCTAAGCCTGAGTAAATGCATAGAATGGGGTTGTGTAATGAAATGTACTGTAATCTCTGAACCACTAGGAACATAAAGTGACTTCATTATTTCAATGACCTTTGCTCTTAGCAAAAACAAAAAAACTGAAATCTCACAGTGCAAGGATTTGTATATCTCACGTCACCATGCTGGTTCATGCGTAATCAGAGCAGGGCTGTAATTCAGACGAAGTTGCATATCAGAGCCAGAGCGAAGGACATGACACCCGGCTTTGGAGCTGGGAGAGCTAATGACATTATGCTGAAGTCAGTGTTTCTGTCTGACTGAGACCAGGATGGTAAAGGAAGGACTTCATGGCTCTTGTTCATGATATAAATGCAACATTTTCAGGCAGGGTTTTCCGATTTTTAATAACGATACATCCCAACATTAAACAGGGTGCAGATTGGAGTCAGGTGTGTATGGTGGTGGACGGTGGGGAGGGGACACGGTTAGTGGTTTTGGGGTGTATCTCTGTGTTGTAGCTGCTGGCCATAGTGGGGCTTACTGGGAAGCTAGAAGTCAAATAATGTTGGATGTTTGGAAAGATGAAGTAATGATTATATTGATTATTATATTGTAATGAATTATATCACTATTTGGTAATTCAGCAGATGCTTTTCTAAGTGGCTTATGGTGAATTCAGATATGTGTCGGGACGCCTACAGGTAACACCACTCACCTGGAGCTCCTGGCATCCGGGTGAGCTTGACAAGGCTTTCGGCTTTCCGGATCATCACCTTGACCCGCTGGGCTGGGGCCTGGTACTGGAGCAGGATGAACAGCTGGCCCAGAGCCCGGCAGGGGGCTGCAGAACTCTTCCTCCGGGCCGACGACTCCTGAGAGCTCAGGCTCTGAGAGGAGGAAGAGGGGGAGAGAAAGACCTTCATCCAGCAGATGTTCCCTGTACTGCTTGTATGGCGAGAGTGAGGGAGCAGCGAGGGTGAGGGAGCAGCGAGGGTGAGGGAGCAGCGAGGGTGAGGGAGCAGCGAGGGTGAGGGAGCAGCGTGGGTGAGGGAGCAGGGGCTCATCATATAAACAGGAGGCCAATAGAGGCTAATGGGTTCATTCCCGGAAGATCATTTTTTCTTTTAAACCGTTGCTTCTTTATCCCTCACTCCGAGTTATTCTGGGCTCTGTATTCTGGTGTCGCTCAGTCTGAAAAGCAGAGATGAATGAGTGATTTTGTGAATGCTTTATACAAATTAAGATTCATCTGAAATATTGTTTCATAGGGGTCCCAGGCCGTCATCAGATGTTGTGCTATGGCCCTATAGTAATATAGGGCTGCTAACTGATAACTAGGTGGTATTCACACTAAAACATGAGATTTATTTCAGGTGTATTTCAGTTCTAGCTTTATTCACTCTGATCCAGTAGCATCCACATTGATTATGTCACGTTAACAACAACCTCACAGGTGTTATCTTTCTTTTGGTACCAATGAACTTAAAAGCCCTTGTAGTTGTGGAGATACAGTCTGTTCAGTTTGGGTATGTTTTTTTTGGCAAAAACCTGAGAAATAGGCCAAGTGATGAAGAGGTTAATGGCATGTTCTTAAACTCCATTAAAAGTCAGCATGCGTGTGATGTATCAGCATCATCTAAGATCCACTTGCCAGGCCTTGCTCAGAGGCACTTTGTGGATATCATCGTACCCAGTACCCAGAAGAGGCACTGTGCATGATGACATGTCTGAGAGAGACTGCCTCTCTATGCCTGCTTCTCCCTTGGGTATGACTCACCCATCTGTTGCCCCGTCATCTTTCCCGTTAGATGCCAGAAAAAGTGCGCAGCACAAACAACCAGGGGCTTCACTGCAGAGGGCTGGGGTTCCTCTATCTCCCCCGGACTGAGGTCTGCAGTGCAAGCCAGGATGAAATGACTCGGCATTTTAAATGCCCACTTTTCTTAAATGTGCCATATCACGATGTAATAGTATGAGCACGGACGCTTCTCCGTTTTCTAGCCCCCAGAAAACATATTCACACTGAAGCAAGATGTGTATAGAAAAGTTTCGTTTCAGTAGAACATTTTGAAATTGAAAAATGAAATGTAATCTATTATTTATCTAATGTTTTTGAACGGCTGAGCGTGTTTATTGGATGCGGGACGTTGACTGACGGCCTTAATGGCTAAATGCAGAATGAGTCAGTAATGGCCATAACAACATCAGGCCTGCTAACCACGGTGTGCAGTAACCCTTCTGGCCTTCACCAGTCTGTTACTAATGTGCTGTGGCAGTGTGGAGGCAGCATCACAGAGGGCAAGGCGTGGGCGTTCAGCCAGATCCCTGTAGTGTGTGCTCTGCCGTCACTAATGGCAATGTCACCATGGCTAACCGCAGTGGAAAAATGGTTAATGGGGAAAACTGATTAGGCACTGCATTCCTTCATGGATAAAACATGATATGGGCTATACATAGCTGTGTGTGCACCCATAGCTGTGTGTGCACCCTTATCTGTTAAATCAACTGAAAATGCAGTTTGTAAAAAACAAACTGCTTTTGCCTCCAAATTCAAATAGATCCTTGTATGCTCCGGCTTGCTCTGAATATAATTGTTTGATACAGCCTTAGATACACACATTACACACTTTGTCTTGGCGTAAACATTGTTTTTATATTTTGGCAGGATTTGTTCAACTTTGTCAAACTTACCATTGTACACTTTGTATACTTGGGTAAGCTGTGTGTGTATGTAAAAAAAAAGAAATTCTCATCCTTTACCTTTTTCAGCTTGCTCTTGGCTGGGCTGAGCTCCCTGATGTAGGTGGAAGCGATGTCAGGCTCCCAGTCCATCTCTCCGCAGGGCATCTCCACCAGCCCTACGGCCGCCTCCCTCAGGCCAGAGAAGTCCCTGGAGTGGACGGCCAGCGTCAGGGTGCAGGCAAGCAGCTCCTGCATGGAGCCCACCTGCAGCACGAAGTTCTGCTTGTGAAGCTCCGGGCCGAGGCTGCTGCGGCGGCGCGAGGGTGCGTGCTGCGGAGAGGGGTAGAGCGGGGGCAGGCTGACCCTCACAAATACCCCGCAGCGTCTCCGCGCCACCGCCCCCGTCAGCCCCGCGATGCTGACGGCCAGGGTGCCTTGGGCAGGCGAGAAGACCACAGAGAAGTGGAGGAGAGCGGCGGCGGGCTCGGGCGGCGCTGCCGACCCGCCGGAACCGTACTGCGGGCAGGATGACGACGTAGGCGTCAGGTGGCTGCCCTCGCCGCACGTCAGGAAGCTGTCGGCGCTCACGGTGCTGCGGCGGTCCGCGGCGCGGCGTGATTTGGACACAAGGTTGAGCTTGGGGAGGGAGGGGAGGGAGGCCCGCCCGCGCCGTGGGGCCGCGGCCCGGGCCGAGCAGGGCACGGCCGGGGAGCTGAGGCGTCGCAGGGGGAAGCGGGCTCCAGGAGAGCGCTTCTCTGGATCTGCGAGGGCACCGCTGGGGTCCGGGGGGCAGGGAGCCGAGGTGGTCCTCGGACAGGGAGGAGCTACTCCTCGAGGAGGGGAGCTCCAGCACGTCCCCGTCCAGCTCCTCGTACTGCTGCTTGACGGGACGCGTGCTCGGGGACGGTGTCGGGATCACCGGGGCTCCTTGGTGAGGAGAGGTCAGCCCCGCCTCCTTGTCCTGTGCCGAGAGGCTGCTCCTGCTCCTCCTGCGCCAGCAGAGCACACAGCTGAGCACCAGGAACCAGCAGAACACAGCCAGCCCCACGGCTAGCAGCACCTGCAGGTGGACTGCACACACACACACACAGACATGTGGATATGGGGAGGAACATCTGACAGGTGGTGGAGAGGGGAAGGGAGGATATCAAGCCAGGTGGATGTGAACTAAAGGGAGAGAGAGAGAGAGCTCCTTCAGCGGACACGCCCGCAGCGTTTCAGAGCAGAGAATAATGCTTATTTTTTCATGATTTTGAATCCTAATTTTATATACTTGATGACTTTTTTAATCATTCAAATTTGGCTGGGTTGTGTTTCTGTGGTGTGACAAACTCAAAACACATCTTGACTTTTGCTTTACAGGGACTTTAACTCTGGCCTAAAAGGCAAGGGGAAAACAATTGGCATAGAAGGCCATTACTTAGGCTGTTACTTGGGCCAAACTGACATTTAGTTTGTAAGTGATTTTCAAAGTAATTGGAAATGCAATGTAACACGAGTCCAATAGACCAATAGATCATTAAGATACAGTAGCTCTCATAGGATGCCAGATGAGGTCATGTTATATGTAGTGGCACAAATGGCATCACAACCAGACCAACAGCCATTTCAAAGAGAGGCATTTTACTGTTACCGTTATTCAGAAATAATGGTAGGAAGAAACAGAGAGATCCAGTTCAGTTGCAGATCCTTCTTCAGAGCAGATCTTGTTGTGTCTGTGCTCCCTTCCTTAATGAGATTTTAGAGGAAACGTCTGTCTAATAATCATATTTGTTTTCTTTCGTGGACACTGGCTCAGTTGCAGCTTGGATCCAAATTTGGATGTGAACAATCGTAAATGTGTCAAATTTCCTGTCACCCTATGTGCATTAAACATACACAGTCTGCCACAGATTATTTTATGTGATGTTCACATTTTATAGTCAACAGAAAAGCACTATATTCACCAAACCATCTACATTTGACCTTCCCATGTAAACCGCAGTAACAGCTTCCGCAAGAGAAACAGTACATGAGGTTCTTTTGTTTTTTTGATTTATTGATTGATTTATTTTTTGCCAGCAGTAGGTTTGCAAAAATGTCAAAAGTGATGCAAAGACTCGTCAGCAGCTGTAATTAACTTCTGGTCATATCATAAGACCTATGTCCATAAAGCCTACATTTAACAAACTAAATAGCCCTAATGCATTAACAGGATCTTTGCTGAGAATCGGAATTATAACCGATTTTGGTTTAATGTGCAATAAATTAGAAAATAGGCACTTTATTAAAGACCTTTTTTCTATTAGCCTACATCTATTTCTCCTTTGGTGGTGAATGATGTTTCTGCCAACTATACAGCTCATAACATAACCGTACTACTAACTATACAGCTCATAATACAACAGTACATAACTATACAGCTCATAACACAACAGTACATAACTATACAGCTAATAACATAACAGTACGGGCATTTGAAGGCATATCAATATTCGAATATTATATTTTTTTTTATTACATGTTCCTCCCCATATTTTTTAAAAATCGAGTAATCGAATAACCGAACTACAACAAAAAACAAAAAAACTGTAGCGCACTCATAATGTAGCCTGAATGGCTTCAGTGATCTGGCCTTCACTAAACAAATGTATTCGTTTTCCATCTATTAATCAAATAAATAAGGAAATCAAATCCAATTTGTTCAATTTATTGAGTATTTTAGAAAAAAAAACACCCGAAATCAGTATGCTGAATCGAAACGAGATGAAACGAAACCATCCTTTTTGACAAGAATATGAATGAACAGTATTGCATACTTAAGGCACAAACTGAAATTAGATTCAAGTAAATTTAAGGCACAAACTGAATAGACTCAAGTAACTGAAGCACAACAGCAAAAAGTATAAGTACTGGTGGGCTTGGATATCAACAGAACTCCACTTGCAGCGCATGGGTCTGCCTCGCATTACGCATGATGCGCATATAAGGGACTGTACGATATTTACCGGGGGGGGAGGGCCGGTCGTCAGGGGGGGAGGGCCTAGGATAATTTTTTTAAGCCTTAGGGGAGGGCCCAGGAGAATATTTTTGGCCTGGGGGGAGGGCCGAGGAAAATTATTTTATGGGGGGGGCAATCGTCATGACTCATGCCGAGTTCGATGTTTAAATGAAAGATAGGATAGCCTGTAAGGAAGTGAACGTCTCCTTTGCCAAAGTACTGCACCACATACATAGGCGTCGATTACGGGGGGACATGTCCCCACCACTATTTATAATTTGAATTTTGTCCCCACCACTTTTAAAAATGTGAAACCCAATTGCGACCGAAAAAATCCCCACATACAACCGCAGCCCGTTCTCATCCCAACTACAGCGTCCGCTCGCAGAGCAGAGTCTACAGCGTCCATTCACTCCAATAATAACCCGGTCACGGTGATAGATTACGCTAACCCTAACCCTAACCCTAACCATAACCCTTTTTGGAGTGAATTGTTTCACAGTAGACTGCGGACGCTGTAGACTCTGCTCTGCGAGCGGACGCTGTAGACTCTGCTCGTCTCTTACCACCGCGAACGGGTTTATGAGAACCCAGATCGTTTCACACAGACGCGGGAGGGAACCTTTGGCGTCAGTATCCAGGGCTTAATTTGGGCCGGAACACGCCGGAATATGTTCCGGCACCTCCAACGATGGATCCGGCACCTTTTTTATTTTTTTATTCCCCCCCCCCCCCCCCCGCCGTCAGTGGTTACGATCGCGCAACCCCGTCATCAGTCCGCGGTCCCCCCCCCCCCCCTCCCGTTGACAATCACGAACACCCCCCCCCCCCCACCCACCCCCGGGTGTGACAAATCGTCGGTAGGATATTACGAGTTGGGATGAGAACGGGTTGTCTGCCGAAACCGTCAAGTCTAAATCATGCGATAGGCGCGCACGATGACATCCTCACAGCATGCACACGGGCTGTGTGTGGACTCGGGTCTGCGGCTGAGTCCGCGGCCGGGTCCACGGGTCCGGTGCTGGGTCCGCGGCTGGCGGACCGCGGACCCCCCCCCCCCCCCCCCCGTTGACAATCGCGCCGAATGTAGAGCATATTGTAATGCAGCGTTGAATGGATGAATAGCTTACATAAGGGTCCCCAGCACTTTTCAAACCACACTCAAGCTTATGGTTATTGTCCCCACCACTTCTAAAACCAAACTGACGCCACTGACCACATAGACCAAGAATCGCAGGGTGATCATTAGTCGCTCTTAGTCACAGTAGTTTGTGTTTTGTCTTATAATAGCCTATAAGGTACAATGTCATCAGCCAAGTTGTGAAATTATTGGGGGAGTCTCGTAACATTGATAAAAGCAGGCTTGTCCCCATTCTCAAGTTCAAGGCACAGCGTGGCATAAACCCCTGCTCTTGCTGCGTGTGTACCCGTGTGTGTGTGTATGTGTGCTTATGTGGCCGTTTTAACCTTGTAAACGTCATTTTCCGACCAATTTTATTTGATTCACGTAGCGGGGAGGGCCTAGGAGAATTTTTTTGAGCCGGGGGGAGGGCCCCGGAAAAAAAAAATTACCAGGGGGGAGGGCCAGGCAGAACAATTTTAACCCGATCGTCTGGCGACCGGCCCTCCCCCCCCCGCTAAATATCGTACAGTCCCTAACAGAACAACATCCATAACAATATATATTATGTGTAAGACGGAAATACAATATGTCTAAAACATTTCCAGTTAACATAACACATAAGCCAACTGACTGCTTCACTCATTCTTGTTAAAAAAAATGAGCATATCTACGTGCTCGGAGATAGGCGGGTGCGGAGGCGATTTACAATCAAGCCCGCCGTGGAAAAGACTCTCCGCTGGAGCGGAGGTTGTCGGTTGCTAAGTAGTACTCACACATTCCTTTCACCAATCTGGTCCAAATATATTCAAACTTCGTTTCTTTTGGTCGCCATTTCCTTTAGTGTGCGCGCTTGTTTAAACTACGTGATGCGCAAAGGCACAAAAATGTATCTAATGCAATTGTGTTTTTTCTTTCTTTCTTCTTTACATATTTTAAATGGCATTAGTATACACGTTTAATGAACAATATGTAATTAATATAGCTAATGAATAATATTGAATTAACTTTAGGCAACATTTTTTTACAAATCCGCTACAGCCAAAGTCGAATATCCACGTCATTTCGAATAATCGAATATTCGAATAACCGTTCCCCCAACTATACAGCTCATAGCACAACAGTACATAACTATACAGCTCATAGCACAACAGTACATAACTATACAGCTCATAACACAACAGTACATAACTATACAGCTCATAACACAACAGTACACTATACAGCTCATAACATAACAGTACATAAGTATACAGCTCATAGCACAACAGTACATAACTATACAGCTCATAACATAACAGTACATACGTATACAGCTCATAGCACAACAGTACATAACTATACAGCTCATAACATAATATAACTACAGCTCATAACATAACAGTACATCTCATAACATAACAGTACATAACTATACAGCTCATAGCACAACAGTAGGCTACATAGCTATACAGCTCATAACACAACAGTACACAACTACACAGCTCATAACACAACAGTAACAACATTAAATAGCTTAAACAAAACGATAGCCTTAACGCTATGAATAAAAGGTTAAATAGTTTCTTACCTGAAAGAGTGTATGGCGACATATTGTCCTGTTGTAGTTATGAATATGGTCCTGTTGTAGTTATGAATATGGTCCTGTTGTAGTTATTAATATGGTCCTGTTGTAGTTATGAATATGGTCCTGTTGTAGTTATGAATATGGTCCTGTTGTAGTTATTCATATGGTCCTGTTGTAGTTATGAATATTGTCTTGTTGTAGTTATGAATATGGTCCTGTTGTAGTTATGAATATTGTCTTGTTGTAGTTATTATGGTCCTGTTTTAGTTATGAATATTGTCTTGTTGTAGTTATTCATATGGTCCTGTTGTAGTTATGAATATTGTCTTGTTGTAGTTATGAATATGGTCCTGTTGTAGTTATGAATATTGTCTTGTTGTAGTTATTATGGTCCTGTTTTAGTTATGAATATTGTCTTGTAGTTATTAATATGGTCCTGTTGTATTTATCGGTCCATATCATCAGCAGCTCGGAGGTAATGAGTCTGTGTCTCCAAGTGGCGCAGCGCCGCCGCCGACCTGCGGTCTGCTGACCAATGAGAGCCGACCTGCGGTCTGCTAGCCAATGAGAGCCGATCTGCGGTCTGCTAGCCAATGAAAGCCGACCTGTGGTCTGCTGACCAATGAGAGCCAACCTGCGGTCTGCTGGAGTTCTGCCCGGTGTTCTGCCAATTGCTGCTCCCTTGTCAGATTTTGC
>JAOPHQ010002242.1:0-10907 GCA_030340625.1 Merluccius polli
TTAGAGGACAACTGCTTGTCTCTCTCTCTCTCTCTGTCTCTCTCTCGCGCTCTCACCCTCTCTCTCTCACCCTCCCTCTCTCTCACCCTCTCATGACAGTGAATATAAGCTGAACTCGGCTGGGGTCAAGCGCAACAAAGTTAAATGTCATAAGCTAATGAGAATCGCTTTTCTTTTTGAGATGCAGTGCTGCTTTCTTAGCCTTCGCCGCACGCTCCGAAGATATCAAAAATAGCGTTCGGAGATGATACGCGTTTGCGTATACGGCCTATAATAATATTAAACGTACGTAACATTTTCATTTTAGCTTATGAAATTATTTTTTGTACCATCCGTGTGTGGAAGGTGTCTTCAAGGCTTGGAAACGTTGCTTGTGCGTCGCCGGTAATCCGTCATTATCAAACCCGGGTCGTCGGTTAATGTTCGCTAAATGACTTCATTACTCCACGCGTGTTTCACTGCGTTTCCACCGGCCGACGACGTCCCCCGGCTTGTTTTCCGATTGGCTCTCCTTTCATGCGATCAGCCAACCGGACGCAGCCATTACGTGTGATGTTGTTTTAGCCAATGAGAGAATTGATTTTTCAGCTGATTAGTGTACACTGAACATCCGTGAGCGAAACGCTTGACGTGTAAAATCACGAGAGCGTGAAAAATTGCGTAAATGTATGTTTACGACAAACCGAAACCTGCGGGTATCGAACTGTGTTTTAGGAGAAGACATTGACTGGAATGGATTTTGACATTTTGACGTTTTAATATTCAACATTTAGGGCCCTATCTTGCCGGTCTGAAGCGCAAGTATGAAACGCAAAGCGCAAGTGGCTTTGTGGGCGGATCTTGGGCGCTGTTACTATTATGCCGGCGGGATAAATGACGCTTGCGCCCAGCGCAAATCTAAAATGGGTTGGTCTGAAGTAGCGACATTAGTCATAGGTGTGGTTTGGGCGTAACGTGCAATAAACCAATCAGAGCGTCCCATTCCCTTTAAATGCAGGCGCGCTTGTTCCATGGCGAGCACATCGCACATTGCCACTGGACGCAGACGTGTCCAATCCCGCCGTAGCGCGCGCATGCCCATCAGAGGGAAAAATAGTTAGTTATTCTGTTTAAATCTTTTCAGCTTTTAATTTTCTGTTGACAAAATGTAAATAAAGAAATGTCACAAAGACACACTTTCCGATGTTTTGGCCTCACTCTCACTGAATCACGAGGTTATGAATGCATGGTGATATATTTGCAATGTAGTCTAACATTAGACCGAGATTACTTTGCTTATAGACAGTGCTTGAAGTGGACAAAAATAAGTGCCGGTGTCGTGCCAAAAAGTGATTGTCTGCCAGAAATTGATTGAAGGCCAAATACAGTTACTCAAGGGTGATTTCTGCCTAAATATGACTTGATCTCATTCATAAGCTTCATAATATAAACACTGGAGCTCACAGGACACTTGGAATTATTTTAAAGGACCATTAACACAAAATAGGCATTTTCACCTGCCAAAAATGGATTGAAGAACAAACGTTAAACTTTCGAAGACACGTGCCTTTGCTATAATTACAATACAGTTGTGTGTATCTGCATATTATGGCCGTTTAATCCAGAGAAAAGCAGACGTTTTTGCGCTACCGCTCAACGGGCTGCTGTGCACGCTCCCGCGGAAATCAGATTCTGGCAGACAATCACTTTTTGGCACGACACCGGTACTGCGTACGACGGGGGGGGCAATTGTCAACGGCCCACTTCAAGCACTGCTTATAGATGATGCAGCTCTTCTGTCAAATAAGCTGAAGCGCATTTTCAGTATGCCGAATATTCTTTCAGTTACACCGCTTCGTGTTTCTGTGTGTTTCCGATTATAAAACATTTCACGCGCTGTTGCTGGCATAATAAAAGGTGTCATCCTGGTGTGTGTCTTGCGACTATTGGTCAAACAGGTTAATTTGATCCGTCATTACTATTAGCCTGAATATTTTGGGTAACTGTGTACGCTAGATTTATGCCTATTTTTCACATATGTGGTAATATTTTTGCTTGTATGTATGGTTTGCAAAAATGAGAACTGCTTCCTTGTAGATGAGAGAAGCAAAGTGTATGCACGTTGTACACACGCTACACTATGGCCATCGGGAGGTTCGGGAGATTTCCCCAACGGCCGGACGATTTCAGGCCGAGCCGGCCGGCCGTAATTATTATTTTTATTTTATTTTGTGTATTATTATTTTTGGGCCGGTCCAGATTTTTGGACCGCGCACCCGCCCCCCCCCCACCCCCCCCCCCCCCCCGTCAACAATGATTATGGCCAAGCATGCGCCCTTAAAATAGCGTCTGAATAAGCGCCACTGACTTTAGACTCGGTTTTTCCTGGTCTGTGGCGCAATTGTTTTCTGAAAGTGCAGAATAGCACCAGGGAACGTTTGCGCCGGGACACGCCTCCTGTTTTCGCTGAACCGCCCCCGGAGCGCAACTTCATTCCCCAAGTGAAGGACTTGCGCCTTGCGAGGGAAAATTCCAATGTGCGTCGGGTGCAATTAAAATAGGAATTGTACAAGCGCCAGTGTGCAAAGTCAATTGCGCTGAGTGCAAGATAGGGCCCGTAGTGTTTTGTCATTTAGCAGACGCTTGTATCCAAAGCGACAGTGAATTCAGTGCATTCATTGCTTGGGCTTGACCATGCTAAGGTTGTTTATATTTGTTAGCCCCTTTTTATTCAGTCAAAGTCAAACTGTCACACCTTCAATACATAATTTAGCTAGCGTTAAAACAACTTTGTTAAAAGTAAACCTAGACCCAGACCACTTAAAAACCAGTTGAGATTGAGTTTGCATTGACAGCTGTGGTGTACAAATGACACATCCGTACATAACTATCCACAATATAACATAGTTGAGATTGAGTTTGCATTGACAGCTGTGGTGCACAAATGACACATCCGTACATAACTGTCCACAATATAACATTATGTCCAGGGTACTTTTTCTGCATACCCCCCCCCCCCCCCCCCCCCCCACACCAGGAAAGGAAAAAGTACTCAAAATGTCAACTTCACAGCAAGGGATTTTTTTTTTTTTTTTTGTAGAAAAGCTACCTGCAACTACGCACCCCCCACCCTCCTATCAATCCTGCCCCCCCCCCTCCATCCCCCTCCACCCTCAGGCACCGCATAGACTTGCAGGTCTTCAAAGGTCAGGCCAATAAAGAGCAGAGACAGGATGATGGAAAAAAAACATCAACAACTGTCAACTTCGGTGCTTTGGTTTTAGTTTACTATCTATCAATCTAAGCCTCTCTCTGTCTCTCGCTGTGTCTACCTCTATGTCTGTATGTCTGTCTGTCTGTCTCTCTCTCTCTCTCTCTCTCTCTCTCTCTCCCCCTCTCTCTTTCTTTATCTATTTCTCTCAATCTCCCTCCATGTCTACATCTCTCATGTTCTCTCTCTACATCTCCATCTCTTTATTTCTCTCTCTCTCTCTCCCTACCTGTTTCTCCTTACATATCGTCTCTCTACATATATCTCTCTCTACATACAGTATATCTCTTCATATCTCTCTTTACATATCTCTCTACATATCTCTCTACGTATCGCTCTTTCTACATAGCTCTCTCTCTCTCTCTCTCTCTCTCTCTCTCTCTCTCTCTCTCTCTCTCTACATATATCTATCTCTAACTTTTTCTAACTTCAACCAGTCTATTTTCTGTTCGAACCCAATCCCAATTTTTCAGCACATTTTGCAATTCTCACTCTACTTCCCCCCCCCCCCCCCCCCCCCCCCCCCCCCCTCTGAGATGTGTGCTATAGGCTTTATGCCGAGCGTCACGTGACCAAACCGGAAAACAGGTCTCCTGACTTCCGCTTGTCGGAAAAGCCGGTAGCAGCGGTAGGAACTGACGGCGACAGCTATTGACTTGGCCTGGCTAACCCTTTTTACTGTTGGCGTTTTATTTGATTTTAACATCTCAAT
The DNA here is from genome assembly GCA_030340625.1 of Merluccius polli. NCBI lineage: Eukaryota > Metazoa > Chordata > Actinopteri > Gadiformes > Merlucciidae > Merluccius > Merluccius polli. Next base: position 3,963 of record JAOPHQ010002242.1, read on the forward strand.
GTTAGTGAGAAGAAGAAAATGTCAAATCCAGTAAAGTACCAGAAGCGGCATAAAACAGCGGTTAAAGCTAGCGAGTGAATCCGGGAGAGGGCTGCTCTCCTCGGACACATTACTCTGAAGCGACGGTGACGGTCTGGAAGTGCGGATTAATAAATAAAATGTGAGCGTGTTACAGCGGACCTGAACCGGATGTGATGAGACCTGTTTCGCAGAATGCGGAAGTACGTTGCGCATAACCCCTATTCTCCAATGCTGCTTGCTTCCATTGTCCTCACATATGGAGTCAGATCAGTCTCAATAGAAATGAATGCACATTTACAAATGTATTTATATATAATTAACCCTCCACAAAAATATTTTTCAATGCACACAAAAATATGTATCATTGTGTATATAAATGTAAAATCCACATATAAAAAATTAAGGTTTACAAATGTATTTATGATGCACACACAAATGTTTTGTGTTTTAAATAAATGTAGTAGAAATCCACAAATATATGTATTTAAAAGTATTTTCATCAAAAACATATTTGGAGGTTGTTACATTTATACACAAACCGAACTTCACTGCATTTGCGTGTGGGTGTTTCGAGACTCCCCTGCCGCGACAAATGCATTTTTTCAACAGGAAAATGTATCTGTAGCCAATCACATGAACGTAGATTCGAGGGTGTGATTTAATGTGATCATATAGCGTTACATCTGCGCAGTCCGCAATGCTGAACTAGAACGCGTACGAGCGTATACGACAAGGGGCTAACAGGCTAAACATGTCATGTTTTCACTTCCACTTGGAGCGGCGGACGCCTTCTCATTCAGAATAGCAGACTGCGCATTAACTATCATCCACCTGTCTACCTTACTGTACACGCAGTCTGCAATTTTATATATACAGTATATTTAAAACTAAAAGTATTTTTGTGTGCAAAAAAAAAAACATTTGTGAACCGTATTTTATTTTTATGTGGATATTTGTTTTACATGTATATACAACGATAAATATTTTTGTGTGCATTGAAAAATACTTTTGTGGAGAGAGTCATTTATATATAAATCCCAAAATACAGTGAATCCTTCTGTGTGCATTAATTTCTATTGAGACTAATCTGACTCCACACTCACACACTATATTAAGACACTCACTCTCTCTCTCTCTCTGTCTCTGTCTCTCTCTCTCTCTCTCTCTCTCTCTCTCTCTCTCTGTCTCTCTCTCTCTCTCTGTCTCCCGCTCTTTTGCTCATATTTCCCCCTTCTTTCACCATGTTCTGCATGTGAGGAACCTCTATCTCATACTCCATCTTATTGAGTTCTTCCCGTCTGTTCTCACATGCATCTCTGTCGCTCTAGCCCATCATCTGCTATTTCCTCACGCACGCACATACGCACACATGCACACACACACACACACACACACACACACACACACGCGCACACACACACACACACACACACACACACACACACACACACACACACACACACACACACACACACACACATGTCATATTTAATTGAGGCAGTTGAGTGTGTGTCAACATCTCTCTCTTTCTCTTTCTTTTGCTTATACTCAATATTATTTCTCTCTCTCTCTCTCTCTCTCTCTCTCTCTCTCTTTGTCTCACTGTATGTCCACACTCGCCACCACCTCTTCACCATGTGGGATCGATATTTGGCAGGAAGCATTTTTGCAAGGTTTGGACAAACAAGGCATAGAGAGGGTTGCTACAGAGAAAAAGAGCAATAGAGAGAGAGAGAGAGAGAGAGAGAGAGACAAAGAGGTAAGGAGAGAGAAAATGAGACATAGAGAGGAAGAGAGAGAGCGATAGTGAGACAGTAAGAGAGAGAGTCGACCCGTGACGCTACTTTATTAAGGCTGTATTGATTTCTGCTGGAGATCGAACAGAAGGGAAGACTGCATTCGATGTGCCGCGCCGAAATGTAAATCTGTATGGATGTCCTTCACTCTCTGACTTTCTCTCATTCACTGCCACACACACACGCACACACAGTTTTGAAGATGTATAAATGTGAGATGTGTGATTTAGAAAATGTGTGTGTGTGTGTGTGTGAGTCTATATGTGTGTGAGATTGACAGAAAGAGAAGAAGCAAAGGGACGAGCGAGGCAGAGAAATAATGGACCACAGAGAGAGAGAGAGACTAAGATGGATGGGGAGGAAAAAAGGTTAAAAGCTCACCCTATCCCTGCGCACAAGGCAATCTGTGTGTTTAACACCGCATGACATCCCCCCCAAAAAAAGGACACACACACACACACACACGCACAGGCACTTGACCTCATACTTGACAACACACCAACAGCTTTTGTTTTCTAATTTCACAACCGCCAGTCATAGCTGTTATCTTTTAACAGTCACACGTCAGACGGTCGGTTGTGGAAAACATTCGTCCGTAAGCCGCCGCTTGCTGTGTTGACACTCGCTGCCGTTCGCGATGAACGGATCATGAACCGCAAGCTGCCTTGATTTTAGTTTGTTGGCTGTCCACAGACAACTCTTAGAGCTAGATTTGTTTTTGGCACCGCTTTGTTTACTATTCGCTATTGAGTCATGTAGCCGACGCTTTCATCTAAAGCCAAGATTGGATATATGTCAGAGATTGGGCATCAGAACCCGGTACCTTTTTGGCTGGGAGTGGACCGGCTTAGCCATTACGATTTCCTGCCCACTATTCACAAATCGTTTATTAAAAACGGACGATGAACTAAGAACACGTTTCCCGACACGTGGACAGAGAGACAGACGGACAGGGAGGGACGGAAAGACAGACGGACAGACAGCAAAACTACGTCTCGGGGTGGCGTGAAATGGCGTCGAACTTCGGAGAGTTGTTCAAAGCCGGCGAAAACGCGGCGCCCGCAACTCTTTCGACCTCGCGTGCACTCCCGCAAAAACAGGACAAGGCGCGCGCACGTGTGTGTGTGTGTGTGTGTGTGTGCACGCCGGGGTAGTGATTGAGAGGCGGTTGATGTGTTATGATGAGGGAGCAGACTGGCCACCTTCTGCTCCCCCCCCCCCCCCCCCCCCCTCCCCCCCATCCACCAGGGGTCCCTTCAACAGCCACACACATCTGATTTCTGTCCCCAGAAATCACTGCACACACACACACACACACACACACACACACATACACACACACACACACACACACACACACACACACACACACAGGGGTAGGTAAATGCACGTGCGGGTGCACACATCCACGCACGCCAGAGAGCATGCCATAGTGCAAAAACTTGCACACACACACACACACACACACACACACAGGCACGCATGCAATACACGCACGCCATACAGCCTCAAGAGCGATGCACGCGTGCAGGACATGGACGGACACACGCACGCACGTCAGGTAACAGCAGGAAAACGCACACGCATGCACTCAAGTGTGCATGCACAACACAGTCGCCTGAACAAACACAAAGCGTACGTGCACAAAAGCACACACACACTCACGCAGCCACACACACACACACACACACACACACGCACACTGTCATGTCCCACTGGTTTCACTATTCGTTTTCATTATCATCATTGTGTTAAAATGATTTCATACATTCTGTCTCTCTCCCTCACCCCTCCTCCCCTCTATCTCTCTCGCCGTCTCCCTCTCTCCCTCACTAAATCCCGACATCAGTCTCTCTCCACTCTGCATGACTAGCTCTCTATACGGTCTTTTTATAGTCCTCCATTTATACATTTGTCAAGTTCACTATTCATCAGCCCACGTCTGTCTGCATGTCCATCTATCTGTATCAGAATGTGCACATGTATATGATGAGCACATCGTGATGTCATCTAGAATAATTAGTCTGAATTAAAAAGTGTAAATGACTTGTCTTACCTTCCATCCCACCTACCTACCTTCCTACATATCCACCCTACTTAACTACCCACCTACTTACTCTATCTCCTAACCTATCTTCCTACCTACTTACCCTACCCACCTACCTTCCTACATATCCACCCTACTTAACTACCTACCTACTTACTCTATCTCCTAACCTATCTTCCTACCTACTTACCCTACCCACCTACCTTCCTACATATCCACCCTTCTTAACTACCTACCTACCTACTTACTCTATCTCCTTACCTATCTTCCTACCTACTTACCCTAGTACCTACCTACCTTCCTACATATCCACCCTACTTAAATACCCACCTACCTACTTACTCTATCTCCTTACCTATCTTCCTACCTACTTGCCCTACCCACCTACCTTCCTACATATCCACCCTACTTAACTACCTACCTACATACTTACTCTATCTCCTTAACTATCATCTTACCTACTTACCCTACCTACCTTCCTACATATCCACCCTACTTACCCACCTACCTACGTACTCTATCTCCTTACCTATCCTCCTACCTACTTAACCTACCTACCTTCCTACATATCCACCCTTCTTAACTACCTACCTACATACTTAATCTATCTCCTTACCTATCCTCCTACCTACTTACCCTACCTACCTTATACATATCCACCCTACCTACCTATCAACGTATCTACCTACCTACCTACCTACTTACCCTATCTACTTAACTACCTACCTACCTACTTACTCTTCCTCCTTACATATCTTCCTACCGTCTTACCTACCTATCTACCTACTGACCCTACCAACCTACTAACCTACCTTGCTTCCTACTTACTGACCCTACCTACCTATCTTCCTACCTATTCACCCTACCTAACCTACCTACCTACCCCATCTCCCTACTTATCTTCCTACCTTCTTACCCTACCTACCTACCTACTGACCCGACCTTCCTACCTACCTGACCCTACCTTCCTACCTACCTACTGACCCTACCTTCCTACCTACCGACTGACCCTACCTACCCTACTTACTTACCTACCTACTTATCAACCCCCAACCAGTCGCAACCAGATTGGGTCAAGACTGGCCCACACTCTGTGCTGCGTGACAAGTTGAATTGCGTCACGATCCTTTAAATCTCAGCCTCCTTCTCAAAGTTTTTAAAATGTTGACATGTTTTTAAAAAATGTCTCCTGCCGGGCGCCACCTCGCGCCCACTGTCTGGGAATGTGTGTGAATGAACAAGAAAACACAACCATAGACCCCATACAATTCACATTGTCCATCGCAGTTTGTGGCTTTGCTGGGCCACGAGCAGTAGTAGTGTTTCCATGAAAACATATTCTATCTTTTCCCACACGATTCCTAATGCTTAGCATTCACCGTCTCCTGGAGGTCTTCTATTGTTATTGGTGAGGAATGGAGTGTCAATGGTGGCAGTGTTGCAAAACCCGAATGTAAAGAGTTGACAAGGCATTCATTTTGAGGAGACGCAAACTCTGAATCGTCTGGGGATATTCTGGTATATTCTCTCTTGCCATCGCGCTTTATTCAGGTTTATTTTAGGTCACAAACAAATGTTGAACAAAAGTGTGCTCCACCTTATAGTGGAGTATTCGTCGGTTCACGGCATTTATCTTATAAATTAACAACCTAAATGAACTGCTTATTAGTAAATAGACTCAGCGGTTAGCTTGTACTTGATCTCTTTTCTATTCTCTGTGCCCTGTTTGGCGGTCTGGAGAACGTGTCACTGTGCACGTTGTTACGTGTGAATGTGTATGCGTGTGTTCTTGTGTGTGTTTGTGTTCTTGTGAATATGTGAATATGTGAGTATGTGTAGGTAGTTGTGCATCTGTGTGAATGTCTGTGTGTGCATGTGTGTTCACATCTGAATGTGTGCGTGTGTGTGTGTGTGTGTGTGTGTGTGTGTGTGTGTGTGTGTGTGTGTGTGTGTGTGTGTGTGTGTGTGTGTGAATGTGTGTGTGTGAATGTGTGTGTGTGTGTGTGTGTGTGTGTGTGTTCACATCTGAATGTGTGCATGTGTGTTCACGTGTGTGTGTGTGTGTGTGTGTGTGTGTGTGTGTGTGTGTGTGTGTGTGTGTGTGTGTGTGTGTGTGAACATGTGCATGTGTGTTCACGTGTGTGTGTGTGTGTGTGTGTTTGGGGGGGGGGGTGCTGCAGGGAAAAGTAAAGCAGAGTATGTCTTACATAACAGGTTTTAGAAGTTAATAAAGTCAGCAACAAGAGTTGCTCCCTTCCTCCCCTCCCTCTCCCCCTCCACCCCAACACCCAGCCTCCCTGAGTGAAACTCCAGCAAAATACATAGAGAGAGAGAGAGAGAGAGAAAGGGAGAGACAGAGAGAGAGAGCGAGAGAGAGACAGAGAGAGAGAGTGTGGGATTGAAAGAGAGAGACAAAAGCGATTGTGGACAATTAGAGGATAGGGAGAACGGGAGGATGCACGTTAAAAAAAAGGAAATGTATATACAAGGAAAAACATGATGTAAACAACTGAGGAAAAACAAGAAGGTTTTTTTTTTCCCTTCCCACTGCCGTTTATGCGTGACAAGTGTGATGCGGGCAATTCCCTTTCAGAGGCGGTAAAATGAGGACACAGGCAAACAAAACAAAAAGAAGGAGAGAATATCATTATCTATGATTCACTGTCTTTCAGGGGGAGCACAAAAGACTGGCGCTGAGGCGACATGCATGCGTATGTCACAACTGTCCTAACTGCCGCGTGTATGTCGTAACTGTCTGTTGTAACTGCCGTTGACTCTGACTGACTTCAGGGGGGGGTTCCCCCACAAACTGACAGGAGAATATTAAAAAACCTACGACAACTTTGTCCTTTAATATTTGTATTTTCATTCCCTATACAGCGTACACCTCTGTGTTGTCAGAGTGAATAAAACATGAATACAAACAAACATGTTTCCTTTGTGTCCTAAAAAGTCTTCATCTCCCTGGTTAATGTCTGTTTTTTTAATATCTGTCTCCACTTTTTCGACCAACTGCTGAATATTTAAAGGTTTTTAACTAACTTTGTATGTATTTGTGTGTGCTTTTAAATCAATTTTTTC
>JAOPHQ010002245.1:0-16028 GCA_030340625.1 Merluccius polli
AATCAAATATCCATTTATTGGACATGGCGAGATGTTATACGCCGAGCAGATGTTACGTGCTGCCATGACAGTCTCTCTCCTCAGCGTGTGTGTTAATAGCTGGTTTATCCTGGGTGCCATGATTACTCTGCACCACAGGTGTGCAGCCCCACCCAGCCCAGAGTCTGACTCGGTCCAGGTGAGGCTGTAAACCAGCTATCAACCACACACATGCCGCAATGTCATGTACAGCTATGCTGGTAACAAACGTCAGTTGACCAACTAACTGACACCTAATGTTCTAGAAGTACATACATTGTTATTATCAAATGACTTCTGCCAGAAAGGGCTTTCTGCCTAAACCTAACCAAGTAGTTGTGTTGCCTAAACCTAACCAAGTAGTTGTGTTGCCTAAACCTAACCAAGTAGTTGTGTTGCCTCAACCTAAGCTGTGTTTGACCCATTCCTCCACCGCAACCTCCTCCCTACATGTACTTTATCTCTCTTTATACCTGACTTCCTAAAGCCTTTCTGACAGACAGCCCTGAAGGCAACCTTCTCCTGTGTGTGCAGGTCTACAGTGAGAGTGTAATTCCCCGCATTGCGAAGGCGGCCAGCGGGGTGACAGGGACCCCCTACAATGAGCTGATGAACTCCTGGGGCGTGTACTTCCTGGGGTTCGTAGGGAAGTATGGCTACGACAGGATCCTAAAGGTGAGCGAGAGAGAGAGAGAGAGAGAGAGAGAGAGAGAGAGAGAGTGTACATCCTGAGTTTAGCATTGTTCGTGACCTATGTACACACGTGATGGTCGATAAGTTTGTGGTTTGTGTGGATGTGTGTGTGTGTGCCACATGTACAGGCATGTGGCACACACTCCCCCCCCCCCCCCCCCCCATTTTGTATAAAATATTATTTTATTATTGCCAGACAAACTGCAAATATGTGGAACACAAAATGTCTGATCATAGCTTGTAAGCTGCCTACTTCCAAACACTAAAACTGTTTTATAAATTCCAAACCCTAAAACAGTTTTATTAATTAAATTAAACGTCATTTCTTGTACAAGACAAGAACACCCCTGACTGATTTACAAAGCCTGGCTTTGTGTCATGACAACGTGGGTAGTGTATGCAAATGAGCAATGTTCCCTGCATCTTCCCGTTACTTTTGTCTGCCGGGCTACGCACAAACTACCCCCGTTTGCACGTAGGTAGCCCTATCCCCTTCAACAGCGAAGCCGCAATATAACCTCCCTCTCCGTCCTCCGCTCTGCAGGTGCTGGGTCGCCACGTGCGCGACTTTGTCAACGGCCTGGACAACCTGCACGAGTACCTGCGCTTCAGCTACCCCAAGGTCCAGCCCCCGACCTTCTTCTGCCAGGAGGAGTCCGCCACAGGGGTCACACTTCATTACAGGTCTAGCAGGCAGGGGCGGCGTTCAGCCTCCGTTCATTCCTCGTTCTTTCGATCCCTCATGACGTGAGCCTCAGTCATGGATTTTGTGCAGCGGAGGCTGCGTGACGCGTGTGTGCGTGTAATGCGTTGTATGAGGGGGTGAAAAAAGAGCGGCAGTGTGAAGCGTGGTGTGTAAGAAATGCGTGTCACACAGAGCAAACCGATGGCATTGCAATCTGTCACTATTTTTTAAAAAGCGTCTTAAAACACCTGTTTCTTTATTAAAAAAAAAAATGTAATCCTTTATTTAATTAAGAGAGACCTGTGAAAACAAACAATCAGACAGTTTAGTCAGAGACAGAGACAGAGTTTAGTTTAGCTTCCTGTTACAATGTGTTGGTGTGTCGTTTTCCCCCAGCGCTCAAACATGACTCTGATCGGTCCTGATGTCCTCTACGATCCTGAGGTTTACTTTGATTTCAAACTTCTTATTCTTGTTGTGCTGTTTTTTTTGTGTTGTTCACTTTGTATTGCTGCGTATATATATATATATATATATATATATATACAGTATATATATATATATATATATATGTATATATATATATATATATATATATATATATATATATATATATATATATATATATATATATATATATATGTATATATATATATATATGTATGTGTGTGTGTTATTGCACAAAACGCACTCTATAAACAGTGTGACTTGATAATAATTGTGGAGGATGTTCATAATGTGTGGTGACGAATGGGATGCACATGACCATAAGTTGCAAAAATACATTTGGTTACAGACTTACAGCCACTCCCAATGTATCTGGCTTCTCATTGCCGCAAACCATTTGCCTGATGAAGGTCTTCACACTGAAACGTCACAAATAAACGGATCATTGCAAGTGAGACAGTGTGTGGGAGGGGTTTGTTTTTGTGCTGAACTTTTAAACTGCTCATCCCCCTCCTACGCACCTGTCTCATGAAACAGATGCGCGTTGAGGGTTCTTCTATTCTGATACATATGACCATCCCCTATCTTGTTGTGTGTGTGTGTGTGTGTGTGTGTGTGGCCTGTAGGAGTAAGCGTAAAGGCTACCTGCACTACGCCATGGGTCAGCTGAGGCAGATGGGGAAGCAGTTCTACGACTGCGACATCCATGTGGAGGTGCTCTCAGAACAGCTGGTGGGAGACTACTCCCATGTCACCATGAGGTTCGCCATGCCACCGCCACATCCACACACACACACACACACACACACACACACCAACGTACACATACACGCACAAGCACACGCAAACATACACACACACATACATGCACACACACACATGCACATGTTAGTGCATATGCAACCATATGACCATGTGTTGTTTAAGAGTATAATAAGCGTATTGTGCTCAGGTTGAATTTTGACAACTCGGCCTACCGCTACATCATGAAGGAGGACGAGGAAGAGCAGGAGATCCTACCAATCACGTCCGACTTCTTCTTCGAGGTCTTCCCCTTCAACATCGTCTTCAGACAGGTACGAGTCGGGAGCGGCATTCTACCAAGTATACATGGTATATATGCTGTATGTGTATTTAGTGTTAAGGTACATACAGCATGCACACACACGCACACACACACACACACACACACACACACGCGCACACACACATGCATAAACCATCACACACACACACATGCATAAACCATCACACAGACACATGCATAAACCATCACACAAACACACACACACACTCCGGATCTCTGTTTCCTCCACTAGGACATGGTGGTGCACAACGTTGGTTCAGGTCTGGCGACGGTCTTCCCTGACCTGGATGGGAAGAAGATCCATGATGCTTTCTTGCTAGCCAGGCCTCTGGTGGAGTTCACCTGGAACATGGTGAGCTCTTAAAGGACCAAGAGAAACGTGACTCAGATTGCAATAAGAAGATAGGAAAACAGAGAGCATAAGATACGTCATTAACAACATATTCCATACCACAGCATGGTTGAATACTCGATTCTGATTGGTCAATAACGCTCCAAGGGTGTGCATCATTTTTTAATAACCGAATATACAAATATTAAAAATTCGGCTGATTAAAGTCGATAAAAAAAACAATAACGTTTTAGTTTAATAAACCACTCCGGGGTGTCCTGTGCGCTATTAGTAAATAATAATATATTCGCCTCGGCCGCATCACCAGCCCCCGTCGTACATTATTTTCCAATAACGGGACACCCTGTCGTGATTTATTCCCTCCATATTGCATATCCACATTGCTTGGTGAGTGAGTCAAGGCAACATGACTGACACTGATGTGACTCTTCGGCCAGATCATCTCGCACCCCAACAACCTGTTTGAGATCATGTCCAAGGAGCCGGTGAAGAGGGAGAGGAATCTGCACAACCGAGTTCAGAGTAAGAGTCTGAGGCATTTAAACACTCACTGGGGTTTGTGTGTCTGTGGGGGCTATGGGAACTTCACTGGCCGGGGTCCAAGCCATTACATCCCCAACCAGCTGCCAATAAGCATGTTTTACTAACAACAACAATGACGAAGATGAAGGTAGAGAGACAAGGATGAAAAAATATAAAGATACAAAAAAAAAAAGATTAGATTAAGATGTTTGGAAATAGACAGCTTTAGGTTAAATAGATTACTTGGACCGTTTGATTGGAAGCGGAAGATCTTGGATTCCGCGTCCATTTCCTCGATTAATTGAAACAATGGTTTTGTTGACTCAGCACGACTTGATTGCTTTCTCGGCCGGAGCTGTGACTGATTGAGTTGGAAGGAATTGATCCTGGCCCTTGTAGTTATTGGGGGGGGGGGTGGGGTTGTGAACACGACCGCGGGTGTTTCTGATCTCTTAACCGTCCCTCCCAACACAGACTCCGACTACGAGAACGCCAACCGCACGGCCGACGTGGACGTGGAGCTCATGGCGTTCCAGTCCATCATCGGAGACGACTACAAAGGTTGCAATCTTTGACACATTTCAACCGAATACACACAGCAAGACGCTGTGTACACAAACATGACACCATAGGCAAAGGCAGCAAGTGTTTGTTATTTGTATTGACAAATGTCTTAAACGACTATTCGATTATCAAAAGTAGATCTAATTAATCGTCGGTTGACTAATTGATTTATAGACTAATTCTTGCAGCCCTAGATGGCCCTCGTTCTTGTGATTACCGATGGTTGTGTCTCGCAGATGGGAACAGTGCCAATGCGATGGAGAGCTGGGGTGATGGCAGCCGATGCCTCAAGCTGAAAGGACAGATGAGATACATGCCGGAGTGGGAATCCATCATCTTCCTGGGAACCCCTGTGTACGACGCACAGACAGACAGACAGACAGACACACACACACACACACACACACACACACACGGAAAGACACACACACACACACACACACACACACACACACACACACACACACACACACACACACACACACACACACACAGACACACACAGACTCACAGACAGACAGACATAGATAAAGAGATAGGCAGACAGGCAGACAGGCAAAGCAGATCACACGCATACACACATGTGCACACACAAGCACACACACACACACACACACACACACACCCACACACACACACGCACACACACACACACACACACACACACCCCCACACACACACACACACGTGTGCACACACACACACACACACACACACACACACACACACTCTATATCTCTATTGTCCACCATGATGAAAAACAAATGTATTACAATCTTACAGAACTAACTTCTAGGATGGTCTAAAAGCAGCATGAGAGGCGCGGGCTTTTAAAAGCTGGAGAGAAGCCTGGGCAGAGAAATGAAATCAGAGGCCCTTTCTAATAGCACTCACTGTGCATGACATAAGCTGCTAATTAGCTTGTTATCACACAGGGCAGCTCTTGTAAGCCTAATGGGAGACATTTGCAAGAGTGTTTTCCACAGTGCAAATTCCAAACACATGTCCCTCCTCTTCCAAGAAATACAGCCATATTAAAACAAGCCCCCTAAAATCTAATCTACCGTTAAAAAAAAAAAAAAAAAGCAGTAGACTGTTTTATAAACCAATTATGTGCAAGTTTACATAAGTTTTGTAGTGTTACGTTTGTCTGCATTCTATTTTTTACCTCCAATTTTTCATTATTTGTATTATTTAATTAACATTATTAGATTACATGTAGTCTGACTCACTGGATGTAGGGGAGGTAGGTGATATGCACATTGCCTCTTTATCGTTTCTATTTTTCCAACTAATGTTCTTACGTGTGTGTGTGTGTGTGTGTGTAGGATGGAGAGTCTGAGTGCCATGTTCAAGACAGGTCTGTATATTAATGACCTGAGCATGCATGACTCCAGCAGAGACCTGGTGCTGGCCGGCACACAGCAGTCCGAGGAGCTCAAGAGAGCTCTCATACAGGTATGCGCTGTGTTTCTTCTTATCGATTCTGATTGGCCAATTACTGCATTCTACCGCCTGTTATTTCTGAATAGCAGACCGCTGCTATGAATAACAGTTGCTATGGACACTATTTCTAACCGTAGAATCGCTGAAGCAATAAAATCATTTTAAAATAATTGTCGTTGTTATGTTATATGTCAAATTATTGATTCCCTTACTAAGTAGTGGTGTAATAAGGTACAGCCGGTCATTATTGCGAAAATCAATCCCGACAGGAATTTGCGTTAAAGCACTTTCATTGCTTTTGAACACAGCATACAAACAAACCCATAAAACACACACACACACACACACACACACACACACACACACACACACACACACACACACACACAAACACACTCAATTGCCTGTGGTGAGTCCAGGAGCAGAAGAAGTCCAGTAAACTGGAGGAGAGCATGAAGATGTTGGACTACGAGATGAAGAAGACAGACGACCTCCTGTACAGGATGATCCCCAAGCCAGTTGCCAAGAGGCTGCGCAAAGGAGAGCCGGCCGTCAACACATGCGAGGTCAGGGCAAAGCCCATTAGGGATAGAGTGGGTAGTTAAACAGCCTCCAATCCAAGGGCAGCACAATTATCATCACACTGAAGAACACTCAGGGGACACAGGCTGCAGAATTGCTATTGTTGAACCTGATTGGTTCAACGTGGTGCTAAATACGGGCTTGATGTTACATCACCACAACTTCCTGTAGTTGTCTCTGGACAGAAGTGGGTGCTGCTCCAGTGATTGTGGTGACTCTTTAAAATGACTTCCAAATGTTGCATAAGTTAACAGCAGCTCTCGCTTGTCTTAAAGGTGTAGTGTGTAGGACTTGGCGGTGAGATTGCAACCAACTGAATACCCCCCCCCCCCCCCCCCCCCCCCCAAAACACAACTTCCTGTTCTCCTCCCCGCTGCAGGTATTCCCCGATGTGACTATTTTGTTCAGCGACGTGGTTGGATTTACACGCATCTGCAGTCACATCACCCCCATGCAGGTCGTCTCCATGCTCAACACCATGTACACCCTGTTCGACACACTAAGCGAGAAGCACCGCGTCTTCAAGGTGTGTATGTGTTTTTGTTTTTTTAAACTAACTTGTTTTTCCACTTTTTTCCCACAATATTGGGCTCTAATAATCCTGCTCCATCGAATGTTGCGTTAACGACAATCAATCGGTTTACCTTCATTCTGCTTTATCTGCGTAGCACATTCTTAAAGGTGCTGTAGGTGCGATTTAGGAGCTATTATTTTAACCCGTCTTGACTGCGCCCGCCTCTGTAGGAGACAATTTACAATTTACATTTCTGACCAATCAGGGTATCTCTTCCTTGATTGGTTCGGTTAATCCATCTTGCCTGTCCATCAAAAGTGCGTGAATGCAACACTTCTCAATGGTGGAGGGAGGGAGCTAAATCTTACTCTCTTACACTCTTTACAACCCTCGAACATTACCTACAGCACCTTGAAGTTCTTCATCAGAGACGTGACCGGCATCTTCTTAGGCCCAGAAGGTCAACTGAACTGAAAGTGCTGCCAACCATTGTGTGTGTGTGTGTGTGTGTGTGTGTGTGCTTCCTTGCTTCGTATCCCCCAGGTGGAGACCATTGGTGATGCCTACATGGTGGTGGCGGGAACCCCAGAGAAGACCAAGTACCATGCTCACAACATCTGCGACATGGCCCTGGACATGGTACGCTCCATAGACCACCTCAAGGACCCCTCCAATGGCAACAACATACAGATTCGCGTTGGTGAGGATGACACACACACACACACACACACACACACACGCACACACATGCACACACATGGACACACACACACACACACACACACAAATGCACGCAAACATTCATGTGCACTCACGCACATGCATATGCACACGCACCCACACACACACACACACGCACGCACATGCACACTCATATGCACACGCACACACACACACGCAGACATGCGCACACACACACTTCTTAATGTCAACAGCGATTGGACCGAGGTTTTGTGTTGGTTTCCAGGGATCCATTCTGGGATGGTGGTGGCGGGGGTGGTGGGTCATAAGATGCCCCGCTACGGTCTCCACGGCGACACAGTCCACACTGCCTCGGCCATGGAGAGCAACGGCAAGGTACTGCACCCAGCAAGTTTTTTTTAGTTTTGTATATACAAAACTTTATAGGCTCCGTCCAAAGGCTTAATGCAGACGAAATCCTCACGAAATAAGAGGTGGGAGGGTTTGTCGCGGTTGGCTCGGGTAGAGCTTCGCCTTGATATTTGAATCCGTCCAAAACCAAAGCTAGCTGTCAATCACGGTGCTATGAGTTACAGTTGACAATAGAGCAAGGTAATTGGAAATGCTGACCCCAGAAGTAAGCACAAATTCAATTTTGGGCACAAATATGAAAAATGAATAGGCTGTATTATTTATTTTGGTCTATACTGGGGTATATTGAAGTAATTCACTATAGGTAACCCAATTTGGACCTCATTTTTAGTTTTGTGGGAACTAGTGTGTGTGTGTGTGTGTGTGTGTGTGTGGGGGGAGCATGATTCAAAATGCCTCTTGGAAATAGCAAGCTGAAGAACCAAATAATAATAGGATAACACAACCCGGTGTAGAGACTGAGTTGAGGTGATTGATGCTGTACCAAGAGCTGCCTGTACATGTTTCCTCTGCTTCTGGTACCACACGTCGGCGGTGGTACTGGGGGTGTGGCCGCTGCCGCTCACACTCACTGTGCGTCCGTCTTGTACAGGAGATGCACATCCAGCTCAGCAGCGCCACCTACGAGCACCTCAAGGGAAGCCACTTCATCTTCGAGAGGAGGGGCACCATCACCATCAAGGTCAGGGGGGGTCACCATGTTATTGTCGCCACAGTAACCCTCGCTCACCAGCTTCAGCAAGAGACTCAACACTCACCTGTTCAGAGTTCACCTGGACTCTGCTTAGCCTCCCTCAGGCTCCCAGCCCCCACTACCTCCCCAACCTCTTACGCACTTATTGTATGTGTGAACATCCTGACAATTAAATAGTACCGAGCATCGTATAGCATCTGACCCCAGCTATCCATGCTGTCCTACAGCAGAAAGGATAGCTGCACCTAGCAATTACGGTGCACTTGCCGTCAATAGAAATATATTGTTGTTTTACTTTCTGCTGACAAATGTACTTATTGTTAGCTGAATGCCGTCAATGTAAATGTAAACAAGAGCTGATTCAAGTTAATTATTGTGTCTGCGTTTGAAGATCAATTGGATTCATGTCTGAGATCGAGCCGTATCCCACTCAATACAACACAGAGAGGCGCTGAGACGAAAGAGATAACACTGTCTGACATAGACAGCCAGCATACTAACTAACTAAGATAAACTTCTCGGTGATCAATTCAATCACAAGCCTGTTGACTAATACAACAAATAAATACGATACAATCGTATTATAATTCATTTTGCTTTGGGCCTGTGTGCCAATGCTATTCTTCAGGGGAACGTGGAGATTGAAACCTACTGGCTGAAGGGGAAGAGGGACAAGGATGGGAACGCCCAAGCAGCATGTCCCCAGTTCGATACCCAGACCATCGACAAGGCCACCGTCCCGGGTTCCGATTCCTCCAGGGACGACAAGGGCCTGGTAAACATGTTAACTGTAACATTGTAATGGATGATTAAACACATGTATTTCTTTACGAGGTCAAGGAAATAGCGGTGGGGCTGGGGAAATTGATTTATGTTAATATCAGGATTCTTTGCTTCCGCAATACTTGTATCGGCAGGTTGGCTCAAAAATCGAATGTACGCCAGAATTGTAATCTTACTGGAAACATATTAATGGTACCGTCCTACAGAGGGTGCTGCAGTGTTTTCGCCTACAGTGGAAGTCCACTTCTACTATTGGCGGACACAGACGGGCTTGTAGAACCCAAACCCCAATGTTACACTCATAGGTTAAACCACACAGAAGATAAAATTGCAGAACATTTTTACAAAATCACAATATTTACAAAATCACAATACATACTGTATCAGCACTAAAAAAAATTGTTCGTATCGTGAGGTCCCTGCCGATTTCCGTCCCTACAAGGAAACTCAGTGGGAGTTTTAAAAGATTGTGTTTCTTGGAGGTCACCCGTGGTACCGCCTTGACCTGATCTATACTGAGCCTTGAGCCCCTCCGTCACCGCCGCTCCTCCAGGTCTTCCCACTGAAAGCAGGGGGCGATGAGGATGAAGTCAAGTCTGTCCCCTCCAATCGTATCAAGATGGTGATCTCAAGCCATTCTCTGGAGGCGTCCATGGGGAAATGCCAGTTGGAGGAGTTGTCTGTCCACAAGGTGAAAGAAACACACATCTATACTATAATAATGGGACAATGCTGCCTTTTAACAGTTCCGAAATCAATCTGCTACAAATTCAACATTAACAACAATGGTCAAATACTAAAACTAAAACTGAAAACTGTCAACCAAATGTTTCCTTGACAAGGCCAAAACTGATTGTCGATAAAGTAACTGATATCTAATCATTGTTGGTAACTGGGATCAGCGAAATAAACCACTCCGGGGTGTCTCGTTATTGGAAATAACGAGATAAGTAACCTGGGCTTCGCCTCAACCACATTACTGACCCGCCTCGTACATTATTTTCCAATAAGGGAACACCCAGTTGTGGTTTATTTAAGCAATATCACACGTTTTACTGAATATCAGCACGGCTGTGATGCAGTCGTCGACGTGCTGATATCACAGCCGTGCTGATATTCAGTATAACAGCATGACCTCGAGTGTGATATTGCTTTTATACAACAGTTCTACAAGCACCAATTATACGTTGACAGTAATAAGCGACAACACATTATGATGTTTATTTAATCATTTATTAATTGAAGTAGTTCCTCAACTGGACTGGGACTGGACTGTTGCCAAGCAACACAAATATTTCCTGCACACTAGCTTGCTACTTTGTGAAGGTCTACATGTTACCGCAGGCCAGCTTCTTTGTATCTGCCCATTTATCTTTCCATTTATTGTGCAACCAGTGAAAAAAAAATGTTTGAAAAAAATGATAGCTAACAATCGTCGATGTAATTAGAATTATTAGAGCACCTGTGAGTGATACATTGTGGGCAGTGATGGCCTTAAGGTTAGAGAAGTGAGTTTGGTGAGTGAGTCTGGTTCAACCCCCAGATAATTCTGGATGGGGAAAGTGACCACCACTGAGGTGCCCTTGAGCAAGGCCCTTAACCCCACCTGCACCAGTGGAGCTGCTCAGTGGCCAGCCGGTCAGACTGTGGTGGTACTGGGCAGCTTTCCAGGTGTGAATGAGTAACTGTGTGAATGTGATCAGTGTGTTCCTGCAAAAGAGAGACTTCCTAAAATAAATAAAGGTAGTAGTGAAACTACTAGTGAAACTTCCCTAAATAAATAAAGGTAAAAAATAAAGTCCCAGTGCTGTTATACTCTATAGGTGCATCTCAAATCTCTTAAATTGCATCCACGTTTCCACCACTTGTGTCCTTTTCTTGCGTCTCCTTGGTCCTTCCCTCCATGCATCCCAGGATGCATGGAGAAAGGAAATGAGGAAATATGTTTTTAGAGAAACGAGACGGCCTTTTCTCTGAAGCGTCATGTGAAGCAACATCCGTTTTTGATTACGGTGGCACAGCTGGATCTGCTGCTAGCGTCTGTACCCGTCATATTCACACTGACACAAACACTCCCCCACACCCCGCCTTCATGACTCCATTCATACTGAAGGCTGCTCTCATGTATATCCTCGCTCATATCTCCTCGGAGATCCCTCCTCGCTCTCGATTCCTCGCTCCTCGGTGCAGAAATAAGAGCTTTGGGTCGTCCTTCGAAAATGACGGACCCGAACGACGTCCGGTTCAAGTGAGGATCGAGGAGTGAGGAAATGTCAAATAAGAGACTTGGGATGCACCTTATATCAGCGCTCATGGAATGCCTCTTGTCCAATCAAATGACTCGGTTGGAACTAACTGTTGTATAATCGTACTTAATGCAACATTAAAGTATCTATCAAAGACCCTTTTCACAGAGGTGCCATCGTAGGACAAACATATGTGTCGCTCATATCGCAAATTATGGGTCTGCTACTTTTATGTACCACTATCGGTGTACGGGTAGTAGGACTAAACTAGTGAAGATAAGCCTGCTACCTGTGCCCTGGTACATCCTGTGTTTGTCCTAAGATGGCACCTCTGTGATATTTGGGGTAAATGCATGCGTGTGCCTTCACCTGACCCCTTGGTTTGAGAGTGCACAGAGCAATGAATCATTTGTGAACCTAATGTATTCTGTTATTATCTTACTATCCATTCCTTTGCGCCCGGCCAGTCCCACTATAAGAACAGCCTGCAGGAGAGGTTCCACTCCCATTTGGATTTGGGCTCCCCAGGGGTTCGACGTGAGAGACCCCACCATGGTGTCCCCAGATGGCTCCTGCGAGTCCCGCGGCTCCGAGAAGAGCACCATGTGCTCTGTTTCGTGAACCAAGGTTGTAGCCACAATTTACTGGATGCTAGCCAACGCTATAGCCAGTGTATTATTAACTACGATGATAATTCAGGTGGGTTTTTTTTCTTTTATTGTTGAACACCAATCTCCTTTTTTTCCCCTCATTCAATATGCTGCTCTTGTGCTTCTTCCCTTCCCAACCGCTCAGGAATAAAAACACTTTGTTGTTGCCCAATATTTATAAATGGACCAAGTTGGTGTGAGTTTTCTGTTAAGTTTGTCTTTTGGGTAATAAATCATACCAACTTCATTAGTACTAAAGTGTTCACTGCCATTTGGTTCAACTGGACACTCGATTAGGCCTACTCTGAAATAAAATAGTCTCTCGCTGCATGTACATTTTTTGCTTTGCCAGTGTGCCTTGTTAATTTGATATTATCTTGTTTTTAATAACTGTTGATTCTAATGTAGCTTACCCTCCCTCCTACACAATCCCTTGCCAGTTTGTATCTTCTAGTGCATTCTGCTATATAAAACAGGTCACCGCTGTACACTGTGCTTGTAAATTACATTTGTGAATAAAGCAAGACACCAACTGGGCCCTTTGTTTTTGAATTTGTTATTCCTCATTTTTTTAATCACAGCTAAACATTACATGTCTGTCACTTTGTGTTTTTGCCTAAAACATACTTTTTATTACAATGTATATACAACGCTACATCCACAACAAAAAGCCAGCAAAACTAATCTCCCAGAATGTCACGTTGTTTAAATTCCCCAAGTCGGGTAAACAAAGCCTTCACATTTTGACCCATCCTTTTTGTAATTGCCTTAAAAGCCTTTTGTTCCTTTTGAACAGGAAACAGCAGTGTTGTCATTTGTTGCAACGATACACCCCAGTGCTAACACAGATAGCGACAACGGCACTTGAACCCCCCCCCCGCCCCTCAGACCACGTTCCCCACAGAGGGGAGGTCGGAGGAGCTGTGCCGGTAGGTGGCGTCCTCGCGGTCCAGGCTGCCCTGGCGGCAGGGGTCTTGCCGGGGCGCTTTGGGCGTGGGCTGGATGGAGCAGCGGAAGCAGAAGGTGTAGAAGAACGCCACCAGCAGCAGGAGGCACACCACCGAGAAGAGGACGATGATGAGCACCGAGTGCAGCTGCAGGTAGTCCTCCCCTGGCGAAGGGAGGAGGGTGGTGCGGGTGGCGCTGGTGGTGGTGGCGGCGGCGGCGGCGGCGGCGGAGAGGTCGGCGGTCAGGCTCGCCAGGGCCGGTGGCCCCGGGTCTGTGGGGCCCAGGAAGTGGGCGTGAGGCATGTCAGCAGAGCCGTTGTTACCTCACTGAGGACAGAGATACAGTATGTGTTTGTTTATCACCACGCTGGCGAGCCTCCTGCCAAGGAGTGATGTGGAAGGCAGACAGCGCAGTGTGTGTACAAGCTGATAAGATATTCAAGTCAAGTCAAGCCAAGCAGAACTTAATTTGTCCCTGGAGTTCCCAGTATTGGTTGTGCAGCAGTAACACACAATATCACAATACACACACAATATCACAATATAAATACAATATAAAATATACAATATAAAAACATAGCGTTCAAACATAGGGAATGTTTACCAAGCGTGGGTGTGTGGTCGAGCTGATCTTACATTTTACTATGGGAGTTTAGCAGTGAAATGGCTGAGGGTATGAAGGAGTGTTTGTGTGTGTGTTGGTTTAGGCTAGGACTGAAACTGTAGGTGCAGGGGGGTGGGTGCTGTCATATCAGATATACTTTTCTGTTAAGTACCTGTGATGCTGCTATACAGACCTTGATCGCCTCAGTTAACGCATTTTCCTGTTTGAGATTGAGAGAGAAGCACACCAACAGATACAAGAAATAAAAGGCAAATTTGGTTTGTCTCAGCAAAACAAATATTCAGTTCACAACATGTCACAGCGATTGTGGTGTGGTCAGCAGGACAGTGAGTACAGAGAAGGCATACAAAACTAAAGTCCAGCCATTCATCATCAGCTATAATTAACTTCGGTGTCACCCCAACCTTTCTTATTAAGTCAGCCCCCCCCCCCCCCCCCCCCCCCCCCGCCCGCCCCCAGAGTAGACTATAGGTTTTGTCTCTTACCCGTGTCTTGACGCAGAACTCGGCGATGTTTTTTTTAAAATTATGTGTGGCACGGCGAGAGAACACAAGGCAGAGAAGGAGGACCGAGAGAGCAGGGGAGAGGGGGGAGAGAGAGAGCAGGGGAGAGGGATGGAGAGAGAGAGCAGGGGAGAGGGATGGAGAGAGAGAGCAGGGCAGAGGGAGGGAGAGAGAGAGAGTGCAGGGGAGAGGGATGGAGAGAGAGCAGGGGAGAGGGGGGGGGGGGAGAGAGAGAGCAGGGGAGAGGAGGGAGAGAGAGCAGGGGAGAGGGATGGAGAGAGAGAGCAGGGGAGAGGGATGGAGAGAGAGAGCAGGGCAGAGGGAGGGAGAGAGAGAGAGTGCAGGGGAGAGGGATGGAGAGAGAGCAGGGGAGAGGGGGGGGGGGGAGAGAGAGAGCAGGGGAGAGGGATGGAGAGAGAGAGCAGGGGGAGAGGGATGGAGAGAGAGCGCAGGGGGGAGGGATGGAGAGAGAGAGCAGGGGGGAGGGATGGAGAGAGAGAGCAGGGGAGAGAGAGAGCAGGACACCGAAACGAATGGGAGAATAATAGGCATGGGGGGTTACCATGGCAACCCTTTCTGACAGAGACACATGCACGAGAGTGACATCATTTTAAACAAAAGGCAAAAAAACACTTCACCCGAGGGAGTAATGAATGGCACCTTGTGTAAGATGAAAGGTCAATATTTTTGCTTTTGTGGAGAGACGGACTTGTAGTGAGACTAATAATAATGTGGGTCATGACTAATGAAGGTGCCAGCAAAACCTTCACCTCAGAAATGATGGATGGGTAATATTGGCTGGACCCAACCCAAGTGTCAGTGCTTTTGATAATATAATAACCTTAAGGGATATTATAGGCCGCGTCAGCCCCGAGATGAATCAGCTCATCCAAAGTGTGTGCAATTTTAGTCAGCCCCTCTAGAGCTTTCTAACATTGCCACCTGTTGGTAAAAGTGCGATCATTCAGCATCGTATTGGGAAACTTAATTTTGGGGTTCTCTTAACTCACCTATTTTTTTTAAAATTTTGTTTGGTTTATACCACCCGCTCTGCTGAGCCGCCATCAGTCACGTAAGCCCACCTGGAGAAATCACGACCTGGGTTTTCTTAAAACCTCTGGTTGCTATGGGGGGTTACACAACTCATCTCCAGGTACTTCACCAATCACCATGGTAACAACATGCCAGAAATCCAGAAGCCGTTTCTTACGCCAGCGGTTGTGACTTCTTGTGGCTTTCAGTCAGTTAAAGTCCATGTAAACCAAAGGGAAATATGTGTTTACAGTTTGTCACACTATAGAGAAATGTGTTATTAACCACCCGGCCAAATTTGAATGGTTAAAAAAGTCGCCAAGTATATCAAATTAGGATTCAAAATCGTGGAAAAATAAGCATTATTTCTCGTGCGTGTAGTGTGTAATGTGTTTCGAAAACACATCTCAGGATTTGCTTTACACAGCCTTTAAATAGAGCTCTCCACAGCACAAACAAAAGGGCCGTTAAAAGCAAGCTATACGCCGGGGCAATGCCGGGCCGAGACAACTGAGTAGGAGGCAC
>JAOPHQ010002246.1:0-16464 GCA_030340625.1 Merluccius polli
CTCTCTCTTGACAGGAGACTCTGCCAGACGTTCCCAGCAGACCCT
This sequence comes from Merluccius polli, assembly GCA_030340625.1. Classification (NCBI taxonomy): domain Eukaryota; kingdom Metazoa; phylum Chordata; class Actinopteri; order Gadiformes; family Merlucciidae; genus Merluccius; species Merluccius polli. The sequence continues at coordinate 46 of JAOPHQ010002246.1, forward strand.
CACAATACGTTTGGGTCTGCCAGGTCTGACCGGCATCCTCCCCCACCATCGTAGCCAAATCACCACCAGGTGGTGATCAGTTGACAGCTCCACCCCTCTCTTTGCACGAGTGTCCAAGACATGCGGCCGCAAGTCCGATGACACAACTACAAATTTGATCATCGAACTGCGGCCTAGGGTGTCCTGCTGCCAAGTGCACATATGGACACCCTTATGCTTGAACATGGTGTTCGTTATGGACAATCTGTGATGAGCACAGAAGTCCAATAACTGAACACCACTCGGGTTCAGATCGGGGGGGGGGGCGTTCCTCCCAATCACACCCCTCCAGGTCTCACTGTCGCTGCCAACATGAGCGTTGAAGTCCCCCAGCAGAACGAGGGAATCCCCAGAGGGAGCACTTTCCAGCACCCCCTCCAAGGAGTCCAAAAAGGGTGGATACTCTGAACTGCTGTTTGGACCATAGACACAAACAACAGTCAGGATCCGTCCCCCCACCCGAAGGCGGAGGGAGGCTACCCTCTTGTCTACTGGGGTGAACTCCAACATACAGACACCAAGCCGGGGGGCAATAAGTATTGCCACCCCTGCCCGGCGCCTCTCACCAGTTGCAACTCCAGAGTGGAAGAGAGTCCAACCCCTCTCGAGAAGACTGGTTCCAGATCCCTTGCTATGCGTTGAGGTGAGGCCGACTATATCTAGCCGGAACTTCTCAACCTCGCGCACCAGCTCAGGCTCCTTCCCCACCAGAGAGGTGACGTTCCACGTCCCTTGTTACGTGGTAGTACTTTATTGTACTGACTTTTGTGTTTGCACTAATATCTTGTTTTTGCCTTGTTCCTGCATCCAATCCCCTCAATCACCTCCTGGAGGCAGAGCATTGTGACTGCGAGGTGCTGACTGGCTCTCCCTGATTGTTGGCACCGCCCCCACACATATAAAGCCCAGTGGAGGATGGCGTCTCCCCCTCTCTCCTATTGAGCACAGATGCTGGCACACCTGTACAATTGGTTACTCCTTGTTAAGTATAACTGCATGGTGTTGACTGTTTTCAACACCTTACCTTTGTTACTTTTTCTCGCCTTGGTGGTTATTTTCTACACTTTAAGTTTAGGATCAGTTAGGGTAGTGAGTTAGTTTACCCGGAAGACGCACTGGTTTTTGATTTGTCCGCTCCGCGAGTTGTGCGTCGGGCTCGGGAGACAGGTAAGGTGCTCCACCCAGTTAGTGAGCGTGAGGGTTTTTCTTTATCGTTTTCCTGCCTCATGTTGTAACCACCTTGGTCGTGCTGTTGACGGGGTTTTTGTCCAGTCGATCGTTCCTCTCATGTGGAACTAAAAAAAATATGTTTCAACAAGTAAAGACTTGACTTTCCCCTTAAACCCTGTCGTCTGACTCTTTATGTTGCGTTGTCCGAATGCTGCCGATATGTTTCTGGACACCGTAACATAAAATGGGGGCTCGTCCGGGATATGTTCGCCACCGATAGTTTTTTATTTTATTACTGTAAGGTGCGCCTTGGCATCACAAGTATCGGTGTGTTTATTGGGGTGTGCCAAGCCCTGTTGTTCATTTTTTCCGCCTAGTTGCGACCACGTTTTTTCTCTCTCCCGCTCCTGCTGCGTTAGCTGTTTGTCTTGCGTAGCGATGTTCAGTCTGGAGGAGTTTGTGGCTTCTCCCACAATAGAGGCGATATGTACCTTCACCCGTGATCAGCTTGTCATGATTGCGGGACATTACAAAATAGAGGTTACCGGTAGTCCGGCTAAAGCAGATCTTTTAGATATCTTAATTGATACTCTTTCTGTTCGGGGTTGTTTGGAAAGTGTGAAAGACCTATTGACGGTTCCAAACCTGGCTCACGTACACCTGAACGTCCGGCGGCGCCCTCTGTTGTGGTGGCTGAACTCGAGCTCCGACGGTTACAAGTCCGTGAGAAGGAGATGGAGTGGGAGTTGGTTCGTGAGCGAGAGCGTAGAGAGCATGAATATAGGATGAAGGACCTGGACCTGCAGCAGCAGGCCCTTCGACTAAAGGAGCTTGAAATAAAAGCTCGGGAATCGAATTTGGTTCCCGCTGATCACTTTGATGTCATACGGAACCTCAGACTGGTACCTCCTTTTAATGAAAGTGAGGTCGAGTTTTTTGCTCATTTTGAGAGGGTTGCGACTGTCATGAAGTGGCCCCGCAATGCATGGACGATCACTCTGCAGAGTATTTTTATGGGCAAGGCTCAGCAGGCATATTCCTCGCTATCTTTGGAGGATGCTGCCGAGTATGACAAGGTGAAGGAGGCAGTATTGCGCATTTACTCACTTGTCCCTGAGGCATATAGGCATAAATATAGAAACTATCGAAAGCCTGAGGGCCTCACTTATGTTGAGTTCGTCCGTGAGAAGGAGATGTTGTTCGATCGATGGGTGGGTTCGCAGAATATTACCTCTTTTGAGGGTCTCCGTGATTTAATAATTATGGAGGATTTTAAAAACTGCCTGCCTAAACATGTCTCAGCTTACTTGGGGGAGCAGAAGGATTTAAAACCGGCCGATGCCTCCGTAAGGGCTGATGAATATGTGTTAGCTCATAGGGGTACGAGTCCTTGTCCAGCCAAGCCTCCATCCGTTGCCTTCCAGAAGGCCTTCAGGCCTGCTCAGGAAACTGTAGCCGACCACCCTCGAAGCGATGAGAAGAGAGTAACTCGTTTTAAAGATCAGCGTTTCTGTGGACGCTGTAAAAGGCGTGGGCATGTAATTGCAAACTGCTTTCAGTTGAAGCGTAGGAATAGCTCTCAGTCCACTTCGTTTCATGAGAATGCTAATTGTGTTACTTCGCTTCCCCCGACGTCTCGGAAAGACGAGAAAATTAGTCAGGCTTTTGCACCGTTTATTACGGATGCGTTTGTCGCTTTGCCAGGTGAGCATGAAATACACGTGCCTATAAAAGTGCTTCGTGACACGGCGGCTTCACAGAGTTTTGTGTTGGAGGGTGTGTTGCCTTTCGATAACGGGTCTTACACCGGAGAAAATGTACTTGTACAAGGTTTAGAAATGGGTTTTGCTAATGTTCCTCTCCATGAGGTTTCACTCATTTCTAATTTAGTTGCCGGTGTTTTTAAGATGGGCGTTCGTTCGTCGCTCCCTGTCAAAGATGTGCACATGTTGCTCGGAAATGATATAATGGGAGGAATTGTTTTCCTAAGGCCTGTTGTCGTGAACTCCCCAGAACCCGTATGTCCTGACGATGTGAGCGTGAATTTCCCGGAGGTGTTTCACGCCAATGTTGTTGCGCGCGCAATGGCCCAAAAAGGCAGCGAGACCGCTGTTCAGGAATGTGATGATGAGCTGATTCATCTATATGATACGTTTATTGCTCGTCCTTTGCCTGTCAGTGGCGAGGAGAAATCAAATAAGTCTGCTCCCCTGTCAGTGCTTCCTTGCATTCCTAAAATGCCTCTTGGTCGCGAACAACTGCTTCTTGAACAGAAGAATGATTCATCCCTCTCGTCTCTATTTGCGGACGCTGTGTCCGAAAAAGACATTGAGTCTGTGCCCCAGGGTTATTTCTTTAGAGATGGAGTTTTGATGAGGAAGTGGAGGCCTCTAACGGCCTCTGTGAAAGATGAGTGGCGGGTGCTGAAGCAGGTCGTGGTACCCTCCCCGTGGCGAAATGATATTCTGTGTATGGCCCATGATAATCATTTCTCCGGACATCTAGGCATTAATAAAACATCAGATCGCATCCTACGTCAGTTTTTTTGGCCCGGCCTAAAAGCGGATGTTGCGAAATATTGCAAGTCGTGTCACATATGCCAAGTTACGGGCAAGCCTAACCAGCTTATCCCTCCTGCTCCATTGCAGCCGATACCTGTCATGACAGAACCGTTTGAACATGTAATTCTTGACTGCGTTGGTCCGTTGCCACGAACCAAGTCAGGCAAGGAGTATTTGCTCACCGCTATGTGCACTCTAACCCGTTTTCCCGAGGCTATCCCACTCCGAACGATCACCGCCTCGGCCGTCATTAAGGTACTCGTGGCGTTCTTCTCTACCTTCGGTCTCCCGAAAATCGTGCAGACTGATCAGGGCAATAACTTCACGTCCAAGGTGTTCAAACAAGCCATGCGACAACTAGGCATTAAACACATTACTTCTAGCTGTTATCACCCGCAGACACAAGGCGCACTCGAGCGTTTTCACCTTACGTTAAAATCAATGCTTCGCGCGTTTTGCCTCGAGTTTAGGCGAGATTGGGACGAAGGCATTCCTTTTGCCTTGTTTGCTGCTCGTGAAGTGGTTCAGGAGTCGCTGGGTTTTAGCCCATCGGAACTTGTGTTTGGTGTGAGGTGTTCATTGAGGAAGAAGGCCGCCGACAACAGGAACGCTTTAACTCACTTTATTTGTTTAGCTTTAGTTATATCTACGTAACAATGGAGGGGTATAGTAAAAGTCACGCCGCGTGGAGAGCCCCCTCGCTTTGCATCCGTCCCGATGCGCTGCCTGGGGGATTCTGATTCTAACCGGATGTTTCCGCCCGGATGGTCTCTGGGCAGGAGGCGTGGCCTCCATGACGCACAATGGCTAGCGTTGAGCGCCCGCCCCCAGTGTATTATGTATGCCGCCACCTAGTGTTGAGGTGCAGTTAATACACTTGTATATTTATTTCTACTCCTGCTGATACATATGTTATTATTTATTCGCAACATTGGGCATACTATCCGTGGCCCATTGAAAGTGCTCAGAGAGTCTATGCTGACCGAGAATACATCTCCTCCTCGCAGTTTGTCGGAGTACGTTTCCAAAATTCGTGTAAAGCTTAGCCGAGCTTGCGAATTGGCTAAAGAAAACCTGGGGGTCAGCCAACATCGAATGAAACAGCGTTACGATCGCAAAGCTGTTCTGCGAGAGTTTAAACCTGGTGATAAGGTGATGGTGTTTCTCCCCATTCTCGGCTCCGCTCTTCAACCACGCTACCACGGTCCATATCGTGTCGAAAGACGGGTTGGTAATGTTAATTACGTCATTGCCACACCAGACAGGAGGAAGACATTTCGTTTGTGTCACATCAACATGCTCAAACGCTATTGTGAGCGAGATGCCGCTGGTAAAGTAAACAACCCCATTGACAGGATTGATTCCACGGTGGCGCTGTCCAGCACAGCTAGTATTGAAACTGCCACCGCTCTGCCGGTGACCTGTCAATCTGCGCCCTTAGCTCGCAGTGGAGACCTGCCACATTGCTGCTTGGTGAGGAGGAGGGGATTCGGTGCCCTGCGGCTGAGGTAGTTGAGGGAAGGTTAAGAAATTCAGAGATCCTGTTGGATCTGAATTCTTTTTTTTCACATTTACATAGTTCAGAGCGTGAAGATTTAACTGTTTTATTTTCTTCTTATCTGAATTTGTTTTCTGATGTTCCAGGTCGTACCTCAGTCTTGGCTCACGATGTTGATGTCGGGGACAGTAGGCCAATTAAACAACACGCTTATCGTGCCAACCCACTTAAACGCCTCCAGCTTCAAAGAGAAGTTAAGTTTATGGTGGAAAATGGCATTGCAGAACCGAGTTTCAGCCCTTGGAGTTCCCCATGCCTCCTCGTGCCAAAATCAGATGGCACTGCCAGATTTTGCACGGATTTTCGGAAGGTTAACTCGGTAACCAAGCCTGATAGCTTCCCCTTGCCACGCATGGACGATTGTATAGACCGTCTTGGTTCAGCTAGGTATGTTAGCAAGATTGACCTCCTCAAAGGCTATTGGCAAATTCCGCTGACCGAACCTGCTAAAGAAATATCTGCCTTCGTTACACCTGATGGCTTACTTCAGTACACGGTCATGCCATTTGGCATGCGGAATGCCCCTGCTACGTTCCAACGCGTGGTCAATCAAGTTCTTGCTGGCGTTTCTAACTGTGAGGCGTACCTCGATGATCTGGTAGTGTATAGCACCACCTGGTGTTCTCACCTGAAACATCTTAAAACGGTGTTCGAGAGGTTGTCGGATGCAAAGCTGACCATAAACTTAGCAAAGAGTGAGTTCGGTCAAGCTAAGGTCGTGTACTTGGGAAAAGTGGTTGGTGGCGGGGAAGTGCGCCCTGTGCACTCTAAGGTTGAGGCTATTCTAAATGTTCCTGCCCCCGCAACACGTCGTGAGCTTAGGCGTTTTCTGGGCATGGTTGGCTATTACAGATCCTTCTGTAAAAATTTCTCGGTAGTAGCCACTCCTCTCACTAACCTCCTAAGCCCAAAACGGTCCTTTCTGTGGACCAAGGAGAGTCATTTGGCATTTGAGTCGGTCAAGGCCCTGCTTACAACAGCTCCTGTGCTCGCTGCTCCTAACTTTGCTGTCCCTTTTGTTCTCGCAGTAGATGCAAGCGACCTAGGAGCTGGTGCAGTACTCATGCAGCAGGGTGACGACGGCCTGGAACATCCTGTTTGTTTTTTTTCGAGGAAATTTAATTGCCATCAACGCGCCTACTCCACCATTGAGAAGGAAGCCCTGGCGTTGGTGTTGGCGCTTCAACACTTTGAGGTATACGTTGGGGGTGCTGCACAGCCGGTGACTGTCTATACGGATCACAACCCATTAACCTTCCTGGCTCGGATGTGCAACCACAACCAACGTTTGATGCGGTGGTGTCTCATACCTCAAGCCTTCAATATTAATATAAGGCACATTCGCGGGCGTGAAAATGTGGTGGCAGATGCGCTCTCTCGCGCATAGACCAATACGTATATAAATTGTGGGTTGTTTGTCTATTTTTCTTTTTTCATGAATGCATTTCTTTTCCAGTTGAACTGCGGTAGAGTAGTCAACTGATGGTGATGAGTATATTTAAGTTTTTATTTATTCCTGTATATATATAAAAAAAAAAAAAAAAATGGAATAGTGCCTAAGGAAACCCCCCAATTTATTTCTTTAAGGGTGGGGGTGTTACGTGGTAGTACTTTATTGTACTGACTTTTGTGTTTGCACTAATATCTTGTTTTTGCCTTGCTCCTGCATCCAATCCCCTCAATCACCTCCTGGAGGCAGAGCATTGTGACTGCGAGGTGCTGACTGGCTCTCCCTGATTGTTGGCACCGCCCCCACACATATAAAGCCCAGTGGAGGATGGCGTCTCCCCCTCTCTCCTATTGAGCACAGATGCTGGCACACCTGTACAATTGGTTACTCCTTGTTAAGTATAACTGCATGGTGTTGACTGTTTTCAACACCTTACCTTTGTTACTTTTTCTCGCCTTGGTGGTTAGTTTCTACACTTTAAGTTTAGGATCAGTTAGGGTAGTGAGTTAGTTTACCCGGAAGACGCACTGGTTTTTGATTTGTCCGCTCTGCGAGATGTGCGTCGGGCTCGGGAGACAGGTAAGGTGCTCCACCCAGTTAGTGAGCGTGAGGGTTTTTCTTTATCGTTTTCCTGCCTCATGTTGTAACCACCTTGGTCGTGCTGTTGACGGGGTTTTTGTCCAGTCGATCGTTCCTCTCATGTGGAACTAAAAAAAATATGTTTCAACAAGTAAAGACTTGACTTTCCCCTTAAACCCTGTCGTCTGACTCTTTATGTAGCGTTGTCCGAATGCTGCCGATATGTTTCTGGACACCGTAACACCCTAAAGCTAGCTTCTGCAGCCGAGGATCGGACCGCCAAGGTCCCCGCCTTCGGCCGCCGCCCAGCTCGCACTGCACCCAACCCCTTTTGGCCCCTCCTGCTGGTGGTGAGCCGGCGGGAAGGGGGTCCCACGTCATCGCTTCGGGCTGTGCCCGGCTGGGCCCCATGGGTATAGGCCCAACCACCACCCTGAGCCCCACCCCCAGGCTTGGCTCCAGGGGGGGGCCCCGGTGACCCACGTCCGGGCGAGGGACATGTAAGACCATTTATTTGTATCATCATAAGGGGTCTTCTGAGCTTTGTCTGGCCCCTCCCCCCGGACCTGTTTGCCATGGGTGACCCTACCAGGGGCATAAAAGCCCCCGACAACGGAGCTCCTGGGGGTCATTGGGACACGCAAACCCCTCCACCACGGTAAGGTAGTAAACCAAAGTTTCTTGGTTTACAATAAACTTGCCAGTCAGATTTGAAACCTGATGAAATTGCTGACAATTTTGCCAGTCAGATTTGAGACCTGATGAAATTGCTGACAATTTTGCTTGATCCCTTTCCTTCATATATCCTTTTAGTTCTTCGTCCAACCATGGAATGTTAACATTTCTAACCGTAAACTTTCTTACTGGTGCATGATGGTTCACCACTGCCATAAGTATTCTATTGAAAGCTAAAAGTGCTTCCTCTGGATCTTGCATTGAGAACACCTCTGACCATTCCACATTCTTAATATCTTCCTTATATTTGTCTGGATTGAAATGATTGAAATATATTTTCTTTAATATCTTAACACCAGGCTTGGGAACTTTTGTTTTCCTTATGATAGCTTCAAGGTTATGGTTACTACAACCTATAGGGACATATATGGATATGGATGCAGAACAAACCTCAGGTACATTTACATATATGTGATCAATACAAGTAGCAGCTCTGGTGCCATCACCCTTTAAACTTATTCTGGTGGGTTTCTTTACAACCTGCGAGAAACTACAAGCAGCACATGTATCCATAAGTTTTGTTTTCATTGGACAACAAGAGGAATTCCAGTCTATATTCATATCACCCAAAAAGTACACTTCATGATTAGTACTACTCACATGATCTAGCATATCACAAATTATGTCTAAATAGCAGCTATTAGCATTAGAGGGCCTGTAACAGCATCCTAGTAATATTGGTTTAAGATGCGTCAGATGGATTTGTAACCAGAGTACTTCAGTATCAGATGTCATCAGGTCATCCCTAACTAGAGCAGGTACAGTATATGACTCATGGTTTATTCTAGTAAGTTGACTTTTGGACCCCAAAACTTGAGAACCTAGTCCCCACCCCACATGTTTTTACACACCAAAAAGCACAAGTTTCTATCTCCATCCCACCGGAAAAGGGGAACTTGAAACCTCCTGCCATTTTACTCCCATTGACTCTCATGTTGCATTGACCCTTTTCGTGACCTTTCAAGATAGTGAGAGATGCCAAAATGTATACACGTCCCCCTTGGTCCCAGGAATGACATATCCGAGAGTCGGACTTTTAAACCTCAGAAAAAAAGTTAGCCAGTTTGTTGTCAAAGCTTCTTAGAAGTGTAACCTGCAAGTCCTATTCACTCAGAATGTGGTTGCAAAAGGCCGATTTGGAGATAGGAAGATCTCACCACTTTGAAACTTGACACCCTTATTACAGGGTCCGACTGAGACCCCCACACCGAATATTGGCCCTCTGTGACCCCGGGGGGGGGGTGATCCATGCCCCGTTGTTACGTGGTGTACTTTCGATCCAACAGCAATGGGAGGCGTTAGGACAGCCCCCCGCACGGCCCCCCTTTGGCTAAAAGCCCCCCATCTTGAATTTAATAGACCATTCAATAGATTCATTGTTTCTATGAGCACCCACACACACACACACACCTCCCCGCGGTGGCGTACTTTCGTCATAAGGGACATGGTTAGTTTCAGTTTTTGAGGGGGTCTAGGGCAAAAATCGGACAAATCTGAGTATCCATAATACACCGCAATTACCCTTTGTTGCATTTGTTATTTTGACGTATACATAACTAGAGGGTGCACTGTACTATCTGCGCCTGCCCCCCCACCCCCCCTTCTAAAGTCGAAGAAAATCACCCAATTGAAATGCATTGGTTTACTTATCATTCAGTCCAGCACAAAGAAAGTCTGAGAAACACTCCCATTCAAAATGCACGGGTTTAAATTTAATTCTGTGTAGCACAGCAAAGTCTGACAATCGTGCTCCGGGACACGATTCAATAGATTAATTGAGTGACTGTGAGCACGAAAAAGCGGGATACCGGGTTGCCCTGGCCGGGGGAGCATGAACAAGTACCTAAGTAGGCTACATGAAAAATAGCAACATGTAGATTGTTTAATTCATCGTTTTAGTATTGTAGTTTTATCAACAAGGTTTTGCAATGTAACACATGGCTTATCTATCAGTAGAAATGTTTATTCTTCTGTACGTGTTATCGAACTTTGGATTATTCATTGCACTGTTGAGAATTGAGAATGCCGTATGACTAAGTAATTGACTACGTGGTACATTATAACTATTATAATAGGATTGCCTTTGTTTTTTAAGTAGACATTCTCTAAATTCAATGCAATGAATAATGCAAAGTTGGATAACACATACAGAAGAATTTATTGTGATAGATGAGCCATGTGTTACTTTGCAAAACCTTGTTCATAAAACTACAATACAATATTTTTCATGTATTTGGGTACTTTTTCATGCTCCCGTGGCCAGAGATGTAGTAAGTACATTGGCACGACGTCGGTTGCAGGCTTATTCAAAATTCCCACCACAGGTATCTGACATGGCCAGGCCAGAATCCCAACACCCCAGCAGGCTGTTGCCAGCACTGAGCATTGGTGTTATTGAGTGGCTTGTCTGTCACTTAGATGTTACTCATTTGCATTTTTTGTCTAAGAAGGACGGGGTGGATGAGGAAAGGCAGGTGGCCCTGGAAGAGCGGCAGGAGATGCAGGAGGACGACCCCTTGTTCACTTGTTCATTCACTAACAAAGTCCACGCCAATGGCTGTATGGAATGAGAAACAGTTTATTTGCATGTTATGAACATATACGGAATACTGGAAGGGAAAGGGTCGAGGGATGGAGGGGATAGAAGGATGAAGGGATGATGGGGTAGGGGTCGAGGGATGGGGGAAAGGGTCGAGGGTTGAGGGATGAGGGGGTATAGGGAGGACGAGTGAGGGTTGATAGAAAGGGGGAAAAGCTGGTAGGGTGGGTGGATGGAATGTGGAGTTCGGCGGGATGATCAGGAACAGAGTGGGTTTTGAGACGCTGAGTGGGGGAACCGTCTTTTCTCTCTTCGAAGAGCCCCAAAGAAACTTCAGCGAGACAGGCGCGTGTGAGCATTTTTGATGTCGTTTATGTCATTTCGAATGTATGTGAGATAAGCAGGAGAAGACCATCGGCCGAGGATTTTGATGGTATTATCGGGGATCCCCTGCTTGGAAGCGGAGGAGGCGGCTCCAATGCGGAAGGAGTGCCCCGAGTACTGTTCTGGGGATACTCCTGATTGAGACAGGATTTGGCGGAAGTGACGGTGGAACCAGTGACGTGTGGCTACTTGTCCTGTTTCTGTGACGAACAGAGGGTCCTGGGGGGAAGCTCTGCTGGCTAGCCTAGAGTTGGTGTATTCTTGTATCGGTTCAAAGGGACTTATGTACGAGTCTAGGCGGAAGAGGTAGATGGGTTGAGGTAGACCGGACTGGTTGGTCTTGCTGCATTTAAGGTGGTAAATGAGTGTGTCGGTGGACTGTATGGAAATGTCGGAAATGGATGCGTGGCAAGATGGATTGTATTTGGAGGTAGAAGCTGTGAATTCGGAGCAGCGTAGGAAGCCGAAGAAGGCTAGTAGGAACATGGATTCTAGGACCTTGTCGACGTACGGGGATGAATAGCCTGAGCGGAGGGTTCTGATGCATAGGATGAGGAGATCTGAGGTTAGGGGCGAGTGTTTTGGAGCAGTATGAACTTCTGTCTTGCGGAGACCTTTGATTAACATGGTGATGTGGGAATGGGAAGTGGCTTGGCATGGTGCCCCGGCGGATAGTTTGGTGAAAAAGTTGATGCCGCTTATGTAAGCTTGGATGGTAGTGGATTTGATCTTCAGGATAGAATGGGCGAATGAGATGAAGCTAGACAGTGTCAAGACGTCGAGCGAAGGGAACAGAAGATTATGGGAGGCATGGAATGTTTTAAAGCAATTCCATCCGGTCATGTATGCTGCAAGTGTACGGGGAGCAACGCTGTTTAGAATGGCATCTTGGGAAATGGAAACCAGGTTTTGCAGCTCTGGAGTCAATTGAAGATGGTGGCTGAAAACGGTGGGACTGGAGTCGGGAGAGTGTCGGAGGCTGGTGCCAGCTGTCTGAATTTCTGAAATGAAAAGCGAGAGAGTGCGTCAGCGATTGTGTTTTTTTGGCCGGGGATGTGAGCTGCTCGGATGATGAGTTGGTGTTGTGCTGAAACTAGGGTGAGCTTCCTGACGAACTGCATGATGTCTAGGCAGTGAGAACGACCCTTGTTGATGATGTCTATGACGGCACTGTTGTCGGAGTGGATGGTGATGATTTTCTTTGACCATTTTTGGCCCCAAAGAATAGCTGCAATGATGACTGGATACATTTCGTAGATGGCGGAGGAGGGGGAGAGCAATGAGAACTCGGGCGGCCATTTGGCTGAAAACCATTTGCCGCTAAAGTAACCACCGAAGCCGACGGAAGGAGCTGCGTCGGTGAATAGCTGGAGGTCTTCTGGCGAAGTGATGTGTGTGTCGTAAAAGAACGAGATGCCGTTCCAAGATGAGAGGAACTGGTGCCATAGTTTGAGCTCCGTTTTGCATGTGTTATCTAGTGTGACGTTGTCGTGGAGAGATGGGACGGAGGAGGCTATGGAAAGCAGGTGTGACAAGAAGGATCGGCCTTGAGGGATGATGCGGATTGCGTAATTAAGGTGGCCAAGCAGCGAGAGAAGTTGGCGTGATTAAAGAAATCCGGTGTACTTTGTCAGTGGGCAGGGATGCTTGGAGTGAAACGGAGTTGAGTGTAATGCCGAGGAATTCCAGGGCTGTGCTGGGGCCCTCAGTTTTCTCCGGGGAGAGAGGGACTCCAAGCTCATTGAAAGCGGAGATCAGGGTACAGAGACCTTGTGACGGGGGAGAAAAGGATGGTGTGACTGTAAGGAAGTCGTCTAGGAGGTGAACGATGTAGGGGAGTCTGTATTCGTTCAACAAGATCCAGCAGAGTGCTTCGGATAATGTGTCGAATATTTTTGGGCTGCTTTTGCAACCGAAGGTGAGGCGCACGGAGAAGTAGTATGCGCCCTTCCACTGAACGCCAAAGAGATGCCAGAAGTCTGGGCGGATGGGAAGGACTTTAAATGCGCTGGTGATGTCCGCTTTGGCCAACCATGCTCCTTGGCCGGCTGTACTGATGAGGGAGATGGCGTGGTCTATAGATGCATAGTGCATGGAAAGTCTGGACTAGGGATTAAGCTGTTGATGCTTGGAACTGGGGAGCTGTGGGGGGATGAGAGGTCTATGATGAGTCTCTTTTTTCCTGAATATTTCCAGGTGGCAACTCCGATTGGGCTGATTCTATATGGACTGAATGGTGGATTGGAGAATGGACCGATCATGAATTTATCTTTAATTTCTAGGTCCAAGAGTTTGTCGACTATGTCGGGCTGGGAGGTGGCAGACTGCAAGTTGTGGCATGTGTAAGAGGAATCTGGTATGACTTGTAAACCTGGGTGAAATCCGTTTTTTAATCCTTGGATGAGGTAATTAACAAACTTGCGGTCAGGGTGGTTTTTTAAAGCAGCAGTGAGAGCGTTGATGTTGATGGGTGTGTTCAGATACTTACACAGTCCGTGTTTGGTGGGATTATGCGGACAGGTGGATCTGGCGTGGGCTTTGCCGCAGAAAGAGCAGGTATGAAGGAAACGACAGCTAGCAACTTTGCAACCAAGGTCGTTGAATTTATTGCAGACCATCCTCCCGCCCCGATTGGTTGGATGTTGACTGGTTTCGGGGTGATGGTTGGAGGAGGGGCTGTTGGTGGCATGCTATGGAAAACGGCAGGGTTATGGTTAGTTTGGTATGAGGTTCGGGGCAAAGAAGCGGTGAGGGTGCAAGTTGTGGTAGGATGTGATGGGGCGCCGCACTGGTCGCAATTAAGCGAAGCGCGGGCTGAAAAGACACGGCAATAGAGCTCTGTGTCCAGCGTGCCCCAGTAAGTTCCTTGGTTGAACTGCTGAAGGCGACCGGCAGCTTGGGAAGCAAAGAGAATATGGTAATTATAAAATCCATTACCTCCAAACCGCAAGGCCAGGTCGAGGACCAGAGACACGTAGTCATCCAGCTCTTGCCTGCGGTCGGGGAAAGATGAGCAAATAATGTCATGGTACAAGGAGAATGAGAGGGCGAACTCTACTGCTGTGAGTTCTTTGGAGCGGGTAGACAGGGGTTGCTTGAGTTCGATTGGACCGAGTGCCGTTTGTAGTTCTCTGGGGATATGAGGGTTGCAAGTGGACGGATGTATTAAATGGGCGAGATCAACATAGTTACCAGCAAGAATCTGTTGTCGGAGAGTGGCTGACACTGGAGATGGACGAGAGGAAACGACTGGGCGTACTGGAGGCAATGCTGTAGCTAGAGTGAAGTTATTATGTGTAGGGGGAAAGGTGGGGAAAATCCAGGATCCGGCTATGGGAGGAGCTGTGGAAAAAGCAGGTGCGTTAGTTGGAGGACAAGGAACACAAGTTACATATGGGTGATGGGGAGGGTAGGGGTAGGGTTGGGGGAGGGGAGGGGGAAAAGAAGAGACAGGAGGAAAGTAAGGGTTTTTGGCTGGTAGTGTAGCCGGGGACCGTTGTAGTGGGCGCGCTCTGTGCGGCTGAGGCAGTTGAAGTTGGAATGGGGGGGGCGATGGTAGCCGGAAGAGGTGGGACAGGGAAGTTAGGAATGAAAGAAGAATAAGGGATGCTAGGATAGGAGACGGGAGGAAAGTATTGGTTTTGGCTGACGATGTTGCCGTGGGTCGTTGTGGTGGGCACACTCTGTGCGGTTGAGGCAATCGGTATAGCCAAAGCAGGAGGGACCGGGAAGTTAGGAATTAAAGAAGAAGAAGAAAGGATGCTGGGATGAAGGGATGCGTGTGCTCGGGTTGTTTGGGAAGTGTGGGGTAAGGAAGAAAATGTATTAGGAGCAAGATATGCAGGAACTGCGTTCAATACGACCTGGCCCTCAGGGAGGGCTGGTGGGGGAGGCTGGGGTGGGTGTGTGACGTCATCGGCGCTGCCGCGGGCGCGACGCTGTGAACCCGGAAGTGGCCGTTGAGTTGTGCGATGCGGCGTGCTGTTCTGCTGGGAGTCGGTAAGGAGTTGAAATAGTTTCGCCTTATTGTCGGTGGAGTGGAAAGTTAAGTTCCGCTGCGTGAGGGCGCGCTTCAGGCGAACGACCGTCCACTCCGCGATGTTAGGAGACGAAGGACGATCGGCGAAACGGCGAGGTGGGGCCGGGTCACGGAGGCTTCGCCCGGAGCGGCTGGAGTGAGGAGTATCGGTCGGACGCCGGGCACGAGATCTTCCCCTGGAGCTGTGGGGGGGGAGAAGGCCCGATAGTGTTGGAGCTGCCGGTGGACGGAGGCTGGGAGCGCCTGACGGCGTGGATGGTTGAGCGGGTTCGGGCTGGCTGACGAGGAGGGATGACGGGTGAAGGAGAGGACTCGGGGATGTCGTCGAACAGTTTGCTGTCTGACGGGTTGAGTGTTAATTCGTTCTCCATGATTGTTGGTGAGTTTTCGAATTTTTCGGTTCTGTCTTTCGGTTCTGGCGATGTAGACAATTAGTCAAGGAGGGAGTGAACGTAAAAGGCGTTCTTAAATATGTTTTTTGAGCGGAAATGAGATGAGTTTGGGGCGTGGTCTTTGTTCCCGAACCTAGTTATAAAACTTCATATAAAGAGAAGACATGGACATTTTCTTAGACTCCTGTGGGGTAGGGTTAACCCTAACCCTGCCAGAAAAGATTAATGAAAGGATATAATTGAGAGAAAGAAGGAAGGTTGGAAAATAAGCCTAGAGAAAGACGTTTATTTACAAGCTTATAAGTAAGTAAAAGTAAAAGATTTCAGAGGCAAATATGTTAAAAATAATAATAATGGTGTAAAAATGTTTAAAGATGTAATCACTAGTTGATACGTTGTAAGATGGATGGGGTGAAGGGGAAGAAAAAGGGATGCACTGACAGAAAGATAGACAGGTGTGTAGATAATAGATTACTAGACCTTGAGCGATGGGCCTACAATTGCCCACACTGCAATAGGACCCTGTGGATCTAGGATTGGCCCACTACAGCCATCTGAAGTTCCACACGACACAACATCATACTTGACCATGAGTAATTGCCGATAATGATGTGATCAACCAGCAAAACAGCCTTTTTTTGGCAGCCTATTTTATTGCAGGGCTGTGACGCTGCAAACCTGACATACTCTCAGGGCTCACAGGTCGTTAGCTCAGGTAAGTGTCCACTGACATCTCTCAAACTCACATAGGTTACTCTTCAAGGAGAGGCCTTTCCAACAATGTATTTGGTTTTGTTCCATGACAAAGTAAAATAAATCAAACAATAATTCAATGGACTATAAGGTGTAGATTTGAAAACCACTGACAGTGAATATGCTTTTACATAGACCAATAATATTGGAAAATACCAATAATAATGATACAAAATGTAATAAATGAAGACTTCAAAAGTGATACATATAGGTATATATG
>JAOPHQ010002248.1:10000-12995 GCA_030340625.1 Merluccius polli
ACACACGTCCTCACACCGCCACACACACACACGTGCCGGTTCGGCGATGCTAACCGCTTTAGCCGGTGGACTAACTGAACTGAACCGAACCGTGATTGACTGTCATTAATAATCATGATAATAACGATGACGTATAATGACGTTTTGTTTTTAGGACGTGAGTTTATAGAGTAGTACGTCACGCCACCGTGATACAGCGACGTCAGGACTGTGTGTGTGTGTGTGTGTGTCTCTTTCCAAGAAGTTTTTCAACGTACGCGTGTTTTTTTTTATTATTTCCTGTTAATTGAAATGAAGTGAAAATGAAATGAAAAACAAAACAAACAAAAAAACCCAACTTCTGGTGGCGGAGACGCTGGCGCCGTTTCCCACGCGTCACCGCTAAGCCTCGCCCCCCTCCCCTCCCCTTCCTCCCCTCTCACTGGATTAGTCACCCTCACAGGATTTGTATGGCCACCGTGAGTCTAGCTGGCCTATTCACTTTCTTTTTTTCCTCCCCTCCCCCCCCTCCCCCACCACCACCACCCCCCCCCACACACACACACACACATTAGCCCCTTATCCCGGGTACAGTATTGTTGTCCCGCGTCCTCATCAGCACCAGATTTTTTTTTTTTTTTTTTGGGATGCGCCCGTTGGAGAACTCATCCCTGGACCGGCGGTCAGCACTTTTCTTTTTTACAAATCCCGGTGACGGACCGCCCGTCCCGGTGGCTAAGCTCATTGGAATCCAGCCTTTAGTTTAGAGAGACACACACAGACACTCACTCACACTGACACAGACACACACACACACAGACACACACAGATACACACACACACACACACACGCGTACGTACGTGCGCAAGCCACATTATGCAAACCGATTGACTGTGGAAAAGAACCAAGATTGCAGCTGAAAGCAACAGCCATTTGTTTGCTTGAAAAAGGTTTTATACATTAGATCGGGGGAAGGTGGGTGGGAGGAGGGGGGGCTCGCTTGACGGTCACACATTTGCGAGATAATGGGCCGCGAACGTGCGCCGCATCGCTAAATAAGAGGTTGTGTTCCAGAGGGGAAACGCAAGCAGCCCCGTGTCAACAAGCGTCTCTCTCTCGCCGGCCGCTGTTCATTTAGACAGACTCCACTAATCGGCCAGATCACCAGATGTCACATGAATCGGTGCCCTCAGTTAATTATCGCTATTGTGAAGTGCTTTTGCACACAAGCATATTCAATTTTTTTGGACTCGTGGAGTCACCAGATGACCACGATTGGCTAGGTATGCGTGAGACGCACGTGAACGCTCCATCCACCCCGTGATGTTTTACGGCAAACAT
The DNA here is from genome assembly GCA_030340625.1 of Merluccius polli. Classification (NCBI taxonomy): domain Eukaryota; kingdom Metazoa; phylum Chordata; class Actinopteri; order Gadiformes; family Merlucciidae; genus Merluccius; species Merluccius polli. Next base: position 11,322 of record JAOPHQ010002248.1, read on the forward strand.
TCGACGACATTTGTTCCCAGGATTATTATTATTATTATTATTGCCCTTAACACGAGTCTATGGTTTTGCGTCCACAGGAGACATACGACGGTATTCCTGGCCAGAACAAGGTGACGTTCTTGCTGCAGGCCGTCAGAGATGCGTCCGCCACAGAGGAGGTACGTCCACGCCACGGCGTCCGTAGCGCCGGTTCATATTTCAGTTTGTATATGACCTGGTGAAGACCTAACGGCGCTGCGTGGCGGCTGCCCACTGCTCCTAGCGTGCGATTAAATGAGTTCACATTTCGTGGTACTCGTGCAATAAAAGTGGATTCTGATGGGGAAAAAAGGTCAAATGGGTAATGTGAATGTTTTTAATGCAGTTGTCTTCCAAATTATTATTTTGTGTCTAAATGGTTAGAGTGGTGAAATGGCTTATTATTATCTTGCATAGTCTCCCGTATGCATTTTCTGTGCAAAACAGGATATTGGATCACAAAACGCCAGAGGAACTTGATTACATCATGTAGCATCGCTATCTAGCTAGCTGTATGAAGGGCAGGTGTGCATATCCAGGAAATCATCCAAACTATTCAAATATAGAGGAAGTGAACTGGACTTTAAGTAGTAATACACCAGAAATTTTGGTATAATCTATTACGTAAACAATACACCTTTTATGTCCAACATCTTAACCCCTTGGTTAACATAGTGTTCAGCGTAGAGTTGGGATCTTCTTGCAAAAGGCGGATGCTGGGTTATTATAACTTGAATGCATATGTAGTCCCTGGGTCTGGAGAAGACGCAGCTGTGCTGGTTTTTGCCAAATCCATCACCTGGCGGGTCACGTTTTCTCCTGGCCGTGACTTCTTGGCACTCGCAGGCAGTGTCTCTCCCTATGTTTACCCTCCAGCCAGTATTTTTAGATGCCTTAAAGCAGATTTAGCGGAAGAGGCGCTCTGCTCAGGACATGCCCTCTATATACACAAGACATGCAAAGTGTTTTTTAAAATGCTCCAAATTAGGGTTAGGCGGTGTGGGGAAACGTTTTATCACCATAATTATGGGTTCGATAAATACCACAATATGCTTATAAATTCAAACTACCATTCTAAACAGTCTAACTGTATTTCAATATACATGTAAGCCTCTGCTTTTTTGGTATATAAAGGAGCCATTGATTGCTACATCGTCGTGGCATTTCTGTTCTGATTACACAATGCCGATAATAACCACATGACTGTCATGGGGCTGTGCGTTGGAGGTCTTCAATCATATATTGACATGGATATATTAGTTGCACAACATGGCATTATGTTGCACATTTCACACTAGCATCGCGGCGAATGTTGAAAAATATACTTTAGTTTTCGCCCAACTGCCATATACTGCGTTATTTGCATTTAAAACACTCTGTCGCAGCTTGACATGACAAGAAACTGGAGTTTGCGCCTTTTTTGTCAATTGCATCACAAAAGTTAGGGACTGGACCTGCTCGCATGCGCCAGTTCTCAAACGGATGGAAGGATCAAATGGCTGTGTGTAGGGCACAGCATTGGCACCAGCCACCCCCAAATACAAAATATGCAAGTGGGGGGTAGATCTGCTTTACTCACCAGCCTGAAAAACATTGGTCATCTATTGAGTGGCTGGTAACATTTGAACGTTCACCAGCCAGTAAAATTTGCCACCC
>JAOPHQ010002250.1:0-14779 GCA_030340625.1 Merluccius polli
AGAGCAAGTTGATTTAAAAAAAAGTGTTAGTGTCTTGTCTGCTAATGGCCAAGTATGTGACTCTTACCATGGCTTGTTGTTCTACATCTACTTATTTGTGAATTTGTAAAGTCTCAGGTGAATTCAAATGAATAAATCCTCTCCCTCTGCTCCCCCTCAGGTCCAGGGCCTGGTCTCAGCGTGGGCGTGGTCCAAGGATGACGTCATCCTACACACCTTGCCACTGCACCATGTGCACGGCATTGTGAACAAGCTGCTGTGTCCACTGTGGGCCGGGGCCACCTGCGTAATGCTGCCAGACTTCCATCCACACAAGGTCCAGTCCTCCTCTCTTACTGCTCTTCTGTCCCCTCATTACATCTCTCCTCCTCTCACTGCTCCTCTTCTGTCTCCTCTCTACATCTCTCCTCCTCTCACTGCTCCTCTTCTGTCCCCTCTCTACATCTCTCCTCCTCTCACTGCTCCTCTTTTGTCCACTCTCTACATCTCTTCTCTCACTGCTCCTCTTCTCCTGTCACGGCCTATCTTTCATTAACTTTAATTAGGCTGAGAGAGGCTCATGAATTGTAGCATTATCCTGGTCTACCTCAATGCAATTTCTGCTCTCTTACTTCCTGTGAGTTGTACACGCCAGTTAACAGTCCCTGCAGTGAAAAGAATAAGAACATGACGAGAAGAACAACAACAAAGACGAGAAGAATAAATATGTATTTTTCTGACAAAGTATTTGACAAAGCGATATCTGAAACGGAAATGGATAACCCTCATCCCCCATCGAAAGTCCCGCCCTCCCTCTCCCATGTAACTGAAAGTCCCGCCATCTCTCTCGCCAATAAGGTCAATCTTTAATTATCAAGGTGTTAGGTTTAATGAATGGTTTTGTTTAAAGTTATTTATAATTTAAAAGTTAGGGTAGAGATGGTTGGTATAAAGTTAGAGGTGGTTAAGTTAGGATATAAAGTTAAGAGGTGGTTAAGGTATGAAGTTAGAGGTGGTTAAGGTATAAAGGTAGAGGTGGTTAAGGTATAAAGTTAGAGGTGGTCAGGTATGGATTCCGGCGCTGTTGATGATGTTACCTGTGCTGTAGAGAAGTTCTCGGGACTCTGCCGAATGTGGCAGTTTGACAGGGTGTAGGAAGGTCAGCTGTGAACGCACACACACACACACACACACACACACACACACACACACACACACACACACCTAAACACACATCCTCACACAGCACACATACCTAACTTTTCCCACCTTCTCCTCCACCCGTCACCCTCCTGTGGTCCCCGCTCCCCCCCCCTAACCCCTGGTGGCTCCTAGGCTGTCAGCCGGGCTGTTTGGGGCGGGTGATGGATGGCCCAGCGCTGGCTCGCTATCTGATCAGCCGTGACGCTCCGCTGCAGCTTAAGGAGCCGATCAATCGATGAGCCGACAGTGAGCAATGAGACCGCTTGTTCAGTCCGGGGGGAGGGGGGGGGGGGGGGGGGGGGGGTAGAGTGTGTAGGAGGGAGGGTGTGTGTGCGTGTGTGTGTGAGTGTGTGTGTGTGTGATTTGGGGGGTGCAGGGTACTGAAGAGGTGCTAAGCGAGGGAGATGTGGGGAGTGTGTGTGTGTGTGTGTGTGTGTGTGTCTGTGGGGTTGCGTGGGCAGAGAATGGAATGGCTAGGTCATTTATGTGCTTGTGTGTGTGTGTGTGTTATATATTGTGCACTTCTTCCTTGCACATGAGTGGTTTTATTGATCGCGGGACTTGCGTGAAGGTGTCGCCGCCAGTCGTCATAGCGATAAAGGTTTGATTGAAGGCTAACCCTGACATCCAGACGAGGTGTCTGTCAACGGTCTGCTCTGCTGAAGAGCTCCTGTGTCGTCTCTCCTATCTCTCCTTCGTGACCTTGTTTAAAAAAAACAGAAGAAACGAACCCAGAGAAAGTATCCCTCCTCGCCCCCCCGGGAGCAGGGCTTTCTCCCCTGTCCTTGTGAAGTTACAGTGCGGTGATGAGGTGATCGATAGACCGTCTCAGGAGTGGACTCTCTCATTGATTTCTACTTCTCTCCCCTTCCCACTGCCTCTCCTCCCCTCTCCTCCATCATAAGGGGGGATGTGTTTCAGTGGGCAGTGAATCCCGATGGAAGCTAGCTGATCTGGGGTCAGAATGGAGCTAAGAAGCTCTGGAATCTTTAGAAGGGGTTATGGAGGTGGTTAGTGGTGGTGCTCACGGATTAAGTGGACCACGAACTGGGAGGATTACTTGGTCCTAATGACTTGGAGGTAATAGGACCACCACAGTGGAGGACATTCATCTATTCTGATTAGGGCTGCAACTAACGATTATTTTCTAAACCCATTTTTAAGTTAATCTAACGATAATTCTTTCAATAAAATTGATTAGTAATTTAGTCTAGAAAATGTCATGAATAATAGCAAATGCCATCACAAGTTACCAGAGTCCAAAGTGATGTCTTAAATTAGCTTGCTTTATCTGACAAGCAGCCAAGAAAAAGTGAACCATGAACCAAACATTGGAATTACTGAAGCATCAAGCAGCAAAAGTTTGGTATTTGTACTTAATGACCTAATCGATTAACCAATTGTAATTGTGTTTGTGTTGTTTTCAGACTTAATTTCTAATGACAGCAATGCTGTACTTAAAGTATTGACGAATTGTATTAGTATCATTGCCTATAATTATTTGTATAAATAATATTTGTATTTATTGAAAGATTATACTACATTTATAGATGTACACACAAGACGCCTTCTATTAATGCAGGGGTCAAAGTGTGTGTGTTTGTGTGTGTGTGTGTATTTACTGATTGGTGAGGTTTTGGAGCCAAGGGAGACTATCAATAAATATAATTGGCCCAGGTGTGGGAGGTTGCAGGGTCACAGGAGGTCACAGGAGGTCACAGTGGTTGTGCTGTGCTATCAGAGAGCTACATGCTTCTCCTTCTACTAGGATAGAAAACTGTAGTGTATCAGGAGTAGAAGCTACAGTAGTAGCATTGAGCAGGTGGATACTTCCTGGCTTTGTTCCCAGTACGTGGATAACTGCATAGTATTTATTATAGGTAGTTCTTGACATTAGGATGTAGACGGTATGGTGTATATCTACGTGAAGGTGGTGGTGGCTAATTGCTGGTGCTGGCCCTCTGCTTGATGGTTGTGGAACCCAGCTAGTTCCTGGTTTTATTTATAGCAGGACAACATGGAACACCTCCCTGAGCTACTACCTTACCGTGGTGGAGGGGTTTGCGTGTCCCAATGACCCCCAGGAGCTCCGTTGTCGGGGGCTTTTATGCCCCTGGTAGGGTCACCCATGGCAAACAGGTCCGGGGGGAGGGGCCAGACAAAGGGTAGCTCAGAAGACCCCTTATGATGACTACAATAAATGGTTCTACGTGTCCCTCGCCCGGACGTGGGTCACCGGGGCCTCCCCCTGGAGCCAGGCCTGGGGGTGGGGCTCAGGCGGCGAGCGCCTGGTGGCCGGGCCTACACCCACGGGGCCCGGCCGGGCACAGCCCGAAAGGATGACGTGGGACCCCCTTCCCGCCGGCTCACCACCAGCAGGAGGGGCCAAAGGGGTCGGGTGCAGTGCAAGCTGGGCGGCGGCCGAAGGCGGGGACCTTGGCGGTCCGATCCTCGGCTGCAGAAGCTAGCTCTAGGGACGTGGAACGTCACCTCTCTGGTGGGGAAGGAGCCTGAGCTGGTGCGCGAGGTTGAGAAGTTCCGGCTAGATATAGTCGGCCTCACCTCGACGCATAGCAAGGGCTCTGGAACCAGTCTTCTCGAGAGGGGTTGGACTCTCTTCCACTCTGGAGTTGCCACTGGTGAGAGGCGCCGGGCAGGGGTGGCAATACTTATTGCCCCCCGGCTTGGTGCCAGTATGTTGGAGTTTACCCCGGTAGACGAGAGGGTAGCCTCCCTCCGCCTTCGGGTGGGGGGACGGATCCTGACTGTTGTTTGTGCCTATGGTCCAAACAGCAGTTCAGAGTATCCACCCTTTTTGGACTCCTTGGAGGGGGTACTGGAAAGTGCTCCCTCTGGGGATTCCCTCGTTCTGCTGGGGGACTTCAACGCTCACGTTGGCAGCGACAGTGAGACCTGGAGGGGTGTGATTGGGAGGAACGGCCCCCCCGATCTGAACCCGAGTGGTGTTCAGTTATTGGACTTCTGTGCTCGTCACAGATTGTCCATAACGAACACCATGTTCAAGCATAAGGGTGTCCATATGTGCACTTGGCACCAGGACACCCTAGGCCGCAGTTCGATGATCGACTTTGTAGTCGTGTCGTCGGACTTGCGGCCGCATGTCTTGGACACTCGGGCGAAGAGAGGGGCGGAGCTGTCAACTGATCACCACCTGGTGGTGAGTTGGCTGCGATGGTGGGGGAGAATGCCGGTCAGACCTGGCAGACCCAAACGTATCGTGAGGGTCTGCTGGGAACGTCTGGCAGAGTCTCCTGTCAGAGTGAGCTTCAACTCCCACCTCCGGGAGAGCTTTGACCATGTACCGCGGGAGGCGGGGGACATTGAGTCCGAGTGGGCCATGTTCCACGCCTCCATTGTTAAGGCGGCCGACCAGAGCTGTGGCCGCAAGGTGGTCGGTGCCTGCCGTGGCGGCAATCCCCGAACCCGCTGGTGGACACCGGCGGTGAGGGATGCCGTCAAACTGAAGAAGGAGTCCTATAGGACCTTTTTGGCCTGTGGGACTCCGGAGGCAGCAGGCAGGTACCGGCAGGCCAAGCGGAGCGCAGCTGTGGCGGTTACCGAGGCAAAAACCCGGACATGGGAGGAGTTCGGTGAGGCCATGGAGAACGACTTCCGGACGGCTTCGAAGAGGTTCTGGACCACCATCCGGCGTCTCAGGAGGGGGAAGCAGTGCATCGTCAACACTGTGTATGGTGGAGACGGTGCGCTGCTGACCTCGACTCGGGACGTTGTGGATCGGTGGAAGGAATACTTCGAAGACCTCCTCAATCCCACCGACACGCCTTCCGGTAAGGAAGCAGGGCCTGGGGACTCGGGTGTGGGCCCTCCTATCTCTGGGGCTGAGGTTGCCGACGTGGTCAGGAAGCTCCTCGGTGGCAGGGCCCCGGGGGTGGATGAGGTCCGCCCGGAGTTCCTTAAGGCCCTGGATGTTGTGGGGCTGTCTTGGTTGACACGACTCTGCAGCATCGCGTGGACATCGGGGGCAGTGCCCCTGGATTGGCAGACTGGGGTGGTGGTCCCTCTTTTTAAGAAGGGGGACCGGAGGGTGTGTTCCAACTATAGGGGGATCACACTCCTCAGCCTCCCTGGTAAGGTCTATTCAGGGGTGCTGGAGAGGAGGGTCCGTCGGATAGTCGAACCTCGGATCCAGGAGGAGCAATGTGGTTTTCGTCCAGGCCGTGGAACAGTGGACCAGCTCTACACCCTCTGCAGGATCCTTGAGGGTGCATGGGAGTTTGCCCAACCAGTCCACATGTGCTTTGTGGACTTGGAGAAGGCATTCGACCGTGTCCCTCGGGGAGTCCTGTGGGGGGTTCTCCGGGAGTATGGGGTATCGGACCCCCTAATACGGGCTGTCCGTTCCTGTATGACCGGTGTCAGAGCTTGGTCCGCATTGCCGGTAATAAGTCGGACTTGTTTCCAGTGAGGGTTGGACTCCGCCAGGGCTGCCCTTTGTCACCGATCCTGTTCATAATTTTTATGGACAGGATTTCTAGGCACAGCCAGGGCGTTGAGGGGGGTCCGGTTTGGTGACCTCAGGATTGGGTCTCTGCTTTTTGCGGATGATGTGGTCCTGATGGCTTCATCAGACCGTGACCTCCAACTCTCGCTGGACAGGTTCGCAGCCGAGTGTGAAGCGGTCGGGATGAGAATCAGCACCTCCAAGTCCGAGTCCATGGTCCTCAACCGGAAAAGGGTGGAGTGCACCCTCCGGGTCGGGGATGAGATCCTGCCCCAAGTGGAGGAGTTCAAGTACCTCGGGGTCTTGTTCACGAGTGAGGGGAGGATGGAGGGGGAGATCGACAGGCGGATCGGTGCGGCGTCTGCAGTAATGCGGACTCTGCACGGATCCGTCGTGGTGAAGAGGGAGCTGAGCCGAAAGGCAAAGCTCTCGATTTACCAGTCGATCTACGTTCCTGCCCTCACCTATGGTCATGAGCTTTGGGTAATGACCGAAAGAACGAGATCGCGAGTACAAGCGGCCGAAATGAGCTTCCTCCGCAGGGTGGCTGGGCTCTCCCTTAGAGATAGGGTGAGAAGCTCGGTCATCCGGGAGGAGCTCGGAGTAGACCCGCTACTCCTCCGCGTTGAGAGGAGCCAGATGAGGTGGCTCGGGCATCTAGTTAGGATGCCTCCCGGACGCCTCCCTGGTGAGGTGTTCAGGGCACGTCCCACTGGTAGGAGACCCCGGGGAAGACCCAGGACACGCTGGAGAGACTATGTCTCTCGGCTGGCCTGGGAACGCCTCGGGATCCCCCAGGAAGAGCTGGCCGAAGTAGCTGGGGAAAGGGAAGTCTGGGCTTCCCTGCGTAGGCTGCTGCCCCCGCGACCCGACCCCGGATAAGCGGAAGAAAATGGATGGATGGATGGATGGATGGATGGAACATTGAACATGGGAGCAGGCTAGTTTCTGGATCGGGGTGGCGTCCAGCTCCTGATATTATTTCAGGTAGTTGAACATGGGAGCAGGCTAGTTTCTACATCGGGGTGGTTTCTAGCTCCTTGGTATTATTTCAGGTAGTTGAACATGGGAGCAGGGTAGTTTCTGAAATCTGGTGGTGCTGTCTAGCGCCTGGTCAGTGCAGGCCTGTTCAGGATTCAGTGAGCAGCTGTGGGATGTGTGAGTGGTCCGTTCCCCAGGTACAGCAACTCTGTGATGGACATAAATTGCCTTCCTGCCTCTTAGAAGCGGCTCACTGGAGGTCTGCCGTGCTTCACTGACACCCACAGAGGCCTCAACGTGTGTGTGTGTGTGTGCACACGCACATGTGTGCATGTGCATGGGTGTGTCTATATGCTTGAGTGTTTGCGTGTGTGTGTGTGTGTGTGTGTGTGTGTGTATGTGTGTGTGCTTATGTGTGTGCGTGAATCAGAGAGAGAGAGAGAGAGAGAGAGACAAAGATAGACGAAAGAGAGATGAGAAAACGTGTAATGGAGAGAGGGTGAGTGAACGAGGGAGAGATGGAGAGAGTGGAGATGAAGGTAAAGAATGAGGTTAAATAAAATGAGAGAATTTGAGATGAAGGGAAAAAAACATGTGTGTGGCAGGGTGTCAGCTAGTGTGTCTTGTTGTGTTAGTTCAGACAACACACTGCACATCACCTCCTTGTCTGATTATTAATTGGTCGATGAGACATGAAATGTGGGCTCATTTGCATAATATTGATTCAGACTCATCCATTCTGTCACGTCACCAGCTCCCATCGAGCTACCCAGCATGCATAGCAGCAGCCATGATGTATTTCCAATACAAATCACCTTTTTAAACTTCATTAGTCAATCCCTCGTGCCCCCCAACTCTCCCCCTCTCCCTTCCTCCTTCTTGCTCACACTCTCTTTTCTTTCCCCTTTTCCTCACTCCCTACTTTTTTGCTCACTCCATCCCCCTCATTTTCTCTTATTTTTAATCCTTTTTTTTAATCCTCACCCCTCTTACTCTCTCTCTCTTACTCCCTCCATTCCCCTTTCATTTTCTGTTCTTTCCATTCAAAACGAAAAGCTTTATCGCCACGGGAAACGAATATCGACATCACATCTCCAGAGCAGATGATAAATAATTAAACAAAGGAGAAATAATAATGTTAACATACTAAAATATTAAAAACAACAAAAGAGCCAAAAGTGTATAAAAAAAGTTCACTATAAAGTCATACAAAAATATAGATAAATATATTCAGCTTGTTATGTACAGGGTTGAACAATATGCAATAATGATGTACACTGGGATAAACAACATTGCTAAATGCACAGCTAAATGTAAGCTAAGATAAATATTTATCTTGATGGGACATTTGGGTGTAACAGTAGCAGAATTAAAGGACAGTAAAATAATGAGACATGCAAAGAATTATGCAAATGTACAAAGAATATACATGAAAGAAGAAAATATATCTATACACTATGCAGAAAATAATTATAGCATATGACGTATAGAAGGATAGTGTCTCTCTGTCTCTGTCTCTAACATAGTGGTCAGGTCAGGAGACGGGGACTCCGTCCTGTCTAGAGCACCGTCTTTCGGATGAGACGTTAAAACCGAGGTCCTGACTCCCTGTGGTCACTAAAGATCCCGTGGCACTCATCGCAAGAGTAGGGGTGCTAACCCCGGTGTCCCGGCCAAATTCCCAACCTGGCTCTTGTACCATCATGGCCACCTAATCATCCCCTGGTCTCTAATTGGTCAGTTTCATTCCTCACCTCTCCGCTGAGCCAGTGTGTGGTGAGCGTTCTGGCGCATACTGGCTGCCATGCATCACCCAAGTGGGTGCTACACTCTGGTAGCAGGATGAGGTGTCATATCTCCCCCCCACACACACACACTATGTAAAGCGCTTTGGGTTCTTGAAAAGCGCTATATAAATGCAATTAATTATTATTATTATTATTATTATTATAGTCTCTCTCTCTGTCTCTCTCTGTCTCTCTCTCTCTCTCTCGCCCTGTCTCTAACATAGTCTCTCTCTCCCCCTCTCTCTCCAGGTGTGGGAGAAGCTGCTGAGCTCTGAGGCTCCGAGGGTCAACGTGTTCATGGCCGTTCCCACCGTCTACTCCAAGCTGATCCTCCACTACCAGCAGCATCTCACACAGCCCAACGTCAGGGACTACATTAGGGCTGTCTGTCAGGAACGCATCAGGTAAGAGGCTAGGGGACTAGGAGGTAGGAGACTAGGGGGTAGGGTACTAGGAAGGCAGGAGGCTAGGGAGCTCAGAGGGTAGGGAGGTAGGAGTTTGATTCCTGTGTGTATGCATGTGTGTGTGTGTGTGTAGATTGATGGTGTCCGGTTCAGCAGCTCTCCCCCTCCCGGTGCTCCAGAACTGGGAGCAGATCAGCGGCCACACCCTGCTGGAGCGCTACGGCATGACGGAGATTGGCATGGCTCTGTCCAACCCCCTGCTGGGTCCCCGTATACCAGGTACACACACACACACACACTGTCTAACCCCCTGCTGGGTCCCCATACATCTGGTACACACACACGCACACACATACACACACTAACGCCCTGCTGGAGGGGGTGTATAGGGTGGTGGTGGTGGGTGTGTGTAGGGAGGTGGGGGTGGAGGTGGTGGTGGGGGAGGGATGTGTGTAGGGAGGTGGTGGTGATGGAGGGGGTGGTGGACTAGGAGGATGATAGACGGTGCCAATCAGAGTTGGAGTGTCGTGGATCAATAGAAAGCAGCAGACACACTGTTTAATCAGAGCCACTATTGGCTGAGCACTGGCTTGTGAAATTAGCCCTTAAGGCAGACACACACACACACACACTCACACACGTGCACAAACTCACACACATGCACACAGGTGCACACACATTGACTGAGGCCGCTGGGACCTGCTGTCTGTCCTTTGTATCCTCCCCTTTATTATTGCTTGTCTCAGTAGGACACGCACGCTCGCACGCACGCACGCGTGTGTGCGCACACATGCACTCACACATGTGTTTGGAAACACATGCTCACACACCTGCTCGCACACATTTGCACACATGCATGCACAGACATTTATATGCACATACTTATACACACATTATCTGACAGGGAATGCAGACTCTCAGTCAATACCACGTCAGTTAAACATTGGAGCTTTATGTCACTAACACAAAATGTGAACATTTGATTTTGCACATTTGTATTCTTTTTTAAACATTAAGTCGGAAATTGCTCAAACATTTATTTAGACATTTCTGTAATGCTTCACACACAAAATCATTGTCTTTGCTAAACATGCTGGGATGTTTCAAGTAGAACAAATAGTGCATTCAATCTTTTATAATAATATGTATTTAAAAAAGTATCTAAAATGCTACAGGTCAGATTTTGCACCAATTCATATTTGATGTGTCTGTGTTACTAGTTTACATTTATGTACATTAAAAGTAGAGATTTCAAAAAAATATTTAGAAAAACCATGGTGGTATATGACAATGTATTGTATATGATATTCAGTATATACTACAGGCTACTCTATGCTTTACATGAAATGCTGATGTATATATGTGTGTGTGTGTGTGTTCATGACAGGTGCTGTTGGGGTTCCTCTACCTGGGGTGGAGGTTCGCATCGTCCTTGACAACGGCAGCAGCATCGTCGTTGCCGAGGGCAACCACAGACACAGCCAGGTAACTTAACAATGGGTTAGGAATGGGATGCCACCTTGATTCTAAATATATAAACTGGTTTTCAATAAAATACATAATGAAATGGGAATTATAATTCTAGTAAGACAGGAAAGATAAATGTATATATTTATATATATTTACACCTAGACTTACCTTTGTTACTTTACCTTTTTTGGATTTATTCTCACTACTGTAGTGTTCTAGTAGTACCCAGAGGACCCACACCTTCTAGTGAATCACTTCTGATAATAAACTTTACTTTGATATCTATAGTCTATTGTTTCATCCGTCTCTGTCGGTTTGTCTGCAGGTGTGTCCAGGTCTTGAGGGGAAGGAAGGGGATCTGTTGGTTCGAGGGACGACTGTGTTCAAGGAGTACTGGAACAAACCACAAGAGACCAAGGAGTCCTTCGATGCTGATGGATGGTTCAAAACAGGTACACTACTACACCACACCTGTCTACACCAGGTAGACTACACCTGTCTCTACCGGGTACACTACACCTGTCTCCACCGGGTAAACTACACCTGTCTCCACCGGGTACACTACACCTGTCTCCACCGGGTACACTACACCTGTCTCCACTGGGTACACTACACCTGTCTCCACCAGATACACTACACCTGTCTCCACCAGGTATACTACACCTGTTTCCACTAGGTACAGTACACCTGTCTCCACCAGGTACACTACACCTGTCTACACCAGTGGCAGTTTATCCCTGCCACACAACACCTTAGTGGCTTTTGCTGGGGCCCTCCGACATAGGACACGGGTAGATGTTGTGTTCAGAATGCATTTATTGGAGATAGTGAGATGTAATACGCCGAGCAGATGTTACATGCTGCCATGACAGTGGCTGTCTCTCTTGAGTGTGTGTGTTGACCCACCCAGCCCCAGAGTCTAATCAGTCTGATTCAGGGCTGGTGAGGCTGTAAACCAGCTATCAACAACACACACTCCGCACACACTCCACATCCAGGTATACACCTGTGTACACCAGGTAGACTATACCGGTCTCCAACTGGTACCTGTTAATAAGGTCCTCCTTAACTCATCTGTAATGTTTAAAAATCATTGTTTTACATTTACATTGCTAGTTCTCATATTCTGTATAGATATTTTTTTCTGTATTTTTTGTAGGTTTTTACTCCTCATTTTAACTTTTTATCTCTTTACATTTCAATTACTGCCCTGTACTTTCTGCTGTGACACCCAAATGTCCCATCTGGGATTAATAAAGTATCTTCCCTACACTTATCTTCACAAGGTTCCAACACCTGTCTGTACCTGATACACAACATAACATACACATTGTAGCATCTTACTGTCAGAGGGGCAAAACAAATCTCAAATCTAATGCTGTATGAGTCTTTAAGCTGGAAATCCATCTCTGTTATCAGGAAATTGCAACTAAAATAAAAAATAAAATAAAAAAAACATCCAAATGTATATGTAGGGCTAGAAATCAGTACATTGTACTGGTTTGTTCAGTCGTTCACCGTGATGATGATGGTCTGGTCGGTTACTATCAAACTGTTTTAATCCTTTAATTAGCAGGCGCATATCCAAACCCAGTTGCTTTTCATTTGTAGACACGTGTCATTAAGGAGCAGGTAGGGGTTAGGGGGCATCTTGCTCAAGGTTACAGGTACTGGAGACATTGGGGGCTGAACCAATTTGACTGAGTCAAACACCTTCCAATACTTCATCATTTAACTTAATAAGAAAACGTTGAAGAATGGTACACTACAAAAACTATAAGTCAGTTCATCAGGTATCTTTTATCTCTTTATTTCTCTCCTTTGTTCCTTTCTATTCATCAGTTCATTTTCACTTCTGCTCCCTGACTCTGTAAGAGCACCTAAGGGAGCCCAGTTTAGAGAGAGAGAGAGAGAGAGAGAGAGAGAGAGAGAGAGAGAGAGAGAGAGAGAGAGAGAGAGAGGGAGAGAGGGAGAGAGAGAGAGAGAGAGAGAGAGAGAGAGAGAGAGAGAGAGAGAGCTAGCTAGCTATAGGAACATGATGAATGCACTGTATATTTTGTGCCTATGAGCATTTACCCCCCCCCCCCCCCCCCCCCCCCCCCCGTCTCTTTCTCTCCCCCTCTTTATCGCTCTTTCTCCCTTTTATTATCTCTCTCCCCTTCTTTCCCTTCTCTCTGTCTCTCTCTCTCTCCCCTTTTTTATCTCTCACCGCCTCTATCTTTCTCTCTCCCCTCCACCCCCCCTCTATCTCTCTCTCGCTCTCTCTAATTCAGTTCAATGTGCTAATAAATAATAACGTGTGTGTGTGTATGTGTGTGAGAGACTAGAGGGCATTCTAGGTTGAGGTGTTCTCTCTCTGCTTCTCTACTTCCTCTCTCATCCCCTACTAAACCCCACCTGTGCGCTCTCTCTCTCTCTCTCTCTCTCTCTCTCTCTCTCTCTCTCTCTCCATTCTGCTCTCTCTCTCGCGCTCTGACCTGCTATATCTCTCTATTTCTATCTCTCTCTCTCTCCCTCCCTCTCTCTGACCTGTTATCTCTCGCCCTGAGCAGACCTCCACCTAGCAGAAGTCATTCTCTCACCTAGTTTTCACGTCCTCTAGCATGTGACCTACAGTAGATTCAGCTGGTGGTGGTCGAGACCACAGCTCCAACCGTGCCAATTTTAAAGTGTTCAACATGCAAAGAGTTCAATCATAAGAATGGAAACCTTATCCACAATGGTCATATCCTGCATATTTCACAATGCTTCAACCAAACTGTTGTTTATCTCCATTGCGTTACATGAAGTAAATTGTCACACATAAAGAACAGCAATAACTCATAAGGGCTGGGTGATGTAGAAACAATTATATTTTTAAAAAGTATGGTATTGAAGTATGGCATCGGACTAAAATTAGTTTTCCTTTCTGATGTTTCAAACCTCATATTGGATCATTTTAGCGGCACATCTTCGTAACTAATTTAGACTTTAAAACTGGGTATGATGATAAGTTGATATCTTCATTACATGACAATACAATGCCTTTCAAAGATGATAAACGATAATATTGAATTATTGTCCAGCCCTACCTAAAAAAAAATACTTTCTACCTTATCAACTAATTTCTCTGTGCCAAACATTGTGTTTGCCTGTTTTACCAAAGCAATGCGATCACATTGCTAAATGGAACTGCATGGGCGTTACATTCTGACCAATCATAACACAGATAAGTAAGCTGTAAGCGTGAGGTCATTCCACTACTGCCAATCATATCATCCCATCCCTCCTGCATTCATCGCACTGTAAGACCCTGTTTTACTTGGAAACACGTCACTTTATAGAAGCAAGAGCCATTCTGAAAACACGTCTTTCAGGAAATAACTTTGTTTTTTCTTATGGTTAATAACATTAACACTTAATAAGGAATAAGTTAATATGGAACCCTATGGAACCACCAGAGGGGACATACCTGAAGCTACCTCTGGTCAGAGAGACAGACAGGACATACCTGAAGCTACCTCTGGTCAGAGAGACAGACAGGACATACCTGAAGCTACCTCTGGTCAGAGAGACAGACAGGACATACCTGAAGCTACCTCTGGTCAGAGAGACAGACAGGAAATACCTGAATCTACCTCTGGTCAGAGAGACAGACAGGACATACCTGAAGCTACCTCTGGTCAGAGAGACAGACAGGACATACATGAAGCTACCTCTGGTCAGAGAGACAGACAGGACATACCTGAAGCTACCTCTGGTCAGAGAGACAGACAGGAAATACCTGAATCTACCTCTGGTCAGAGAGACAGATGGGACATACCTGAAGCTACCTCTGGTCTAGGCAGAGAGACAGACAGGACATACCTGAAGCTACCTCTGGTCAGAGAGACAGACAGGACATACCTGAAGCTACCTCTGGTCAGAGAGACAGATGGGACATACCTGAATCTACCTCTGGTCAGAGAGACAGATGGGACATACCTGAAGCTACCTCTGGTCTAGGCAGAGAGACAGACAGGACATACCTGAAGCTACCTCTGGTCAGAGAGACAGACAGGACATACCTGAAGCTACCTCTGGTCAGAGAGACAGACAGGACA
Organism: Merluccius polli; assembly: GCA_030340625.1. Classification (NCBI taxonomy): domain Eukaryota; kingdom Metazoa; phylum Chordata; class Actinopteri; order Gadiformes; family Merlucciidae; genus Merluccius; species Merluccius polli. Next base: position 14,390 of record JAOPHQ010002250.1, read on the forward strand.
TACCTGAAGCTACCTCTGGTCTAGGCAGAGAGACAGACCTTAGGACATACCTAAGGTGAACAAACGGGCGTGACTTTGAGATGCTTTGAAAGCGGCTCTGTTAAAGGCAGGTGTCGTGGCGGGCAGCAGTGGAGGAAGAGGATGATGAAGATTGAGGAGCATGAGGATAGGCAGGTTGCTGACATACGGGAATGTTGCGGTGGGGGAGGGGGAGGAGAGGGGAGGGGGGAGCTTAAATGGAGAGTGAGAGTTGGGATCGATAAGCTAGCTGTTGTCTGGAGGTGTCTCCCGCAGCCCTGCAGAGAGAGAGAGAGAACTGTGGAGCGTGACTGGCAGCTCTATAGGGAGCCTGTCAACCTCTCTCTCGTGCTCTCTCTCTCTCTCTTGCTC
>JAOPHQ010002253.1:0-10932 GCA_030340625.1 Merluccius polli
AAACAACAATCTCCCATTTGTGTGGGAGAGGGGAGGGATTAGCGTCATATGGTGGAGCCAAACAGCAGTTTCAAGTAAATCAAAACATGTTTTTATGCTAGTGGTTGCTTCATCGTCATCTCTCTCAAAAAAAAACAGCAAAAAAACAAGTAGTGTTAATTGTGTGTGTGTGTGTGTGTGTGTGTGTGTGTGTGTGTGTGTGTGTGTGTGTGCGCGCGCGCGTGTGCGCGTGTGTGTGTGCATGTGGGTGTGCAGCTTAGCTATGCAGCAGTACATGTGCACTAAAGCAGAAAGAAGATTAAAATGACAAACGCCTTTATCAACATATACACACATATAAGCTGCATTTCAACTGTTACTGTTACTTACCTGGCAAATGGAATGTATGAAATGCCATACCTGAAGAGAAAGAAAAAAACACAGTGAGAAGTAAAATATAGATAAATATAGATTGATGGGTAAAAATAAATAAATACACAACTAAGTTTAATTTACAGTCAATATAATGCATATCCTTGCTCACTTTAATTGTATACCCCAAACATTAGTTTATTTGATACTCTTTCAATTAAAAGGTTGTATTATACAATAGATATGTATCTTTTTACATTATAAATATGTTATATTTCAGACTGAAATACATCAACATAATTCACACACAAACATTGCTGTGTAAGCAAACCAACCAACTTGCAGACAAAAGCCAAAATAGCTCAACTCAGCTTCAATACAAAAAATGTGATTACAGGGCAACAACAGGAGGAACCAGGTCCAAAATCTCATCATTTCAAATATGTGAGGAATTCATGGCAGAAGTTGAATGATTAGCTAGAGGGACTTTCTAGGGAATGATTACAATCTCATCTGCCCTCGCTCAGCCAGAATGGCCCCTCTGACCGGCACACTGCTTGGACTGACAACTTGCACGTTGAGGATGAAGAACATTCTTGCTATGACATATTGATCCCAAGTGTTTTGATTTGCCATAGCCATAGCAGGAGTAATTAAAAGATGCACCAATGGTATTCCATCAATATTTGCTGGAATGTGTCACAATCAGAAAAAGAGCCGTCGAGGTAGAAAAGTCAAGTTCCCATGTCATATGGTCTTTTAGTTTTAGCACTGGGTGGCTCCAGTGGTATCGGCCATACGTTTTAGTTTCTGCTGCACCTGACCTGCTGGGGATGTCCAGCCCCATGGACACATACTAAACACAATTCCTAGGTCAAGGTGCAAATATACTCCCATTGTAAAGAACACACAAGAAGGACTGACATGCAAACAAAAGACAACCGAAAAGGACATTCAAGTCTCCATATGGCGACCTTACCCCTACATGGGGTCAAACTACAGGTGGGACTATGTGCCAACAAGCGAGGCACACTCGTACACACCATGATTGAGTGAGTCACCTGTGACCCAGGCTACAGCCGTGGTTTTCTTCACCTTGTCCTGAGTTCACCTCAAGGCTAATCTACCAAGAAGACTAGAGTCTGCCCTGAGGTCTCATTACTGACCAACCCCACTGATTGGACAGGTTAAGCATGCTTGGTGATTGGTCAGCAAAAACACAGGCAGAACACAATCTATTCAAATTGCTCATATTATATTATGGTTTTTGTATATGTGTAAAAAAATGTACACATTTTAATCATTTGACATTTTTTTTGACAATAACAAGACAACCACAACTAAACTATTGCCCGTGCTTTAAATTAAACATCAAATTCCTAGCCCCCCAAAAAACCAGTTGTCAGTTAAGTGTTACAGGATTTGGCTCAGCGTGTGGCCACGGCAGTAAATCAGCTTAGTTGGCCATCAGCTGGCTCACGTCAACCCCATTGACATGTAGCGCAGAGTGGAGGCAGCTGGCCCAATGGCCTAATCCCACTTGTGTGTGAATATGCCTCTATTAGAATAGGTGTGAGCGATTAGAACCGTTTTGCCAACCGTGGCGCGGTAGTAGAGAGGCTGGTGGACGTAGCTTACCACGTCATCGCCAAAAACTGCAAAATACAGAAGATGATGGCCAGTAGATTTTTTTTCCACTATAGAAAAGAAAGACAGAATGGTTAGGTGAGACATGACATTGCTTCTTGTTATGGGATAATACAACTGGTCAAAGTGTGGTACTTACCCAAAATGCAGCACATAGTGTTAAGACAAGGCAGAGCTAGGGAATGGAAAAGTGTCAATGGTTAGTTCACATCCAGAAACAACTGTTCCCCAAGTGCTTTCTATGTATCCAGATAGGTTTTGTGTGAGTTGCACAGGTTCTCCTTACTACAAAAGGAACTTAATGGCATTTGGTTTATGGCTCTCAAAGTGCAAAAACAGATACAAAACAAAACAAGTAATGATAAGTATTTTTAAAAATACAATGACACGGTTAATCATAATAGATAAAGACATTGTTACATTTCTGTGTGAACTATTTTTTTTACGCAAAGTATCCATCATACAATTGTCTATCTCCTCATGTAGTAGCAGTGCCATTCAAATGCATTCAAATGTCTTTTTTTTGTCGAGTCACGGTCAGACCAAGAACCATCTAGCTTGATCCTGCCTTGCATTAAAATATGTCTCCATCCTGTATATGGTCAACATGCAGATTATGGCATGCAACCTTTCTCATCATTATGGTGGCGCTAATATATTTAAAGACAATGCAAGGCAATTTAGTGGATTTCCCCCCCAGCATTCAAACCATGGAGGGCAACCGTCTTTGAAGTATTATTATACAAACAGTAGGATCCATTGTTTGGTATCCAAGTGTCCATTATTGGCTCCATTGTGGACACAAAGTTGAGTGAGGGTGGAGTGCTGGGTTTCCATGGCAACATGACCGTGTGAGTGACATGAGGGCCCTGGAATGCAGTCAGGAGCAAATGCGTGTGGACACTACACTGACAATGTGGACATGTGCATCAGTAACCTAGCAATGCAGATCTGTTGTTACATGTCACATGCTTTTAACACATCTTGGATGTGTTTTCCTCTGCATTTTATTTTATAAGTTATGATCCATTACAAATCTGACTGATTAAAACCATGAACTAATACTCCTTAGTCAGCAGATAATGCCATTCAAAATGAGTGTTAACGCCATTCAAAATGGAATCCAATGTCTTTACATCGGCAAGCTAGTTTGTTACGGATGTTGGCAAGTCATTCAGCCGCCATGTTACATATTGAGGACAAAGCCAGCCAAAGCAGTATGTGAACTGTACAGCGATTGTATACCACCAGCTAACTTGCATTAGAAACAGTCATTGTTTTCAGTCATTACATTTACCAACTATAGTTTACTTAGCTTTTAGTTTTACAGTTATAATGCAAGGGGCATGACGTTTATAATAGCCTGCCAAAATAGATATTAGATAACAGAATTGACCATAAGTAGAACTGATAAGACAAAAGGCATGAACCTCAATGTTCTGCTGTGTGCAGGTTATTATTCATAGCTTAACATACAGTTCAACTAGGATGCTCAATTAAAAGGCCAAACGAATGAATAAGAAAACATAATTACCAGCATGACAATGGTGGCAATCAGTCTTGTTGGTTCAAACATTCGTTTGAGTTGTTTGAATGGTCCCATTAGGAAACAGGTGCTTTGGACAATAACACAACAAAGTAAAGGTGTTAAAATTCACATCTCATAATGAATTCAAAAGGTGCATTGGTGTGGTTTTCTTCAAAAACAAAACATTAGTTACAATTAGATTTATCTAATTGTATAATCCCGGCTTTCCTTTAAAAATGCACACAAAACGTGGTTAATAATATACAGACGGCCATTACAATTTCAAAAGGCTAACAATGTTAATCTTTTATTCCCCACACCACAATGACACATTCTGAAGCGGTTGACGTAACCCTCGGCGCCCCCTCCCTGCTGCTCTGGTCGCTAAGGCCGTTGGTGGGCCCCTGACGTCATAACAGGAAACACACACACACACACACAAGACAATGTCCTTTCACACGGACAGTGCCTGGGCCCTGCAGCGAGTGAGTGCGGGGGGGTGGGCGGTGATGAGTAGGGAGGGGATTGTGTGAGTGTGATGGAGTGAGTGGCGTCACTGCTGCCACGAGGGCTGTCTCCTGAAAGCCTGGAGCCCCCCTTCAGTTGCCCAGAGACACAGCGTTGCCATCTACGACCAGGTTGTCGTTGCTGCAGGAACCAACGCTGCCACCGCCGGCGCCTCACACCCTGACTGTGCCGGTGACGTCAAGCCAAAGACAAATTTAAGACGGCGTCATCGCCGTTCATCACAGTAGCGCCCACTGTGGTGACACTCGTGTTAAGCTAGCTGTTAACTATTAAGTCATTTGTTTTTCATATATATTACAGCTCATTGACCAAATACATTGAAAGCAGTCTTTTAATGGGGCTGTTGCATCATTTGTGATCTGATCTCCTGATCTCAATATGACACTAGTAGTGGTAGGGAGGAACCAGGCTCTAATTTTGTATATTTTGTAAAACCCTATTGTTATTTTGTAAAACCCACATTCTCTTGAATGTGGTTTCCAAAACATTAGAGTTGAAAAAAGCAACACTAAAAACAGCGCATTAGTAGGAACAGACTACAATTGAACTTGCTGGAAAAAATAATGCAATATGACACGATGATCACTGCCAAGGATTTTAGCGATGTCAGTGGTGTACGGATCTGACACCCAACAGAGGGACCCAAACAACATGACACGCTTGTGCTTTGGAACAGTAACCCTGGGCTCTGAAAACAGCGGATGACCCAGTTTGCTTCTCTCGGGTCTCTACACATATTGACATATGACACCTCAAAACAAAGAGATTGCCCCCAAGAGTTGAAAGCAATACCTTTGCAAAATCCTATCCTGACAGTTTAAAAAGATGAAGTCCAAAACCACGAGCATTGTGCAATAGGATCTCTTGAATTGCAAGTGCCATTCAGGAGATCCAATAGACCCTTTTCACAGTAGCTACACGTGTAGCTCATAACATTAATTATGGGTCCGTTCCATTTAGATATGGCAGTGCACCAGTATAGACACAGCTAGTCAAGTCAATTTACATTGACAGACATAAACAAAACCGACCTCATTTTAAAAATACAGGAACAGGAAGTTACTGTACCCTGCTATTGACGATCTGTGAAAAGGGTCTATTCAGGGGGTTTTGGGGCCCAACATAGTTACTTTAAACTGCTACCATGTGAAGATCCCTTATTCCCTAAAGGGCTTCTGTAGTTTAATTGGTTTTCACACTACAATGATCCAGTTTATAAATCCATAGTTCAATAAGACTCATAGGTGTGGTGGAGGCAGGATTTTCCCCGCACTGTGGTCCAGCACTAGAAGTAAGTTATGTGTGTGTATGTGTATTAGGGCTGCACAATTCTTGCTAAAATGTGAAATCACGTTTTTTTTTTCCCCTAAGAATTGAGATCACGATTCTCTAACACGATTCTTATTTTTTCACTCTTTATTGCATACATTTCATGGGACACACTGCCTGCGTGAGCAGCTTGTGTGCGTGGTGTTACCTCTCTGCTGCGGCTTGCACGCCTGTGTTGTCCACACAGACAGCGTTTCTGCTGCGGCGCTGCTCTGCCAACCAGCCCTTATCTTTCTACATTGAGTTACTGTCCTTAAATATTACAATGTTTAATTTCATTTCATTATAAATTTCATTTATATTTATTTTCAACTGGAAAAGTTTAAGAAGCTTATGAAAAATAACTAACAATCATAAAAACTTGACACACAGTGCTTAATTTGAAACGGACACAGGAAGTGTTTTAAATAATTGTATTTATGTCTGTCACATATTCTACATATTTACATCTACACTCACCGGCCACTTTATTAGGTACACCTGTCCAACTGCTCGTTAACGCAAATTTCTAATCAGCCAATCACATGGCAGCAACTCAATGCATTTAGGCATGTAGACATGGTCAGGACGATCTGCTGCAGTTCAAACCGAGCATCAGAATGGGGAAGAAAGGTGATTTAAGTGACTTTGAACGTGGCATGGTTGTTGGTGCCAGACGGGCTGGTCTGAGTATTTCAGAGACTGCTGATCTACTGGGATTTTCACGCACAACCATCTCTAGGGTTTAAAGAGAATGGTCCGAAAAAGAGAAAATATCCAGTGAGCGGCAGTTCTGTGGGCGCAAATGCCTTGTTGATGCTAGAGGTCAGAGGAGAATGGCCAGACTGGTTCGAGCTGATAGAAAGGCAACTGTAACTCAAATAACCACTCGTTACAACAGAGGTATGCAGAAGAGCATCTCTGAACGCACAACACGTCGAACCTTGAGGCGGATGGGATACAGCAGCAGAAGACCACACCGGGTGCCACTCCTGTCAGCTAAGAACAGGAAACTGAGGCTACAATTCGCACAGGCTCACCAAAATTGGACAATCGAAGATTGGAAAAACGTTGCCTGGTCTGATGAGTCTCGATTTCTGCTGCGACATTCGGATGGTAGGGTCAGAATTTGGCATCAACAACATGAAAGCATGGATCCATCCTGCCTTGTATCAACGGTTCAGGCTGGTGGTGGTGGTGTAATGGTGTGGGGGATATTTTCCTGGCACATTTTGGGCTTATTAGTACCAATTGAGCATCGTGTCAAAGCCACAGACTACCTGAGTATTGTTGCTGACCATGTCCATCCCTTTATGACCACAGTGTACATATCTTCTGATGGCTACTTCCAGCAGGATAACGCCCCATGTCATAAAGTGCGAATCATCTCAGACTGGCTTCTTGAACATGACAATGAGTTCACTGTACTCAAATGGCCTCCACAGTCACCAGATCTCAATCCAATAGAGCACCTTTGGGATGTGGTGGAACGGGAGATTCGCATCATGGATGTGCAGCCGACAAATCTGCAGCAACTGCGTGATGCTATCATGTCAATATGGACCAAACTCTCTGAGGAATGTTTCCAGTACCTTGTTGAATCTGTGCCACAAAGGATTAAGGCAGTTCTGAAGGCAAAAGGGGGTCCAACCCGATACTAGCAAGGTGTACCTAATAAAGTGGCCGGTGAGTGTATATAGACATTGAAAGTTTGAAACTGACTATTTAAAATAGGCGAGACGCACATCTCAAGTAGGCTGTGTGGCTGCTCTAACCTGGCATAACATGGGCGCCAAAATGAAAAGCAAGAGGTAACGCTACTCACACGCGCTGCTCATGCAGGCAGTATGTCCCAGGCCTGAGTGTTGAATTAATAGCGTGTTTTTCTTTACATCAAAGTGTGATTGATTTCGCGACTGGGATTGCTCTGAAGCAAAGTCAACACATGAATGCAGCGTTATGTGAATGCATAGGGGAATAGGAGCGCGTTATGGCATGTGAATGTGAATAGTAATGTGACCAGATTTCTGAAATGAAAACCTGGGACATTTGTAGTTTGGTGGTCCATATATCAACAAATATCTGATATTATTTCTGAAATGAAAAAAAAGCGACATATTTACGTTTTGCCTATTCTTATCATGGTAAATGAAGAACCATCGTACAATATTAGGCAGTACATGCCCAATGGTTTACTACGTGTTTTAGAGTTGTGCCGATGGACGATGTCATCGTCCATCTTGATGGCTGACTGACATCACGATGGAGAGCCACCATCGTGATGCCACGCCCCCCTCGTCCGACACACACTAATCCTATAGTCTCTTCTATAGTTATTACCTAAAAACTTTGCATGGATTGCTCTGTAAATAAATTGAAAATATAACTAATGGTCCATATAAAGTGCTGTAAGTTAACTAGGGCTGCCCCCTAATAGTCGGCTTAGTCGATCGACGGAGGCTTAGTCGAATACGTTTTCGTTAGTCGAGCAAAAAGTAAAACATAAAAATAACAAGGCATGAGCATCGCAAACCGAATACATCCGTGGTCGCAACAAGCCCTGCTTTAACTCATCACTGCAGAAATATTGACCAATACACCTGGGCAGGTAGACACCTGGGCAGGTAGACACCGCTAGACACACGGGACGGGACTCATACCGGTGATCGCGGCTTTAGTTCCCCGTGTCTGATCGCTGTAATTCGGAGCATGAATATCGGTTGAATATCTAATATCTTTCTAACTTTAAAAAACACTTTTGTATTTTTTAAGACGATTGTCGCACATCCCTAGTAACTAAGCCGTGAAGGTGAACCCTCCCGGGACACCGCTAATAACATGAAGGAGCCGCACATCCACACGCACCGGACACCAAAATACCAACACACATGTTTTCCATTTGCTTGCTTTTAAATAAAGTTGTGTGTAGTTATATGGTTAAATATTTTTATTAAAAGTGTTCACGTCTCCTTCCTGGTCCAGAACCGCTTGGTCCATGCCGTTAATAGGCAGCCCGCTTCGTGCGTGTGCTTGTAAAAATGATATTTAAGCCTGATTACTACGGTATTGTATTATCTGTAAAGCAGCACAAGGTTGACAGTGTTTCTTTTATAACACTAAGTTAGAGATTAAAAATTAGATTAACACGATTAAAAAACATAATGCACTAAACATGACTGTAATTAATTGATCGCAATTAACGCGATAATTTGACACCCCTAAAAATTTTATTTTTTAAGTAGAAATGTTTTACTGTAAACATCGCCAACTGCCAATTTAAGGGACATCGCCCAACCCTAATGTGTTTTACGCTTTGGTAAACCAGCCAAAACCAAGCCAAAGTAGGCTACTCGATTAAGGAATTGTTCCATATTGTATTTATAGCCTACTGTTTCTGATCAGTCGTGCCTGCTAATGGTATAAAGCCGATAGATAGATCCCCATGCAGATTCACAGCCTATCAGATAGACACGAGACTAATTACCAATTGTCTTGAAGTTAATATTTATAAGCAAGCTAGAACCTTTGCTATTTAAAAAATCTATTAATATATTTTTAGAATCCTATTTTTTTTTTAAATTGGGACATTTCCAGGGACAGGTCCAGCTGGGGACGTCTGGTCACCCTAGAATAGAGTAAATGGTCATCAGTACAGCTTACCTGGAAAGTGCAGCGATGTTCCCTATTGTGTAGAAGACAGCAAAAAGTTTAATCCCACCAGGGAGGAATAGCAATGCTGAGCCCTGGCAAAGAAAAACAAAATACAAAAACAAAGATGTTTTGGTCAACTTATTGGATACACACATTCATAGAGGTAGGATTATACATAACATGATAGCTCCTTATCATTTTGGGTTAGGGTTAGGGTTAGGGTTGCTACTTGCTGAAATTGTTTGTGGCTAATCATTATTTTTCTCATAGATAGGGGCGCCCCCTAGTGTGACAGGAGTAACATAAGTCTAATTTAAGCAGGGGTGGTAAGACGCTCGATAATTCCTACTCGAATAAATACTAGAAGTACTGCTACTTCACAAAACATAAAAACATTGACTCAAGTAAATAGTAGCTCAGTACAAAAAGTAAACTTATTAACAATACACTTTTATAAAAGAACAGGTCCTCCAGATATGGCCAGAGATTGTTGTAATCCTCCTCATCATCCGCATCCATATAAACATAAAAACCAATACATTGTATAACCTTAACAAGTTCTAACAATATAATTACATTTCATCACAAACTGCTGTGAAGATACAGAAAATGACGTGGCTGAAACTAGAGCGGAAACTGAAAACGGCCATCTCATTACTGTGTTCTCCTCAGTAAAACACACTCTTATACATTTGTAATGTCACTTGGAAAGAATGTGACAAGAACAAAGAAAGTAATATCCTGTGTCAGCGTAACAAGTAATAAAGATAAGGAAATTAGTTTCCGTTACCAACTACTGCAAGACACAGGAAATGAGGTGGCGACATTAGAGGGCAAAAGCTTAAAAAAGGCATTCACGTACAAAAAACTACTTAGGTTTGCATATTTATATATAGCCTATGTTTGCGGAATAAAAGTGTTTTCCTATAAGGACGAAGAATCAAATAAATAAGAGCTCTGTGTTGTTTTTGTTGTCGTTTGTTTGCCGTAGTAGTAGTAGTAGTAGTAGTAGTAGTAGTAGTAGTAGTAATAGTAGTAGTAGTAGTAGTAGTAGTAGTAGTAGTAGTGTTGAGGTTTGAATAATTTTGAATAGGTTTTATTCTCAGTTTGACTGAATAAATAGAATGGTCCGAAGCTACTCCCTCACCATTATCGAGCAGAGGACGCCTCCAGCAAAACATATGACGAACCACTTCACCCTGGTGCTGTAGCTGAGCGTGGAGCCATCGAGGATCTGCAGAGAACAATCAGAGGATGTCATGAGACAAAAAGTGTCAGCCCACGAGGACCAAAGCTTTCCGTAAATAGCGGGAAGCGAGGTGCGGGGCCTGTGTGTTTATCATCATGTGTCTAGTGGAGAAGATACCCCCTGCATCCTTCACAACACACACACACACACACACACACACACACACATTCATGTCCGTCTACATTAGAAATCAATTTCCTAAAAGCGTGTGCTGTAAACGCATTGGACGTGGAGAGGGTGAGGTACTTGGACTAAAGAGGATACCACAGTACAACACATGCATGCTTCTTCTTCAGTTTCAGTTTGCCTGTGAGACATTGAACAAGAAGCAGCATTGCAGAAATACAGAATACAGTTACCTCCAAACCTTACCTCAGTTGGTACTGCTCCCAGTGAAAGCGTGCAAAAGTGTCAGCACACACACACACATTGTGTTAATAAGTCGTTAAATGTATGGATATACATTAAAAAAAATAGCTGGGTTGTGATACCAAAAAGGAAGCACGTGACAGCTATGATGATCGGGGGGGGGGGGGGGGTCATTGTAGATGTAACTGTCTAGTTTGTGTTTAGCACTGAGGTTCATACGTAAGTTTTAAACCAGACAAATGAACATGCACAACACTGTAGATATTATATATTAGCGAGTTAGCGTTGCGACGACTCGCCA
>JAOPHQ010002254.1:0-13221 GCA_030340625.1 Merluccius polli
CTCTTGTGTATTGTGATGTCAAATATAAGTGCGACTTCCCTACAGGTCATAGCGGAGCGTCTCGGTGGTGTGATGGAGGGAGCCGTGGTCTCCTGCTCTGACTGACCTGGTATCGTATCCTGGTAGTTGGACTCTCTCCCTGTTCCCCAGGGGTGGAGGGGGGGTGTGTAAGAAGGGCTCTTGGGGTTGACAGAGGGCTGTTGGAGATGTGGTGTAACGCAACGGGTGTGGAACAAGGCATTGGAGACCTGCCGTCCCCAACATCTTGTTCACTGGGAGACTGACTGCTGTGCTACCACAAAAGTCGGTGTCCCAGTGAACAAGATGTTGGAGACCTCTGCCTAACTGGGACACCTGTGTCACTGACTGTTGTGGTACTTCTTATACCCCCCTCCACCCCTGGGGAGAGAGTCCAACTACCAGGATTCGATACCAGGTCAGTCAGAGCAGTAGACCACAGCTCTCTCCATCACGCCACCGAGACGCTCCGCTATGACCTGCAGGGAAGTCGCACTTGTATTTGACATCACAATACACAAGAGGAAACCACATAGATGTCCCTTGCCGGGACTTGAACCCTGGTCCACAGACCTGATAACCCGCAGCGCTCTGCCTTGCGCCAGCTGGACATCCACTGAGATATACTGGAAAGTCGCACTTGTATTGGACATTACAAATCAGGTGACGTCAAAATTAGACAATCCCAGAGAGAGAGCTCCCTTGCCGGGACTCGAACCCCCGCTCCCCGGAGCTAATAGCGCACGGCTCTCTCCGTTGCGCCAACAAGAACATTCACAGCTTGTTTTGCTCTGCTGGTATCAAATACTTTTGTTTGTGTTTCCCAACACGAGGACATACACATCCCTGTCAACACACACACACACGCACACACACACACACACACACACACATGCATGTGATGGAATGTTCTCACAGGCGTCTCTCACATGACACAGGAATGAGTGTGTGTATTGTGTGTGTGGTGTGTGTATTGTGTGTGTGTGTGTGTGTGTGTGTGTGTGTATTGTTTGTGCAGAGATGTAGATCAGCAGTCACACCGTTTAGCATCGCCTCTCTCTCCAGGCTAGCAGTACAGGGCTAGCAGTAGCTCAGTCGGTAGAGCAAGGCACTAACACTGCAGGGTTAGGGGTCCTAATCCCTGTGTAGCTCAGTAGGTAGAGCAAGGCACTAACACTGCAGGGTTAGGGGTCCTATTCCCTGTGTAGCTCAGTAGGTAGAGCAAGGCACTAACACTGCAGGGTTAGGGGTCCTATTCCCTGTGTAGCTCAGTAGGTGGAGCAAGGCACTAACACTGCAGGGTTAGGGGTCCTATTCCCTGTGTAGCTCAGTAGGTAGAGCAAGGCACTAACACTGCAGGGTTAGAGGTTATAATAATCCCTGTGTAGCTCAGCAGGTAGAGCAAGGCACTAACACTGCAGGGTTAGGGGTCCTATTCCCTGTGTAGCTCAGTAGGTAGAGCAAGGCACTAACACTGCAGGGTTAGAGGTTATAATAATCCCCTGTGTAGCTCAGCAGGTAGAGCAAGGCACTAACACTGCAGGGTTAGGGGTCCTATTCCCTGTGTAGCTCAGTAGGTAGAGCAAGGCACTAACACTGCAGGGTTAGAGGTTATAATAATCCCGGTGTAGCTCAGTAGAGCAAGGCACTAACACTGCAGGGTTAGGGGTGCTATTCCCAGACAAAGCAGAGGGGCGTCTCGGTGTGAAGAACAACACAACATGATAACAGGCTGTGTTTACATGGTTAGTGTGTAATTCACACCCTGGCTGCTCGGTATGAAGGTCACTGGAACCGGTGGTTATTTCTCTATGCAGACTTCGTGACACGCTACTGGTCTGAAACGCCTTCCTGTCTGCGGTCTGGAGAGCCTCTCTGGGCACCTTTCACACTTGCTGGCGAACTGTGCAACACAGTTTTGGACACGGAGACGTATTTTATTCGAGAGCAAATGAGAGATCTGAGCATCTTGAAATACCTTGACGACCTTGAAGTGCCACCACGGCGATTATTTTAAAAGAAAGAGTAAAAGTCAAGACGTTTGATCCACAGCATACCGATCTATGCAAATCTATTCAAATGTTCTTGTTGGATTTATCTCGCCTGTCATTTCTTCAACCGGTCTAACCGGTTACGATCGTGGCCTTGTAACCACGGTAACCCGAATACACAGGTAAAGCCCTTGCTGGGAGTGCGACCTCCGTGACCCGGTGGCTGTGTTTCTCTCCAGGGTCAGGAAGCTGAAGGAGACCCTCGGCACCGTCCAGAGGCTGGACAAGAACATGAGCAACCTGCGGACCTGGCTGTCCCATGTGGAGGCGGAGCTAGCGCGGCCCGTTGTCTACGACCGCTGCCACGGCGACGAGATCCAGAAGAAACTCTCAGAGCAGCAGGTGGGTCAGATCTACTAAAGCGGACGCTCCTGAATTAACTCGACTTTATTTATTTCATGCTTTACCTAATCAAACTTTATTTATAGGGTGCTTTCCATGCAAAGCAGCCCGACCCGACCACCTCTTAGTCCTGGTCCTGGTCATAATGATGGCACTTTGAGGACCAGAGCAGGGGCTGCTTCGGGACTATATCAGGGCTACCTCTGGGGTACCTCTGGGCTACCTCAGGGCTACCTCAGTACTATTTCAGGGCTACATATGAGCTACATCAGGGCTAACTCAGGACTACCTCAGGACTATATTAGGGATACCTCAGGGCTAACTCAGTACTATATCAGGGCAACCTCTGGGCTACCTCAGGGCTACCTCAATACTATTTCAGGGCTACCTCAGTACTACATCAGGGCTACATATGGGCTACCTTTGGGCTACCTCAGGGCTACCTCAGGACTATATCAGGGCTACCTCAGGGCTAACTCAGGGCTACCTCAGTACTATATCAGGACATCACTCAGACCCAGCTGGACTTGGAGCGGTCCGGAAGCCGTCACGTGTCTCGGAGGAGGCGGCGGCGGTGGTTGACTTGTCTGGTTTTGTGTGCCGAGGGTGGTCCCCGGGGCCCATTAGTCTTATAGAGAACCGGGTGGACCCGCTGTGAGCTGCCGAACACAGAGGGATGGAGAGAGAGGTACAGTTAATGGAGAGAGAGAGATCGGGAGAGAGAGAGGTGTAAAAGAGTAAAAAAAAGGGAGTAAGAGAGCGGGGGGTAAATAGAAAGTAGTGAGAGTGAGGGAGAGTGAGGGAGAGATGGGGGAGGGCTAGAGAAAAACAAAGTGAAACAGAGAAGATGTGGACAAGGAACTGCGAATTCAGGTCGGAGAGAGAGAGAGAGAGAGAGAGAGACAGAGAGAGAGGGAGAGAGCGTGAAAGTGCGCGCGTACAATAAGAGCAGCCGAACAAGAGATTCAGACAGTGAGATGGTGGGGCGAAAAATATGACAAAGAAAATGATGAAGGTAAGGAGAGGGGAGGTGAAGAGAGTGACAGACTGGAGGAGGCAGAGGAGGAGGAGTCCCATTAGGGGAGAAAGGAGCAGGGGAGAAGGAGAGATGCTGCTCTGCAGGCCTACCGCCGTTGCCTCGGCAACCCCCAAAAGTGCTAACTTTGAACAAACAAGCAACGACAAAAGTGCTGTCAGGCCGCATGGGGAGAGCTAACACGCACACGCGCACACACACATACACACACACACACACACACAACCGTGAAAGCCTGGAAAAAAACCATTATAGATTTTTTCGAGTTTTTTTTACGAAAAAGCATAAGAAGTTTTTATTTGTGCTTGTTAGCGGTGCCTTTATTTTCTTAACTCCCGCGAGCGAAGCGCGCTCCGTCCGAGAAAAGGTTTTGATTAAGCATTCGGCACAACACAGACGTCTGATTTCATACATTTTGCTCTCGTTCGGATCGGCGCCGATCATTAATACACTTTCCTGCGGGCTTATATGTTGTTGGAGTTGCAACACAGTTCTGTAGGTCGGAAAAATCTAACTCATTTTGACGTCAACAATTTCCTTTGTGCTCTGATTGGATGAAAGTGTTGCGGCCATATGGAAATTAAATACGACACTTATCTCCCCTTCACCTGTGACCTTCGCTCAACCTCTCTGTCTCGACAGAGAGGCCCTCTGTCAGTGGCCTCTGTGTGACCCCTGTCCTGTCCGTGACCTCTGTCCGTGACCTCTGACCCCCCAGGAGCTGCAGCGGGACATCGAGCAGCACTCGGCGGGCGTGTCCTCGGTGCTGGCGCTGTGCGACGTGTTGCTGCGCGACGGCGACGCCTGCGTGGGCGAGCTGGAGAACGACTCCATCCAGCAGACCAGCAGCAGCCTGGACCGCCGCTGGAGGAACATCTGCGCCATGAGCATGGAGCGACGCATGAGGTGGTGCATCATGGGAGATGTCTGTGGACGTACAGACATCTGTACATGTGTACACAAACACACAGATGCATAGACACGCACACAATACACATTTACAAATAGACTCGTAAACAATAACTGACGAAACTTCACCTCAACATAAGCATGAGGTGATGCATCATGGGAAATATCATGAGACAAACACACGTGTGAACAATAACTGAAACTTCTGACCTATGAGCATGGAGTGCCGTATAAGGTGGTGCATCATGGGAAATAAAATATATTTATATAGACACTCTGAATTTGGTGAATGTATTTTGTTAACATCATCCATCCAATGTCTTGGATGCTTGGGGAGGGAGGGAGGGAGGGAGGGAGGGAGGGAGGGAGGGAGGGAGTAGTATATGGGGGGTGGAGGAGGGGTTAATGGGTAGAGTGAGGGAAGGGTGAGTGAGTGAGGGGGAGAGGGAAGGAGGGAGGGAGGGAGGGAGTGAGTGAGTGGGTGACTTCATTAAAGCCACAAACCAATCCTCCAGAGTCTATAAAACGGCGAGAGGTAAAACAGCTGAGATTTGAAAAGGTTGAATACTCAGGTTTGAAGGCCTCCTCCACGTTGCTCCTCAGGATCGAGGAGACCTGGCGGCTGTGGTCTAAGTTCCTGGACGACTACGCCCGCTTCGAGGACTGGCTCAGGTCGGCCGAGGTGACGGCGGCGAACCCCCTGTCTGCTGACGTCCTGTACACCATCGCCAAGGAGGAGCTCAAGAAGTTTGAGGTAAACCCGACGGTAACCATCGTCACTTTTTCGGCGCAGCACTTAATCACGGCGGTCTCACGGGGTTTCGCAAGTACCAAGTCAAGTTAACTTTATCGGTATGGCCCTTTATCACAACGTCTCACAGGGCTTCACTGGCCCTACAATAGGAAAACACTAACTCACTCAAGGAGAAACTCTCCAAACCCTGGAGGGAGAGGAGTAAACGATGAGAAGGAGAATATATGGGGGAGTTGTTCTTCAACTGATGGCTAGGAGTATAATAGATGCTGTTTGGGCAAACATGAAATAATATCCATGTGATAAAGAGTTAAACACGTTAGGGCATGGCTTGGTGTTTGGGGGGAAATATAGGCAGAAAAGTATAAATAACTCAATATAATATAATCATATAATCAAATCAATAACTTCAAATGCAATATTTCAAGAATCACACCAAACACACTCATCCTATATTGTTATTATTTGTTGCATATAAACATTTATCCAAGAGGGATGAGGCGAGACATTGAGAAGCACTTAGCCACCGAGCGCTCAGCCAGGTGTTTGTAGGCGGAGGTCCTGTGTGTGGACGAGGATTATTGACAAGATTAGCGTTCGGTAATCTGACCTCTGTTATCTCCACGGCAACGCAGATCTACCCTTAATGGTCCTAGCTTACTACGGCACTCCACTGACCTATTTACCGTTGTGTTGCAGTGAAGTATGGACCTGCTAGCCTGTGAATCAGCTAGAATGTAAACCCGCTAGCCTGTATAGAGCTAGCCCGTATCCAGCTAGCTTGTTAGCCCTTTGGAGAAGTAAGTAAGTATGAGTGGCTAAAGACTGATAGATAGATAATGATCTAGCCATGTCCACACTAATGCAGATACATTCGAAAATGCATATTTTTTCCACCTTGGAAAAAACCTGAATCCACCCAAAAAATGTGATGCTCAAAAACATCAAAGTTTTCTGAGCCTGAATGTGAAGCCTGACTGGGCGGTTCTGGTTCTGTTCCCCCCCCAGGCTTTCCAGAGGCAGGTCCATGAGAGGCTGACCCAGCTGGAGCTGGTCAACAAGCAGTACCGGCGGCTGGCCCGGGAGAACCGGACCGACGCGTCCAGCCGGCTGAAGGCCATGGTGCAGGAGGGGAACGGACGCTGGGACGGCCTGCAGAGGAGGGTGGCGGCCGTGCTGCGCAGACTCAAGGTGACTCAAGATAATACGCGTAAAGGCGTGAGGGCGAAACACATTGGGGTTTGAACCCAGAACCGTCGTGCTGGGGAGTCAAACACCCGAACCACTAGACCAGTGGTTCTCAAACTATTTTTACTAATGTGTCCCCAATTCGTCTCATATGTAAAGTCAAATAACAACATTGTATTGTATACTGCTGTTAGTAAAACGCTAGTCTGCCATTTAAGAGTTTTATGTTATGTTATCTGACCTTTTAACCTTTGACCCCCCCCCCCCCCCCCCCCCGACTGCACAGCACTTCACCTCCCAGCGGGAGGACTTTGAGGGCACGCGGGAGGGCATCCTGGTGTGGCTGACGGAGATGGACCTCCAGCTCACCAACGTGGAGCACTTCTCCCAGAGCGACGTGGAGGACAAGATGAGGCAGCTCAACGTGAGTCGAGTCGGACGGCCTCGCGGTGGCGGTTAGGGTGTTCGAACCCCAATGTGGACATCGGGGTTCGAACCCAGAACCCTTTGGTCTGAGAGCCAAACACTTTACAAGATAATTGTAAAAGACAAATAAGGTTTTAAATGACACATGTAAAATTTTGAACCCCAATGTCATTGGGGGTGTGAATCAAGAACCTCCACTCTAAACGATTTCCGTAGAGGAGTTGGGATTCAATTTTCCCTAACCAATCTCTCCATGCCCCCCCTCCCCCCACACACCTAGGTCTTCCAGAAGGAGATCACCCTGAACACCAACAAGATCGACGGCCTCATCGTGTTCGGGGAGCGTCTGATCCAGAGGAGCGCCCCGCTGGACGCCGTGCTGCTGGAGGACGAGCTGGAGGAGCTGCACTCCTACTGCCAGGAGGTCTTCGGCAGGGTGGCCCGCTTCCACCAGCGCCTGCTCAACAGGAGACCGGTCAGTGGTGCAGAGCTGTCCCCGGAAATGGATAGGATTTTATTAAATATATGAAAAGATTTTGAAATGGCAAAAGGTTCTACTTTGCTGATGAATATTAATTTCGAGACTTTAACACATTTCCTGGCAAGTAATACAAGGACCGTATATTTATAGGGTACATGTTCAATGGGTTAGATTCAGGTTGCAAGCTATACAAATGGAAGGGGGGTCCTTGTAGATCCATGTGTCCTTGCTAAGGGGTCCCTGACTTTAAAAAGATTGAGAACCCCTGCTTTAAGAAATGCCGATGGAGCACTTATCTCTAACTGATGGACCCTCCTCTCGGTCCTGACCCCCAGGTTCTGGAGGAGGAGCGGGACCTCTCGGACCTGGAGGACTCCGTCGACCTGGGGCCACGCGCCCCCTGGGTGGCGGCGGAGAGGTTGGGGGCCGGAGGGCCGGGGGCCATGTGCCACCTCCTGGTGCCGCCCCTGGAGCGGTCCGGTCGGGGGACGCCGGGCAGCGTGGACTCCATCCCCCTGGAGTGGGACCACACGGTGGACGTGGGGGGGTCTTCGTCGCACGAGGACGACGACGAGGCCACCTTCTTCAGCGCCCTGTCGGGTGAGGGTCCCGAACCCCCTTAGATCAGTGTGAACTTAATTCAGTGTGACCCCGACTCCTTGTGGTCGGGGTCATCCCTCGGGTTGACCTTTAACCCCTCTCTCTTGCAGACGTAGGGGTCACCAGGGGGTCAGGGGAGTCCGTTCTCATGGCGACGGCCAGGGCCATGGTGGCCGCCTCGGGTAGGCGTGCACGCCCCCCTGGCCATGTGCTCTGCCGCCTCTGTTGTTGTTGTTGTTGTTGTTGTTGTTGTTGTTGTGCACACGCATGGCAGACCGCTGGGTGCTGCGTGTCACTGGCGAGGGTTTAGATATGTGCAGGCATCGGTCGCATGTAAGTGTTGTTTTTTGAGGAGTGGACTGTGTGTGTGTGTGTGTGTGTGGAGCCTTGGAAATATTTTGTGTTTTGTGGTTATTTATAATCATCTCTCTCTGTCTCTGGCTGTATCTGTCTCTCACTCTCTGTCTGTCTGTCTGTCTGTCTGTCTGTCTGTCTGTGTCTCTCTCTCTCTCTCTCTCTCTCTCTCTCTCTCTCTCTATCTCTCTCTCTATCCCTCTCCCTCCCTCCTATAGTGAAGTCTGGGTCTGAAGGTCCCAGCTGGCACCAGCCCTCCAGCCCAGACAGGAAGCCCAGAGAGGCCCACCGAGTCCGGGCTGCCTCCCCCCCACAGACCCCTACCTCCCACTCACAGCAAGGCTACGTAAGGACACACACACTTCTTGCACACAACCCTGTAGTACACACACATGAACTCAGGGAGAGGGACAAATAGTTTAGTATGTGCAAGTACATAGTTTAGTATGTGCAAGTACACAGTCCCGGACCCAGGTACACACACACACACATACTATAACGCATACAACTTAACAATAAGGTAATAATTAAAGTTAATAATTGGTGAATGCTCCTGCAGGTCAAGCTGATGTCAGAGTGCAGTGGCAACATCGACAGCGTGAAGCGCGTCAAACTGATCCTGAACAACGAGGAGGAGCTGGAGGAAGCAGGCCTCACCTGCAGTACGGCTGACAAACACACCTGCACAGGTAGGCTAGCACACCTGCACAGGTAGGCTAACACACCTGCACAGGTAGGCTAACACACCTGTACAGATAGGCTATCACACCTGCACAGGTAGACTAACACACCTGCACAGGTAGGCTAACACACCTTGCATAGGTAGACTAACACACCTGCACAGGTAGACTAACACACCTGCACAGGTAGGCTAACACACCTTGCATAGGTAGGCTAACACACCTGCACAGATAGACTAACACACCTGCACAGGTAGACTAACACACCTGCACAGGTAGACTAACACACCTGCACAGGTAGGCTAACACACCTTGCATAGGTAGGCTAACACACCTGCACAGATAGACTAACACACCTGCACAGGTAGGCTAACACACCTTGCATAGGTAGGCTAACACACCTGCACAGATAGACTAACACACCTGCACAGGTAGGCTAACACACCTGCAGAGGTAGGCTAACACACCTGCACATGTAGGCTAACACACCCGCACAGGTAGGCTAACACACCTGCACAGCAGAGCAACACACCTGCACCCACCTGATGTATTAATTGGTGAACTTGTCTCCAGGTGTGATCGAACGCTGGGAGCTGTTCCAGGCTCAGACCATCAGCGACAAGCAGGACATCCAGCACGACCTGGAGCAGTGGAAGAAGCTCAACTCTGACCTCAGCGATGTCACTTCCTGGCTGGGCCTCATTCTGCCAGAGCTGGAGAGACTCCAGAGGCTAGCTCCAGCCACCAGCCTTCAGGATATAGAACGCAACATCTGGAAACTCAAGGTAACCCTCCCACCTGTAGCTAATCGCTATCGTCGCTCTTCAACATTCACCACACAAATACATTGAAAATAATATCTTGTGTCACATAAGGAAGGGGTTGACAGGTTATGCTCTCATCCAAACCCCACCTTCCCCTCTCCTTCTCCTCCACCCGCCCCCCCCCCCCAGGACATGCAGAGGACGTTCAACAGCTACAAGTGTCTGGTGATTTCCGTCAACCTGGGCAGCAAACACTTCCAGCGGGGGGAGAGCCCCGAGCTCAGGGTCTTCCAGGACGGTCTCCGGGAGGCCAACCAGGGCTGGAGCCAGGCCTGCGCAAGCCTGCAGGCCTGGGAGACCGGCATGCAGGGGGCACTGATGGAGAGTCAGGTCAGAACCCACTGCCCATTACTACCGCCTAGTGGTGTACTGGAAAGTACTAGAAATGTTATTATCAGTACCTTTTCAGTCGCTGCCCCTCGCATCTGTGTTATATTGTAGGAGGCAGATGTATGTAAAGTTAATAGAAACAGTTTGACCAAAAACACATCTGGAGCCAGGAGAGTACATGACCTATTCTTACTTACTGTTGCCCTCAATGACTTTGCCTTTCCTCCCCTGACCTCCTCCTCCTCCTCCTCCTCCTCCTCCTCCTCCAGGAGTTCAACGAGACGCTGCACTCCCTGCTCCTGGGCCTGGCCCGGGTGGAGAGCCACCTCCAGGCCTCCGGCGCCTGGGATGCCCGCGCCTCCCGCTCAGCCCTGCTGGGACACAGGGACAGTCTCACGGTGAGGACCAGGGGCCCCGGGCCGAGTGTGAGGAGGACCAAGAAAGTCCTCTGGGGTTGAAGAATTCGTGTTGTGACTCTTGTGTCGGTAGATGTGTGGCTGATCTGGGGTGTTGCTGAGAAGTAGATGGATGGATGGTCCTGATGAAGCTAAAGTTCTCCAGTGTGCACCGTACTCATGTGCTCTCTGTCTCCCCCTGCAGGAGGTGGAGGGGGAGCTGCGGGGCCAGCAGCAGCAGGTCACCTCCCTCCAGGAGATCTCCTCCCATCTGCTCCTGGAGGTGACGGAGCCGGACGGCCTGGAGGCCAAGGAGAAGGTCCACGTCATCGCCAACAAGCTGCGCCTCCTCCTGAGACGCGTGGGCAGCGAGCTGCGCGCCCTGCGTGGGAGACTGGTGGGTCACATGATCACTACCCTCCAGGGGTCGTTAGGTCATAAGGTCACATGATCACTACCCTCCAGGTTAGGTCATGAGGTCACATGATCACTACCCTCCAGGGGTCGTTAGGTCATAAGGTCACATGATCACTACCCTCCAGGTTAGGTCATGAGGTCACATGATCACTACCATCCAGGGGTCGTTAGGTCATGAGGTCATATGATCACTACCCTCCAGGTTAGGTCATGAGGTCACATGATCATTACCCTCCAGGGGTCGTTAGATCATACCCTCCGGGTTAGGTCATGAGGTCACATGATCATTACCCTCCAGGGGTCGTTAGGTCATAAGGTCACATGATCACTACCATCCAGGGGTCGTTAGGTCATGAGGTCATATGATCACTACCCTCCAGGTTAGGTCATGAGGTCACATGATCATTACCCTCCAGGGGTCGTTAGGTCATAAGGTCACATGATCACTACCCTCCGGGTTAGGTCATGAGGTCACATGATCATTACCCTCCAGGGGTCGTTAGGTCATAAGGTCACATGATCACTACCCTCCGGGTTAGGTCATGAGGTCACATGATCATTACCCTCCAGGGGTCGTTAGGTCATAAGGTCACATGATCACATATCATTTATATCGGCCATTTTCACGGCATCTACCGATAGCAAGGTTACATATTTGTTACATCGGACACACTAGTCGTAATTTAACCATTTGACCCCTCCTGAAACAGCAGTTGGTCACATGCCTTGCCCGTGGGTCTGCTGACCAGACAGACAGACAGATTGACGTTAAAAAGCAGAACAGTGTTTTCGGTCAGACCGGCGCCTCGTTCAACCGGTTTAGTGGATGATGTTGACCCGTCTCTCTCTCCCGGCAGGAAACCGGTCCGACCAGCTCCGAGTCCGACGGCGCGGATCCTCTGGCGCTCCAGAAGGTATGTCACCGCCGCTCTCCACCGCGGAGGAGGAGGAGCGAGCTTCTGTTGTTTCAACCACGTTTCCATGACAACGTACGCCAGCTGTACAGACGCCAACGGTTCGGTTGAACGACCGTTATGTCGGCGTTGATAAAGAAGCGTTTGACAGCAAAGTCTTTGATTTAGTAAAGGTACGATGAGGAGAAGACAGTTGGCCTCATCTACCAGACGTCTTCAGAAACGATTTTGAGAGGGATTTCCATCAACCAATCAGTTCTGTTTATCATGGATCAATACTTTTTACTAGTGTTATTTCTGAACGGTAAGTGTTCAGGTGTATGTTGAGTTGATGCACAACATTATCGCTAATTTTAATCCAATTACTCCTCATTCCTGTGAAGTCTTTCTACTGCCGGTATCTTCAGAATAGATTTTAATTAATTGATGAGCGTTCATCATTAAACAAGCATTGTGTGCAGCGATTGACTGAGTCAGTGTAAAACCGGTGTGTCTCTCTGCTTCAGGAGGACGTCGCCATGGCAACGGGAACCTGCCCAACTGCCACACGGAGGTGAGCTAACGCGTTACCGCCGTCTGTCTTCTCACATCTCACACCGTTCCCTGTTTCTGTTATTATGTGTATCATTATTATTATTATTATTATTAAGTGCCCGTCGAGCCTGCTTACCATATAAAACGTTGTTAGTGACATCACACAGTACTTATTTCAAACAATTAGAAACCACCATAGTACAACATTTAGTTGCTCTAAATCCCAAAACTATATATATTATATTACTGTAATTTCGAATATTTAAAATAATATATTTTTTTATGCGATGTAAAGGCATCACATCTGAAAAATATTTAATGTATTATTTAATATTTATAATGACCTTAAGAGTGAAGATTAATATTCGAAAGTCTACAAAAATATACGAAAAAAAAAAATCTAAACAAACTAAACTGAAAGGTTAACGAATAAAAGGTCAAAGAGGTTCTCTAACTCCTCCCTGCTCTCCTCCCCCAGGACCAGGGGGGAGAAGCGGGACGCCTCCCCGCCGCGGTCCTTCTTCCACCGGGTGCTGCGCGCCGCCTTCCCCCTCCACCTGCTGTTCCTGCTGCTGCTGCTGCTGGTGTGCCTGGTCCCCGTGGCGGAGGAGCCCTACAGCTGCACCCTCGCCAACAACTTCGCCCGCTCCTTCTACCCCATGCTGCACTACACCAACGGACCCCCGCCCACGTGAGCCTCCCCCCCCCCCCCCCCCCCCCCCCTGCTGCTCCGGCGCTGCGGGCTCGGAGGCCATGGGGGGTGCAGACTTGGAGGCCATGGGGGGGTGCAGACTTGGGGGTGCAGGCGGCGGTGGTCCTGGGTGGTTCTCGGTTCTCAGCCCCCCTGGTCCAGGTGTCCCCTGGTGTCTGGGGGGGTGAGGTTGACTAGCTGGACTTCCTCACCCTTCCTCACCAGAAAAGACTTCGACCGACTACGACCCCATGTATCCGGTTATCGTGTGTTTGCT
>JAOPHQ010002257.1:0-14875 GCA_030340625.1 Merluccius polli
CCAGTATAGCATACAAGAAGTACACTACATCACCAGTGGCATGTCACCTTCCCTTAAACCCTCCCGGTATAGCATACAAGAAGTACACTACATCGCCAGTAGCATGTCACCTTCCCTTAAACCCTCCCAGTATAGCATACAAGAAGTACACTACATCACCAGTAGCATGTCACCTTCCCTTAAACCCTCCCAGTATAGCATACAAGAAGTACACTACATCACCAGTAGCATGTCACCTTCCCTTAAACCCTCCTAGTAGAGCATACAAGAAGTACACTACATCACCAGTAGCATGTCACCTTCCCTTAAACCTCCCAGTATAGCAATGATGCTGCTGAAATAAAAGCCAGAATGACTGACTGTTTTGGGAAATATGCCTCTAGAAGTGTACGATTCAACTTTTAAAAAGTATACAAAAATTGCAATAAATCATAATTTCGAATCGCAGTCCTTAGAAATCGCAATACATATCAAAATCGGCCCTCTAGAATCGGAATAGTATCGACTCGGGAGATAAGCATATCATCCCAACCCTAGTGGAGATGGGAGCAAGCTTAGGGTGAGGGAGGGGAGAGAATGAGAAACAGAGCAACAAAAGGAGGTGCAGATACAAATTTAAAAAAAGGGTGGACCTCCTTTCTCTCTCACGCACACGCACACGCACACACACACACACACACACACACAGCTGCTCCTTACCGCCTCCTCCTCGTCCTTGACCACGTACTGCGCCACCTTGAAGGAGCTCAGGTACTCGTTCATGCTCTGGATCTCCGTGTCCTCCGTGGCGCTCTGGTTCCGGTCCAGCAGCCGGTCGATGGCCTTGTCGTCGTAGTGGATCACACTGCTGTCCTCCTCCTTGTTCTCCCCCCCTGCACGCACACACACACACACACACACACACACACACACATACGTTAACATAGGCTTTCCAAGACTGTAGAACCCAACAGATCTCAGTGGTTTAGTGTCCTGACCTCCATGCAGTTAGTCAGTACAGTGTTTCCCCTTTTCACGCTTCAGACGTACACATTTGAAGCAGACGCATGCACTTCCTGTTTCTTAGACGTGTTAATTGTGGTCATCACGCGCCGGTTGGACTCCTCCTCACCTTGCATAGCGATCTCGTCCTTGAAGAGCTCCTCCGTGCCGAACTTGAGGATGTCGTCCAGCTCCTGCTTGGACATGGAGCCCGTCTTGGAGCCCAGACCCGGCCGGACCACCAGGTGGGTCAGCATCATCTTCTTCTTTGCTACCTGGACCATGGACACAAAAGGGAGCGAGTGAGTGAGATATGAGAGAGAGAGAGGTGTGGTGGGGTCTGGTGTGGCCACGGTAACAGAGGCGGCGGTCGTCGTCGTCGTCGTCGTGGTTACCTGAGTGATTCTCTCCTCCACCGAGGCCTTGGTGACGAAGCGGTAGATCATCACCTTCTTGTTCTGACCGATACGGTGAGCTCTGCTGAACGCCTGCACAGAGGACACACACCCTCAGGTTAGGACGGGTTAAAGGGGAGGTGTTCAGGTGAGTGGTAACTAAAAAGGGAAGGTGTGTGGGTTAAAGGGAAACCGCCACACAGACTACTAGTTCCCCTTCAAGGTCAGGTGTAAGCTTTAAGGTCAGTGCAGGGTACCTGGATGTCATTGTGCGGGTTCCAGTCCGAGTCGTAGATGACCACGGTATCGGCCGTCGCCAGGTTGATACCCAGACCTCCTGCCCTGGTGGACAACAGGAAGGCAAACTGGGGCGCTCCCGGAGCTGGGAGAGAGCGAGATGGCGGGAGAGAGCGTGAGAAACAGACGGAGAGAGAGTGCGTGTCAACCACAGCCACAGGAAACAACAGTCTTGTATAATCTGTAACTGCAAGTCTGCGTCAGCTCAGCATGCGAGGGTTAACTTCTGCCATCGAATGTTTTCATTAGAGTTCGTGTTTGTGTTCTCACCATTGAAGCGATCGATGGCTTCCTGTCTCATGCCTCCAGTGATTCCTCCATCGATTCTCTCGTACTTGTAGCCCTCGTTCTCCAGGAAGTCTTCCAGCAGGTCCAACATCTTGGTCATCTGGAGCACATGCATAACAAACACACAGTGTCACTAGTCAGACAACACCAGTATGCCACACACACACACACACACACAGTAGACCAGTATAACTTCATACTACTGGACGTGAACGCAGCTTTAATCTATGAACAGCGCTAACCTGAACGCAACTTTTATCTGAACGCAGCATTAACCTGATCACAGCTTTAACCTGCGGTTGACCTCTGACCTGGGAGAAGATGAGCACTCTGTGTCCGTTGTCCTTCAGCTTCCTCATCATCTTCTGCAGCAGCGTTAGTTTCCCAGCAGCCTTTGTGAGTGAGCCTCCATCGTACATCCCATTGGGCAACTTTGGAGCTTCCTGTCAGGATTGACCAATCAGAACGACAGGATTTAAATGGTTGGAAGAGTTGAAGGAGAAGATATGACATTGATGAAACAAAATGTAATTAAATACCCCCACCCCCCTCCTATATTTTCCTGTAATGGTTTCTCCCCGATCACTCGTAATGAGAAGAGGGCCGTACCATTGCGGCGACTGGGAAGAGGTAGGGGTGGTTGCAGCATTTCTTGAGGTCCATGACCACGTTGAGCAGGGACACCTGGTTCCCTCCCCCTCTGGTGTTCAGGGCATCAAAGTTCCTCGTCAGGATGAACTTGTAGTACTTCCTGGGGTCAGAGGTGAGGAAGAGCACGCTTAAAATACACAGTCTGCCATCTGTATATGAACCCTGTGGTCTACACACAGATCTGCCGTCTGTATATGAACCCTGTGGTCTACACACAGATCTGCCATCATATGAACAAGGTCTAGTGTTTACAGAGTGTATTAATAAAGCATATTGGTAGAGTCCCGGCATACGGTCCATTATGTTTACGTCTTCAATTATAAACGCTAATGAAAGGTACATTACTCCCTCCCTCCATTATCTCTTCTCTTCCACCCTCCCTCCCTACAGACTTCTGCATGGTCTGGTCTGTTCACGGTTAGTCTCCGCTATAACCCTCGAGACAGAGCTAGGTTAGGGAAGGTACCAACGACTTCTAATCAGAGGTGGGTTAGGTTGAGTTAGGGTTGGATCACCTTGGAGGAGGAACCGACTCCTACATACAGGCATGTTTAGAAGAAGTCTGTACCTAACCTAAACTTAAGGTTAGGTCCAGACTTCTTCTAAACATAGTTAGGGGAGGTTAAGGTAAGGGTAATGTTATCTACTCACTTCTGCATGGGGCTGAGCTCCACGCGGACGATGAGCTCCGTCTTGGAGGGCATGTGTTTGAAGACGTCAGCCTTCAGTCTCCTCAGCATGTGGGGTCCCAGCATGTCGTGGAGCTTCTTGATCTGGTCCTCCTTTGCGATGTCCGCAAACTCCTCCAGGAAACCCTCCAGATTACTGAGGGAGAGAGAGAGAGAGACGAGTTACCTCTAGGAAACCCTCTAGATTACTGAGGGGGGGGGGGGGGGGGGGGGGGGGGAGCGAGAGCATGCAAGAGAGAGGAGTACAGGAAACTCTCCAGATTACTGAGGGAGGGAGAGAGAGGTGCGTGAGGGAGATGAGTTACCATGTCAACAATAGGGCTTCAGTGCCATCATTTTACATCTTATTGAACAAGCAGAGACATACAACGAGGTGTAGCGAGAGGAGAGGGAGGAGGAGGAGGAGGAGGAGGTGAGGAACTTAGGGCGTAAGAGGGAAGTAGAAGGAGGAGGTGTGGAGAGGAGAGGGCGGTGAGGAAGCGAAGGGGGTGATGAGAGGACAGGGCGGTAACATGAGAGAGAGGCGATGGGAGGTAAAGAGAGGGAGGAGAAGAGGTGCATAGGAGGAATCTCCCTGGAGGTGAAAGAGTGATGAGAGGAGAGAGAATGGTGAGGTACAGGAGGAGGTGCCTGGATCTCTCTGAGGTGAAAGAGGGAGAGGGGAGAGGAGGAGGTACCTGAATCTCTCTGGCGTGAGGAAGTTGAGGAGGTGGAACAGCTCCTCCAGGTTGTTCTGGAGAGGGGTCCCGGTGAGGAGCAGCTTGTGCTGCAGGGGGTAGTTGTTCAGAATACGGAAAAACTAGGAGAGAAAGAGACAGAAAGGTCAAAGGTTAATTCATTTAAAAACTACTCAGCGGCAGCCTCCTGTGTCATCGTATCAAACGCGCCCCATATTAGATAAAAGGTTGTGACTTGCGTTTGTGTGTGTCTCCTACCTTAGACTGGTTGTTCTTCAGCCTGTGGGCCTCATCCACCACCAGACAAGCCCAGTCGATGGAGCCCAGCACCGCCGTGTCGATGGTGATCAGCTCATAGGAGGTCAGCAGCACATGGAACTTCACCGTCGAGTCTTTCTGCACACGCAGACGCACACACAGAGCAGAAAGTACCAGTCAGTCATGAGAATTTAAAAAATAATTTAAAAAATAATGTAAAGAAAATATATATATATATAAATAAATACTGAATACACAGACAAGACTTACAAAACTGGTGTACACAACAGAAGTATGCGTTTGTTTTTTAAATACTTAAAGACTTTCGTCATGGAAACATGCAACAGGGGGGGGTCACGGGGGGGGGGGGTCACGAACCTTCATCTTGGATGCCTTCTTTCCGCCCCGGATGGCGTTGTCCTCAAAAGAGAACTCGTTCTCCCGGATGACGGCCCTGCTGTCCTTGTCCCCCACGTACGTCACCACGTACATGTCCGGCGCCCACATCTCAAACTCACGCTCCCAGTTGATGATGGTGGAGAGGGGCGCGCTCACCAGGAACGGGCCCTTGGAGTGGCCCTGCGGAGGAGGGTTCAGGGTTTAAATAGCTCCCATAAGGTCTTGAATTATAATACTAGTGCAGCGCCTGTTCAAAACGGGCCCTCATCCAAACAACTTCACACTTTCATTTAGTGGTTTGTATAATTCTTTCCTTTTTTGCAATTAGTGCCAAAATAAATCAATTAATACTTAAAACACACTATAAATATAAATCAAACCAGAAAGATTGACAGGGAAGAAGGAATCCTACATATATTTTATTATAAATAATATTTTTATGTCTGATGATAAAGCCTGCAGTACTGTGACAGTGTGTTTGGCCTCCAGCCCCTAGGTGGCAGTAGTGAGCCACACACTCAGCATCTGGAAGTATTTACTGGTGAGATCAAGCTTAATGTCGTCAGTTTTAACCGACCTAAACAAAATGGCTGAACGTGTGGGAGTCAACAGTGTGACACTCATCTGCCAATCAACCTTTCCATCTAAAAAGTTGGATTCATTGTAATAAACATTTTAAATTCAGATTACATTTTTAAAAAAAATACATGTAATTATAATGTTTAATTACAGATTAGCTTGTAATAAAGGCAGATTAAAAATTGTTTAGTTTATGAGTTAGTAGTGATGAAATCACTGCTGTTTATCGGGAACAGATCACTTTTATCCAAAGCAAGTTGGTGACTAGGGTAAGGGTTGTGTCCTACCTCTTTATATAGGGTTATGGTTGTGTTCTACCTCTTTACAGAGGGATAGGGTTGTGTCCTACCTCTTTATATAGGGTTAGGGTTGTGTCCTACCTCTTTACAGAGGGTTAGGGTTGTGTCCTACCTCTTTATATGGGGTTAGGGTTGTGTCCTACCTCTTTACAGAGGGTTAGGGTTGTGTCCTACCTCTTTATATAGGGTTAGGGTTGTGTCCTACCTCTTTACAGAGGGTTAGGGTTGTGTCCTACCTCTTTACAGAGGGTTAGGGTTGTGTCCTACCTCTTTACAGAGGGTTAGGGTTGTGTCCTACAACTTTACAGAGGGTTAGGTTTGTGTCCTACCTATTTACAGAGGGTTAGGGTTGTGTCCTTCCGCTTTATAGAGGGTTAGGGTTGTGTCCTACCTCTTTATATAGGGTTAGGGTTGTGTCCTACCTCTTTACAGAGGGTCAGGGTTGTGTCCTACCTCTTTACAGAGGGTTAGGTTTGTGTCCTACCTATTTACAGAGGGTTAGGGTTGTGTCCTACCTCTTTATATAGGGTTAGGGTTGTGTCCTACCTCTTTACAGAGGGTTAGGGTTGTGTCCTTCCGCTTTATAGAGGGTTAGGGTTGTGTCCTACCTCTTTATAGAGGGTTAGGGTTGTGTCCTACCTCTTCAGATAAGATTAGATAAGAATAAAGTAATAAATATAAAATGTATAAGGAGTAAATAAAATAGAACAATAATAAAAGTAGGTTCAATTTAGTAAAATAAGTCAAGTAAAATAGTAGAGGGTTGTCCCACCTCTTTGTAGAGGGAGTACAGGAAGACAGCGGTCTGGACGGTCTTGCCCAGGCCCATCTCGTCGGCCAGGATGGTGTCGGTGCCCTGGGCCCAGGAGAACCTCAGCCAGTTGAGACCCTCCAGTTGGTAGGGATGCAGGTTCCCCCCCGTGCTGTCCAGGTACTCCGGCTGACGCTCAAACTTTATAGTCGGCTGGAGGAGGGAGAGACATTCAGTTTAGCAGAGATAGAGACAGAGAGAGAGACATTCAGTTTAGCAGAGAAAGAGACAGATTCAGTTTAGCTTGGAGAGAGAGAGAGACCTTTAGTTTAGCTTGTCAAAGTGCATGGAGAGAAAGACATGCAGTTTAGATTGATAACTCAATGTATGAAGAGAGAGAGTGAAAGAGATTGAGTTTGTTTTATCAACGTGTATGTAATTAATAAAGAGAGGTTTAGTGTTCCTTGTCAACATGACAGAGAGACCGCGAGAGGGCGAGAAAGAGGGAGATGGACAGACGGAGAGAGAGACATTCAGAACATCTACACAGAACAGGCCTGAAGATGAGGGAGTAGAAAGAAGTGTGAGGAGGAACGTACATCCACCACGGGGTTATCAGGAGGTCGGTCGACTCGCTTCGACTTTCCTTTGATCTTGATCTTCTTCCCTGGCCTACCATCGTCTCCCATCATGAGCTCTCTGGACACACACACACACACACACACACACAAACGCATTAAAATCAACAGCAGCACACTCATTTTGTACTACAGCTTGTAGCCAAGTTTGTACAGGTGTGTTTATGTACAGGTGCGTGTATACCTGTGGTTCCAGTACTGCAGCTTGTAGATGTCGTACTCGGAGACGTCCAAGTCCTCCGACTCCCAGGTGGCCTGGTCGTACGGGAGCTCGCGCCACTTGATCAGGTAGTGCACGTTGTTCTTCCTGTCCACACTGCACACACACCACACACACACACACACCACTGTAGTATAATACACCGTGCACCAGGGGGCGTATAATAACAGGAATAACTGGTGGGGCATCTACTTCCTGTTTGGACAGGAAGTAGCACATGGCCATACCGAGGGCTGAATTCCTCCCTCTTAGTGTGTGTACGTGTTGTGGTTGAGGATGTATAATGTTTATATAGTGTGTATATAGGGCTTGTACATCAGAATGCATCATGGGATTTTATTTTGGCGATGCTCCGCTACATTGAGAGGACTCAAGAGAGTTGTAGTACTGTAAAATACTAGATCTACGTAAATATACCTTAATCTAGGCTAATGAAAACTTTTGTTTTGCCACGTCTCGCATGAGAAACACTGTGGCGGTTTCAAAACACAACAGTTTCTTCCCATAATGACAAATCATTTCAGGATTATTTACTAAACAATGACTTAAAAACCCATGACTACCAACACAATAACCAACATTACAATGCTCCTATGCTTCCAAAATGGAGGCGGTCATTGCGACTGTTCAAGCCCTACAGTGTGTTACCTGTGGCTGAGGATGTATAGTGTGCATATAGTATACACAGTGTATATATCGTGTGAATATACCTGTGGTTGAGGATGCGGTGCACCATCAGCCACTCCATCTTGATACCGAAGCGGTAGTACTTCTCCTCCAGCTGGGCGTAAAGCGGGTCCTTGTTCTTCCTCTTGGAGCTCTTCTCCTCCTCGCCCTCCCCACCGTAGTCCACAGGAGGGGGCTCGTCCATGTCGTTCTTCCTCTGGTAGTTCCTGAACATCACCTGGCAGTGCAGCTCCAACTGGGGGGAGAGAGGTCAGGTGTGAGTGAGTGAGAGGTCAAGTTAGTATGGAGAGCGAGAGCGAGCGAGCGAGCGAGAGCGGGGGGGGTGAGAGGTCAGTATGGAGAGAGGGGTCAGCTTAGCATTGAGAGACAGGTTAGTACAGAGAGAGAGAGAGAGAGAGGTTAGGTTAGTGTGAATAGAGGTTAGGTTAGTATGGAGAGAGAGAGGTTAGGTTAGTATGGAGAGAGAGAGGTTAGTATGGAGAGAGAGAGGTTAGGTTAGTATGGAGAGAGAGAGGTTAGTATGGAGAGAGAGAGGTTAGGTTAGTATGGAGAGAGAGAGGTTAGTATGGAGAGAGAGAGGTTAGGTTAGTATGGAGAGAGAGAGGTTAGTATGGAGAGAGAGAGGTTAGGTTAGTATGGAGAGAGAGAGGTTAGTATGGAGAGAGAGAGGTTAGTATGGAGAGAGAGGTTAGTATGGAGAGAGAGAGGTTAGGTTAGTATGGAGAGAGAGAGGTTAGGTTAGTATGGAGAGAGAGAGGTTAGGTTAGTATGGAGAGAGAGAGGTTAGGTTAGTATGGAGAGAGAGAGGTTAGGTTAGCATGGAGAGAGAGGACAGGTTAGCTATGGAGAGAGAGGGGATAGAAAAATGGAGAGAGGTCAAGTGTGAATGCTTGTGCGTGTTAGCACAGCCGTACATTAACGTGTATAAATGTTAGCCGTTTTTAGCATATATGCATTAGCACGAGTGTTAGCGTGCGATAGCGTCATCGTACATCACTGTGTATGGGTATGTGTCAGTGCTAGCATAATCGTTAGCATGGGTGCTAGCTCCTCCACCGACCTGCAGCTCCGTCACCCATGAGCAGTGCCAGTAGGACATGTTGGACCACTTGGCGAAGAACTCCCGCTCGGGTCGACCGGCCAGGGGGGCGGGGTCGGGGGCGTCGGCCGCCAGGTCTGGGGGGCGGGGCACCGGTGTGGGGGGAGGGGGATCGCTCCAGCGCCAGGTTAAAATCTTCTGCACCTTGCCCTTCATGGCAGGACACTGTAGGGGGGACAACGCGTCGAGGTCAATCTCATTTGCGCGAAGATAAGATAAGACAGAACTTCTGATCCCAGACTGGTAATGTTTTCATGCTACTACCGTCCCGAACGGAGAGCAGCAATGGAAGAATATACAGAAAAGGCGACAAATAAACACTGAAATTCATCATGGCCTTGATCTTTATCAGGTTGCATTGTGGGACATAACTGATTAACGTCTTGTTGTTGTAAGAGCGTCTTTGAATCAATTAGTCAAATGTGAAAGATTTGCTACAAAGCAAATTCAATTATAAAGTTTTAAAGTTTGGATTCAGTTTCAAAGTGGTCGCCCTTCCTGTCAATCAAGCAGATTGAAGCAAACCGTTGAACGATTCGCTACAACACATTCTTCAAAATCGGGGATGGATAAAGCACCCAGGTCCATCATCGGGCGTTCATCCTCACCGTGCAGCGGGGGCAGATCCACTCTCCGTTGGGGATCTCGGGCAGCGGCGGGTTGAGGCAGTGGATGTGGTAGGAGGAAGGGCAGGAGTCACAGCACAGCAGCTCCCCGCCGTCTTTACACACGCGGCAGAACTCCATGTGGTGGTCGTCCTCCTCCGGCTCCCCCACCTCCCCCATGTCCTCCTCACCCTCCGACGGCACCTCCCGCGCCTCCCACTGGATGCCCTCCTTCTCCTGCAGGAGGAGAGAGAGAGAGAAGAGGAGTTAGAGGAGCCAACAGGGATGACATGGCAGCAGGTCAGTTTCCTCTCTCACCGGACACAACCTCAGCCAATCAGAAAGCCTGACAGCCATTCAGATACATGTTATTGAGGATCAGGTAGAGCATCCTGCGTCTCTTATGTGTGTGTGTGTGTTTGGGTTCTTACGCAGTGCGGGCAGCTCCACGTCCCTTCGGGAGCCTTCTCCATGTCGGGGTCCAGACAGACCATGTGGTAGGCCCTGGGACACGTGTCACACAGAATGATCTCTCCCCCCTGCTGGCACACCTCGCAGTAGTCCTGGTGGTCTGTCTCGTAGCCGTCGCCCTCCTCCGCTTCTACACAGCGAGAGAAGATGTGACCCGGGATGCAACATTAACTTCTTTGTCCACTGGTCAAATGGCTAGCGAAAGCTCAAATTTAACTAACCCTCAATAGATCACACTTGTTTATTTGGCTGGTGAGTGAAGCAAATCTACGCTCCTCAGCCACCTATTTTACCAGCATTTGGCTGGTGCTAACTGTATGCACTCCCTGCACAAAACAACTTCATCTATATATATTTTTGGGGTAATTTGTACATAACCTTTTCATGTAATTTTATCTCAAACAGCCCTCAGTGCACGTGACACCAGCCCAGGAGTGCATGTGATGAGTGAAGGGTTGCCAGGTGCTCCAAGATGGCGTCAGTCCGCCTGTGTTTGGACTGAGGCCCAGTGACTAAGCAGTCCCCAGTGTGTAAACACAAACCACAACACCAACACAGCACAGACCTGCACTGTTACTCACCATGATGAACCCAATGGTTCAACAGTAAGGGTTGCCCCGAGGCAAGTTAAACGCCCCAAGTCGGGCTAGTAAATCTAGCAACTCACTTGCCCGTTGTACCCAACAGTTTTTTGGGATCATCGTCCCCATCATAAATTGTGTTCTCGTTCTCTGGCACACAGCATAGCCCCCTCTCCTAGCACACATCTTCCACACGCATAGACTAGACAGTACATGTAGATAAGCCAGACATGATAAGACTGCCCAACAGAGAAAGACAGCTGGCGTACCTTACAACAGACACTAACCCTAACCAACAGACAGGACTACTATGGTTTATAACAGACCAACCAATCACAGAAGGACAGACCACCAGACATGCCTACCAATAGACAGGAGGAGGACGTACCTTTCTTCTTCTTTGGTTTGCTCTTGGGCGTCTTCTTCTTGGAGCGGGAGGTTCGGCTGGTGGAGCCCTCGGATACGCTGTTCATACTGGTCTCGTCGAAATCACTCTCCACGTCTGGCTCGTCCTCCTCACTCTGGACACAAACACGGAAAGAGAGGGAGACGGTCGGGTTACGCTTGTGAGGACGGACACACACAGTGAGAGAGACCGACACAAAGAAAACTTGCAGAGACCACTGGATAAATTCAGACAGACAAATAGAAAGACAGAAGAAGAGCCGAAAGACAGAAGAGAGTAAAAGGAGAAAGAGGGGGCAAGGAAGAAATGGAAGAGGAGGAGATACAAGTGAAGAGAGTGACAAGAGAAGGAGTAGGAGGGTTTTACGTGATGTCATGCACATCTCAAACAGCCATCTTGGTGCTTTTTCACCATTAAAATAAGAACAACTGTTTGCTTGGTTACTCTAGAATCACATGATTGAAACCCTTTCTATAGAGATAAAGAGAAAGAGGTGGAAGGAGAAGGAAGAGTAGAGATACAGATGAGAAAGGAGGAAGGAGAAGGAAGAGTAGAGATGCAGAAGAGAAAAAGGATGAAGGAAATGTAGAGATGCAGAAGAGAAAGAGGAGGAAGGAGGAGGATGGAAACGTACCGAGGATCTTTTGCGCTTGAAGCCTCCCAGTTTAATCTTGAGTGGAGCCACCTTCTTGGTCTTAGCCACCGCCTTCTTCTCTTGGGGCTTGGGCGTCGGCTTGGACTTCTTACGGGCATTAGGACCTGGAAAACACACACACACAGTTAGAAATATTCATTAAAAAAAACGTTTTGTACTGTGCGGCTAGTTTTTGTCATTTCCCCCTTCTGCAACGTTAACCCATTGGTCACAACTGACCTTTGCCCTCCTTGGTCTTGGCCTTGCGGAGCGGGACCACCGGCGGGGGTGTGGGCTCGACGGCGGGAGGGGGAGGTGGCGGCGGCGAGGGGGGCGTGGCCTCGGCCACCATGGTGTCCACGGCCGCAGGGACGCTGGCGGTGGCCAGGGCTGCGTTGGCGGCCGCCGCGCCCCTCAGGGGATTGTTGGTGCTGAACTCACGCCACTTGGCGCCCAGCACCATCATCATCTTGGACACGGCGATCTTGGGGTTTTTGGCTGCGATGAGAGGTCTACATGGAGAGAGACAGAGACAGAGAAAGAGACGGAGACAGACAGAGACAGAGATAGACAGAGAGATGGTGGTTTTATCCTTCTGGAGAAGCGTGTGCGTGTATATTTG
Source organism: Merluccius polli (assembly GCA_030340625.1). NCBI lineage: Eukaryota > Metazoa > Chordata > Actinopteri > Gadiformes > Merlucciidae > Merluccius > Merluccius polli. Next base: position 12,228 of record JAOPHQ010002257.1, read on the forward strand.
GGTGAGTGTATTCAAGTGTGTGCCTACAGGCTTATTTGAATATGCCCGTTTACTTTGTTATTTCACGGATGCTTTTATCCAAAGCAACATTAGCATCATTACCGACGCCTGCTGAAAGGGTACCGTCGAACCACTCTCACTGTCCTGCCCCATCCTTCATGTGTTTGTATTTGAGTGCGTCTGTGTGTGCGTGTACCTGACGAACTGGCTGAAGGCCTTGTAGTTGGTGAGTGAGCGGTAGTCTTCCTCGGTGAAGATGTGGTCGATGTCCTCCATGCCCCAGTCGTCCAGCAGCTGAGACGAAGTCTTGGGCTCCTGGAACAAAACACAAGTAAAAAAAATACATCAAAACTATGCTGTGTTTCCTATTTTTGTGTTTTGTCAATTATTATTTTTAATTTAAACCTTAAAATAAAATGCATTTTGAGACAGTCTGGACAAGTAACCCTAACCATAGACCTATTCTCTCACACACACACACTAAATCCTGTCTCCAGTGGTATATTTCTACATATGGTCTTGGCTTCGAAATGCTCCAATGGCTAAAACAAATACACAACAGTGGCCCTAATAATGTCCAGACACCAATCTGGACTTATTACTCCAAACCAGGTTCCTCTCCGCCCATGGGCCCGGCAAGAAAAACTCATCAATACTGATCTAATCAATCGATCAGCTGAACACGGCGTAGAGAGGGGTGAGGTTAAGCCGACTAATGCTGCTGCTAATGTTAGCTCACCACTGACAAACAGCAACAGAGAACTTGATTAAAGCTCCAGAAGGCGCTTCCAGAACGTTCCTCTTGGATTTAAATTCTGCATTGTTACAACAAAGACAATATGGCTGTTTATCCACTACCTGCACAAAGCTAATCATGCTAGTTATTTATTCATATGCTTGAGGGTATTTGCACCATCTATAGCCAGAGGGCTACAGAGTAAGCCAGAGAGCTTGCTAACAGTTAGTTAGCCAGAGCTACAGTTAGTTAGCAAGAGCTACAGTTAGTTAGCCAGAGCACTACAGAGAGCCACAGACAGTGAGCCAGAGAGCCACAGACAGTTAGCCAGAGCGCTACAGACAGTTAGCCAGAGCGCTACAGAGAGCCACAGACAGTTAGCCAGAGCGCTACAGACAGTTAGCCAGAGCGCTACAGAGAGCCACAGACAGTGAGCCAGAGAGCCACAGACAGTTAGCCAGAGAGCCACAGACAGTTAGCCAGAGCGCTACAGAGGGTTAGCCACACCGATACACTAGCCTGTTTGCCACTTGGTTATAGCGTGTTAGCATCTCATCATGACCGCTAGCAGAAGGCAGACAGGCTGTCTATACCAATGAATCTAATAGCGTTTATCTAACCAACAGGAAAAGGGAAAAAAAAAAAAAAAAAAAAATCAAAGGGTCAAGTTCACTGAGCATTGCGGCGCTAAGCAAGGTTGCCATGGAAACAGTATATATGCCTTTTACACCCCCCCCCCCCCCCCCCCCCCCCCCCCCTTGCATAAGTGTCATTAAGTATGATGCCTCCTATTGGTGGGCTGGCTGGGAGACGCAGACAAAGAGCTCCGTCTGCCAATCTCTGGTATGATGATGTGTAGGGAGAGCCACGATGCACTCTGCACGCACAACACTGTTATCCATTGTTGACCATTTTATAACCTTTCTGTTGTGTTGTGTTGTGTTGCTGCCCCCGCGAGCACACCTCAACACAAACGTCGGATCGGAAGCCTTTATTGTTCCCAGCTTGGGGAACAAATACATAAATAATTTAAATCAGCTGAATGTCTAAATGTAAATTTCCCATCTGGGATAAATACATGAGTGAATAGGCTCCACCTTTTTTCACTTTTCCCAATAAAAGGTGTTTAAAAAAAAAAAGAAGCTGCATTTCACTCTTAGCGCACACTAAGGTTACGGTTAGTCCCGCATTTCACAGAAAAAGAGTACCCAACCGCCGCCTTTCACGGCATAAATAGGCAGAGAAAATGTGTGTTTTTTTCCCCCTGCTCTCCGGCGCTGCACCCCTGCATATCGCAACGCTCGGCTACGTGGTTCTGGGTCAGCCCCTAACCCTAACCCTGTGGTACCGGCAGACTTCGATGTCGCTTTTTAAACAAAAAAAAAAACACAAATAGTGGACTAAAACCACAGAGAAGAAGTGAAAAAAAAGGGGGACACTATCCACTAACCACCCCTCCACTGTGTCGGACCCACAAGCTCATGCAGATCCACAGCAGCCTAACGAGACGCCGCTCAGAGGGGGAACTCGGGGGTACGAAAAACCGATCCCACCTTCAGCACAACTTCACCCGCTCCTTCAACCCCTCGCGCGCTCAAAAACAAAAATGGCCCAACTAAAGAAATTATACCAAAACATTCAAAAAACGCAGACAATTAAAACGTACATTACACAAGCGAGGAAAGACACATGCATTACACACACACACACACAGAACCACACACACACACACACACACACACACACACACACACACACACACATCCCCCCCCGCCCTCTTCCTCACCGAGCTGTCGTCGTCGTCATCGTCGTCATCCTCCTCGGGCTCCGGCTCGGGCTCCTTCCTCTTGGAGGACGAAGACCCGCTGGTGCTGCTCCTCTTCTTCTCCTTGCCGCTGCTGCCTCGCTTCTT
>JAOPHQ010002258.1:0-10000 GCA_030340625.1 Merluccius polli
TTTTTTTTATTTTTAAGATTGCGCTTCAGTGAACCAAAATGCGATGATCACCTCGGATCACCGTTAAGCTTCCTGCAGGTCCCTGCGTCGCGTTAAAAGCCCAGCGGGGGCCCCGGCGGACCCGTAGAGGGCACTGTGGAGTCACAGGAAGATGGAGAGGAGGGAAACCTGATACAGTACCCGGGTAAAGCCGGGGTCCTGGAGAGGAGTGCACTAGCTTAGCGGCCGCTCTAATTGAGGCCAAGGGATCGACTTTATAATGGGCCTTCATAACTTCCCTGCGCTGCGGGGAACTGCGAGGTAAGGATTGGCCATAGGAGTTCAATTGAAGCTCCTTTGTTGTTGAGACGAAGGGGGGGAAAATGTTTCCGCGGCGCCGCTCCACCCCCCAAAAGAACAAAACGTGAGCCGGCGGAGGACGCATGCCCCATTCATTCAACATGCATTCATTTACGGACATTGTTGCACAGATTTGTTTTTAATTATTGTGTAGATATTTCTCTCTTTTGCTCAAACGTTTCTTAAGAAAAGCTTCAAGGGAGGACGTGAGCTAGTGGTGAACCTACCGTATCCTATTTCCAACGCTTTTGTTGATCGTCATCGTCAGTTATTCTGCATTTTTATCCGGCTATAATATTCACGTTGAGATTGGATGTTATTGTGTGAGTACAGTCCTGACTCCTGACAACCGCCTAAACACACGGCAGAGAGATACTGAATAAATGAATGCCACCTCCGCATAGGGAGATTAAGAGACGAGATACTCGCATTGTTTTAAAGTGCATACCGTTATTTCGTACCGAGTTGTGTTGTTGATTCGTTACTGAATGCAGCCATAGGGGTTATTCAGTAAAGGCCATGCCATGCCATGAAAAATACAAACCACCTTTTGTTTCGTGACACACCTCAACAGCTCACTGGAAAATATGTGCTTTTGTCGTATCTCTATTTCCCGTTGTTTCTGTTCGTATTGCATTGTCGCATTGTTGCTGATGTTTTTTTTCCCTCCTGTCTATTGTGTATAAGCCATTGTGGGCCTGTTGAATGAAACGCTGCTCCTGTTAGGCCTGGCCAGGCTAAGATGTCCTTCAAGCTGGGATGAATGTGGGGCGTCTTCAACGCCCACCGTTTGCTTTGTCTTCCCGCCATCATGATCCAAACTAACAGTGGAGAGTATGGGAGTATTTCAAACCATCTCTCAACAATGACATATACGGTAAGGTGGGCCTAGAAGGGGGGTTAGGGATCGGGGGCATCTGGGGGGCATTTTTGTTCGTAAAATAAAATGAATTGATGTAATCATGCAATAGCCTCAGAAATAACAACAACAACAACACAAGGCTACGGTTTCAAAATCAAAGAATGCGTTTATTAATCACACCACTAATAAGGACGTGGCACTAGCAGAGCGCAAAATGTGTTTTGAATTTATGAATGATTATCTGTCAAAATCTCTCTTTCTCTCTCCGAAAGTTATATTTAGTTTTATGAAAAAGCCACGAAATGCAAGCATGCTAAGAAACCAAACTAAGTGACATGTCTGTCTGTCTGTCTGTTCGTCTGCCTGTCTGTCTGTCTGCCTGCCTGTCTGTCTGTCTATCGTTCTTCTCTGCTGTACTGTTTCAGAACAATACACACACACACACACACACACACACCACACACACACACACACACACACACACACACACACACACACACACACACACACACACACACACACACACACACACACACAAACAGCGCTTAGGGGTATGTGTTAGAAATATGGTTAAGTACTGTGAGGAGTTGTGTCTGGTATATCTATATGAACTTGGGATCATTTTTACATTTGTGTGGAGGTAACTGTCCACTTCGCTGGGCAACACGTATTCATGTTTATACCAGGGACCGCCTCATCTGTTATCCTTGAGACGCCTGTAAGGTAAAGGAAAAATGTCCCTTCCTCCGCTCAGCATGAAGTGTATAAACTAGTATCTCTTGTGTAGGCCTTGTGTCCGCTTCAGCTAGTACTCAGTGACGTTGTTCAGCTTCCTCCGAAACCTCTGACATTGTTATCTGTGTGTGTGTGTGTGTGTGTGTGGGGGGGGCTGAGCTGAGCACGTGGTTCTGGTTCTGGACCGGGCCGCCACATACGCTAGCTGCGACACCTCTGTTCAGGAGAAGACTGCAACTACCGGTACCACTGTCGCGGCGGAGTATAAATAGTTACGGCGCTCCCGTGACGTCACATTGTCGCGCGACAGCTTGGGAACGGCGATGGATTGACTTTGTATCATGCAACAGTCATCATAGTAACGTGTGAACGTGCGTCATCATCATCATCATCATCATCATCATCATCATCATCATCATCATCATCATCATTCTCCTCGTATGTTTGGGAACAGGGCCGTTTCTAGCTGTTTGGGGGCCCTATGCGAGATAAAATGTTGGGGCCCCTATGTTATCATGTCTGACGGGGGGGGGGGGGGTGGGGGGTGCGAGCGCGATCATAAGCCCCCCGGACCTAGGGCCGACAGGGGGAGGGGGGGGGGGGGGGGGGGGGGGGCGACCGCGGGATTGGGGGGCCCCCTGGTGCCTAGAAACGGCTCTGTTTGGGAAGATTAGAGTCGTCTTGACTGTGAGGACTACCAGGAGTCTGCCACCCAGAGAGGCTTTAAGACCGCCGTCAGGGGCTGCGGCGCCTCGAGACGGCGGCGGCGCGTGCGGATCATTAACTCAAGCCAAAGGTAGACACACAGCAAACTGACACCGATTCGATGGTCCAGCAGTTCAGCACTTGAATTTCTAATTCTCTTTATTTGTTCTTGAGCATTTTGTTCTGCACTAAGTAATGCCGAGCCTGTGTCCCTCCCTGCAAAAGGCGGATGGGCTGTGGGTTACAACATACAACATGTGGTGTCATCAACATGCGAGTAATACAGAGACACGTGTGGTTTTATTATAGTAAAGTTAATAAATGTTGTTTTTTTTGTTTTGGGGGGCGGGGGCAGTGACCTTTGCTTTAACATTAAAAAGGGATTACCCTGAATTGGACATTGATCTTCCTGGATTCAGAGATTCTGAACTAAAACCGAATGTGGTATGTGTCTGTGATGTATGCTTGTTAAAATGTGTGTGTGTGTGTGTGTCTGAGAGAGTAAGAGGGAGAGATATAGAGAGGGAGAGAGAAAGAAAGAAAAAGAAGGGAAGTATATATTTGTGAGGGTATGCATGTGCATTGTGGGTGTGTGTGCCAGTGTGTCTGCATGCGTACGTGTGTGTATGTGCCTACCTGTGTGTGTGTACCTGTGCGTACATGTGTGTGTGTGTGTGTGTGCATGTACCAGTGTGTGTGTGTGTGAATGCGAGGGAGCGGCGGCGCGGCGCGGGCTGAATGGCGGCAGTGTACTTCCACAGACATGATTGGGGTTACACTCGACGGCTGCTGCTGCCAGGCTAGCTTTGTGCCTCTGTTACTCACATGTCTTGTTCGATTGACCGCCGGCTCTGAGCCCCCCCCCCCCCCCACCGGCTCGGTTCAGGGGCCGGCGTGTCACTACAGTGTGTCGTCAACACAATGCTAATTCAGTTCAAGGACCGCAAGACGTCGAGGCCCAACAACAACAGCAACAGTAACTATCTTATCAAATCTTATCCGTATTGCTGTACTGCCAAACGCAGCGAATGTAACAGTAACAGTCCACTTGTCCTCTTCATATCTGTAACAGTGGACACTTCGACGGTCTCAGCGGTGGGGCCAACGCTGTTCACTCAGACACCCCCAAACCACAGCAGGCAACTAAACGATCAGACAAAGTAAAATTGTACACTGAGCATTGTGTAAAAAAACAGCCAAAGCCGATTAGACTATTGTAGATTTGTCTGAGAGAGAGAGGGAGACGAGAATGGGAAGCGATATCAATTCAAAATGTCACCTAAGGAAATATAGGCTTTTTGACAGGCGAGGTTCAGACAGACGTGTACCTCAGAGAGATTGGAGAGAGGAGAGATCTTATGAAACCCAGAACTACAAATTAAATTCCTCAAACTCGAGACTGGGCACTTTGATGACCTGTCATAGTAATAAAGTTCTTATGAAGGAGGATGATATGGTAGTGTGTATCATGCTGCACAGTTTACCAGGACTCGAACTGAAAGAATAAGTCTTGAAAGTCTTGTCTCTGGCTTAAAGCTTTGGCAATATTGTTTTTTTTTCCAACAAGCCAATAAAGAAAGTTCAATTGAATTGATGTGAACCAAGTGGGTACTGAATGTCCCAGATCATTGTGGTGTATGTGCTGGTGTGCGTTTGTGTGTGTATATCGGTATCGAGTATTTTTTCACAGTCAATTTCTTTACATTGGAAGTTAACGGACGAAAAAAGCCAACTTTCTTTCTTCTGTAAGTCTGTTACTCTATTTGTGAACACAGGGCAGCCGCAGTGCCATCCACTTCAAAGGCCGCGTCTGTGCTTATAATAAGTCATCCTATTGATATTCAGCTATTTTGACCGTTAGTCAAGAATTCATACTGAACATATGCATACTTTATCATCACATATCGAATCCTGAGACGGTATCCTTTATATTTAGTGTTTGCGTAGGGAAACTTCTGAGGTCTGTTTCTTCCTCTGCCTTTTTTGATCCATTTTCAATCAATACTTGATTTAAGGTCACGTTTGAAGGCCGACAGAAGAGACGCCGCCTCAGAGACTGCAGTGTGCGTAGAAGTCGGCTTCTTGTAGGACAACACCGGTCCGGCCGGGATGATCAAACCATCGTAGCCGTCTCTCTCTGGGCCTCACTAAAATATGCATTACCAATATAATTTTCGCAAAATTACTTCCTTGTACCGATTCCGGCGTGGAGCATTTAGCATGCGCACGCCTTGCCATGAATATAATAACAACAATGGCAGTATAGCACTTTTCGTCTTTTGCGGTTGGGCATTTTGTTAAGTACTTGAATGGCGATTCGCGGTAATTTGGTCCACAAACAGCGTACTGATTGACACACATTGATTCCAAAAGGCGAAAGTGCTGTATTTCCATTGCTTTCGTGGCAGGTGCTCGCGCGCTAAATGGTCCTCGGCAGAATCGGCACGCGATGTAATTTTGCCAAATTATATGTGGATGTTTTGGAGAAGCCAGAAGAGACGGCGATGATGGTTTGATCACCCAGACCGCTATTGTGCTTTACGCCTGTGTTGGTTATTTGAAATAAAAAGTACCGTCAGATGCACCATTGTTCCCTGACTGAATGTACTGTTGATTCATAAAGGACCACACCTGTGACGATGACAAATGTATCTATTTTTTGTGTCTTTATCTTTTTCGTAATTATAATGCCTAAGAACACCTGGGTCCGATAATGTCCCCTGATTGGTTGTTTTCAAGCCGAACTGTTAGAAATCGCTATCCGTCTCGGTGTCGCTGTCGGGCGTGATTCTATTTCAAAGTCCTGAGAGCGATGTTTCCTGTTAAATGTAAAGGTTTTACACACGCACACCGTTTATTTACTAACCGATTGCAATGTGTTGATTCTTGTGAATTAAACTCATTCCCCTTTGTCTTTGTAAAGTTGTGTTTGTTCGGTTTATGGTTAATTTGCTTCCTGTGAGTCACGGCTGCGGCGGCGGCTGTGAAAACTCACAAATGTGAGTTCAGTTAAGCTCCTCTCCTCTCGCGCTCCCAGGAGCATCCCACCTCCTGCGTCCATAAGACAAGACATGTCTCCTGCGTCACACGGTGTGCTTCTGATTGGAGGTGTCGAAGATTTGGAGAACTTGCGAAAAGAAAACATGGGCAGATGGATAGTCGTGTTTTATCATGCAATATATATTACTTTGAATTATGCTGTTGGGTCAACGATATTAATCTAACGTCTAACTTATTGGGAACAACTATTTGGGGGAAAATTATGATGCATAATAAATAAGTGAGGCGTCGCTATTTTATGGTACGTGTAAAAAAGCGTTTATGTTATGTTTCTTCTAAATAAATCAGACCTGAGAGACGTACCTGAGACCTTTTTAAGTAGTCTATAAATGTAAAGCACTGTTGTGAAGGACACACGCACACGCACACGCACACACACACACACACACACACACACACTATGTCTTTGGCACAGCACACAACACGTCGCTGCTGTGTGCGGCAACAAGTGTCTTTTGTGGCCGCGGTGTGCAATCAAGTTGGTTTTGATTGAGCTGGTGTGTTTACAATGATCTCCCGAGGCGATGCCAGGACACCCAACATCTCCACAGGTTTTTAATTCAGTCTGAAAACAGCCGCCGCATAATGTCCACTTATGGGCTACGAGGCAGCCAGCTCTCGAGACACTCGACGACGGCGAGCGGTGTCTTAATCACATAGTGACTTCTGTGTCTTTTTACTCAAAAAGCCCTGCTGTGTTTATTCGCTCTCCGCTCATCCACCGAATGGTTAGAGAGCGTTTTGCAATTCCCTCGTCGTTCGTCCCTCTCTATGATACTCCAGTGGAGGCGAACAGCGGGAGAGAGATAGAGAGCCATAGGTAGCTCGCGTGCACAAAGACCTTAAACAACCCCCCCCCCGCCACCCCGCCCTCCCAGCAACATATTGCATGAAGAAACGAGACTGATATGGAGTTGGAGCAACAACAGGCACATAGTAAATGATAAAGGGCCCGGCGTGGGTGTAGCCATTTACATTTAATTATGAACGACGTGCTTCACTGCGTCCCCATGGGCAATGTTGCACGCTTAGCGGAAGTAGATTGTGGTTACAATGTCCAAACAGGCACACAATGAAATGCATGTCATTGTGTGGACTATGGAAATGTAATGGATTGAAAAGTTTCACAGCACGCAGATGCGGGTTATTTTCGGCGTGGGCCGACTCGACGCCGACATTGCGCTCCTCGTTGTGTACAACAAGTGTGTCGGCGCAAAGGGGGTAAGGGCGTACCGAGAAAAAGTAACCGAAAGTGGTTTGTGGGGAAACAGCTTGTGATTGTGCGAGAGAGAGAGAGAGAGCCTGGCAGCGGGCCGCCCTCGTTCTGACCAGGTGTACCGGAGGCTGCTGCGCTAAAAGAGAAGGCAGGCTATCGTTTTTTGGCGGAGGCTAATGGGTTATTTCTCACCTCTGCTGAGCATAACTCTGCCATCTGCTGAGTGGAGTCTCTCCTCTCTCTCTCTCTCTCTCTCTCTCTCTCTCTCTCTCTCTCTCTCTCTCTCGTGAAATGCGGCTCGCCCCACTTTGTTCTGATGAAATTGTGTTTTGATTGAGTCTCAAGGCTCTCAGGCATTCGGCTTTTTAGCGATGGCCGGTAGTCAACCGCACACATGAGAAACCGTGAGACTCCATCAAAACAAAATGGCTGATTGTAGCTTTAATATCAGTTGAATTAATGCATACTAACACACAACTCTTATCGTATCCCAGCCGTTTTCAAACATACATTCAGTACATACAGTATATTTTATTCTATCCATTGTTTAGCTAATGCTGTGAACCTGTTTGCTGTAACCTGCTGCTTCCAGACACCGTTGTACTGACAATGATACAATGAATATGTCTTAATCGCTTTTACATTTGCATGTCTGCCATGTAGCAGGAGAGAAATGCATTAGGCAGTAGGTATCCCAAGATAATTTGAAATCAATTAAAAACACACAAAATCGTACACAAATGCTACGTATTTTTTTCCTGCTGTGTTTTAGTACACTCGCTTACTGAGGCCTGTCCTCCCTCGCCCTCGCTCAGCTAACTCTCTCTCTCTCTCTCTCTCTCTCTCTCTCCCCCCTTAACCTCAAACAGTGAAGCTCCATACAGCTGCAAGGTCTCTCATTTTCTCTCTCTCTCTCGTTTTATTTAAGTTTTACAAACCTTTTGAACAAGGTGTGAAACAGATCAATAGTCATCCCCTTCCCTCCGAGGAACTGATCAGCCTAATCAATACCAGCGTGTAGTATCGTAGTCTCAACACTTGATAACTTGCTTTGGATCTCATTCCTCATTTACTATTAAACAGACCCTTCTATCCGGAGCAATTTTTCTTTGTGTGCCTGCTGTGTTTCACTTTGAATCTCCGCCGCACCTCTCGTACAATAAACACAAGTCAAAGCAGATGACTTCTCGCTGCGTACGCGTGTTTCGACCCGGGAGCCTTTCTCTCCTCCCGCGCCGCTCCTCCTCCAGGCGGCGAAGCGTACGCTCGGACCCCCCGCCGAGTACAAATAGCCCTCCTCGGTTCAGTATAGAGCCAGACTATCTACAGTAGCCCTCCTCGGTTCTGTATTATAGAGCCAGACTATCTACAGTAGCCCTCCTCGGTTCTGTATAGAGCCAGACTATCTACAGTAGCCCTCCTCGGTTCTGTATAGAGCTAGACTATCTACAGTAGCCCTCCTTGGTTCAGTATAGAGCCAGACTATCTACAGTAGCCCTCCTCGGTTCTGTATTATAGAGCCAGACTATCTACAGTAGCCCTCCTCGGTTCAGTATAGAGCCAGACTATCTACAGTAGCCCTCCTCGGTTCAGTATAGAGCCAGACTATCTACAGTAGCCCTCCTCGGTTCTGTATAGAGCCAGACTATCTACAGTAGCCCTCCTTGGTTCAGTATAGAGCCAGACTATCTACAGTAGCCCTCCTTGGTTCTGTATAGAGCCAGACTATCTACAGTAGCCCTCCTCGGTTCTGTATAGAGCCAGACTATCTACAGTAGCCCTCCTCGGTTCTGTATAGAGCCAGACTATCTACAGTAGCCCTCCTCGGTTCTGTATAGAGCCAGACTATCTACAGTAGCCCTCCTCGGTTCTGTATAGAGCCTAGACTATCTACAGTAGCCCTCCTCGGTTCTGTATAGAGCCAGACTATCTACAGTAGCCCTCCTCGGTTCTGTATTATAGAGCTAGACTATCTACAGTAGCCCTCCTCGGTTCTGTATAGAGCCAGACTATCTACAGTAGCCCTCCTCGGTTCTGTATAGAGCTAGACTATCTACAGTAGCCCTCCTCGGTTCTGTATATAGAGCCAGACTATCTACAGTAGCCCTCCTCGGTTCTGTATTATAGAGCCAGACTATCTACAGTAGCCCTCCTCGGTTCTGTATTATAGAGCCAGACTATCTACAGTAGCCCTCCTCGGTTCAGTATAGAGCCAGACTATCTACAGTAGCCCTCCTCGGTTCTGTATAGAGCCAGACTATCTACAGTAGCCGTCCTCGGTTCTGTATAGAGCCAGACTATCTACAGTAGCCCTCCTCGGTTCAGTATAGAGCCAGACTATCTACAGTAGCCCTCCTTGGTTCAGTATAGAGCCAGACTATCTACAGTAGCCCTCCTCGGTTCTGTATAGAGCCAGACTATCTACAGTAGCCCTCCTCGGTTCTGTATAGAGCCAGACTATCTACAGTAGCCCTCCTCGGTTCTGTATAGAGCCAGACTATCTACAGTAGCCCTCCTCGGTTCTGTATAGAGCCAGACTATCTACAGTAGCCCTCCTCGGTTCTGTATAGAGCCAGACTATCTACAGTAGCCCTCCTCGGTTCAGTATAGAGCCAGACTATCTACAGTAGCCCTCCTCGGTTCTGTATAGAGCCAGACTATCTACAGTAGCCCTCCTCGGTTCAGTATAGAGCCAGACTATCTACAGTAGCCCTCCTCGGTTCTGTATTATAGAGCCAGACTATCTACAGTAGCCCTCCTCGGTTCTGTATGGAGCCTAGACTATCTACAGTAGCCCTCCTCGGTTCTGTATAGAGCCAGACTATCTACAGTAGCCCTCCTCGGTTCTGTATTATAGAGCTAGACTATCTACATTGTATGATGACTGCCTGTATAAGCGCCATAAGCTGATAATAAATAGGAAAGGCATGAAATAATCGAAATAGAAATTGAATAAATCTCATAATATATATATATATATATATATATATATATATATATATATATATATATATATATATATATATATATATATATAGCCAAATGCATAGTGTGTCTGTGCACTTGGTAGAAGAACATCCACT
>JAOPHQ010002261.1:0-10305 GCA_030340625.1 Merluccius polli
CACACACACACACACACACAACAGAAACACACACACACACACACACACACACAACAGAATCAACACACGCCACAACGCCATCCCTCCTATTAAAAGGCTGGCAATGCAATTCTCACAATGCCTTCCGATACCAATCACGTAATGCACTTCCATGTTTCCAAAGCGATGCCAAGCTACTTGGCAGCACCTGGTCCCCAACAATGTATTATATATTATATATATATATTATAATAATCCGCATCGGGTCACGGGTTGACCCCATCGCACCCCCCGCATGTCGGCAGCAAGAAAACACGATTATTTTTACTTACTTAATGAGGTCCCGACAAGCTTTGGAAGATGTGCTGACGGTCCGCACGCGTGTCTTTATCTCACCCAGGTTTGTTTTTTTTAATATCCACAATGTTATGACAGCGGCTGACCTCTAAAAGACTGTACTAAAAAAATAAAAACGATACAGAAAGGACGCCACTTCCTGGTTCGCCCGTAATTGTGTTTTTTTTTTGTGTCATTTAGTCTTTAGTAACTGTGCTTTCCCCAAAAGCAGTCAGACATGCGAGTTAACCCTTTCATTTAGCACAGTAATCCATTAAATGACGTGACGCTCACAGCTCTTTTCGAGTGGAAGACATCTCCCGGATTTGAAATGCTTCACCCAGAGGCCAAAACTAACCCAACCTGACTAGAAACTAAACTAACCTTACCTGTCCTGGGGGGGGGGGGGGGGGGGGGTCAGGACATGAATGAACGTATGAATATCAGCATACATCCACAAGCCTCACTCCTTCAACAGCGACACAACGACGTTATTATATATACTTCACCCCCCCCCACACACACACACACACACACACTTACCGATGGTGGGGATGGTGGTGACGATCTCGCCCAGTTTGAGCTTGTACAGGATGGTGGTCTTCCCCGCGGCGTCGAGCCCGACCATCAGGATCCGCATCTCCCGCTTGCCGAACAGCGTGGTGAACAGTTTACTGAATGAGCCCCCCATGGCGACAGACCTGCAGAGACCGGGACCAGGAGCAGGAGATCAAACACACACACACACACACGCCAGGTCCAGAGGAGCGACAGCAAAGCGGAACAACGTCCGTCCACACACACGACGTCACGCACGCCAGTCACGTCAACGCCGCGGTCGCGGCCCGCGGGGACACCGCGGGTCTCAGGTGTCCGCGCGGGCTGTGTTTCCGCGTAGCTGTCACCAGACCCCAGCTAGCTAGCCGGCTAGCCGGCCAGCTAACCAGCTAACTAGCCACTTTTTTAAAAGGCCAACGGATGAACGGCTCGGCTAACGATAGCCGCTGGTGCACACACAGCGACGCCACATCGTTAGGTAGAAACCCGACCCATGTACACATTAATACATACTATCTACATATTAATACACATATGTGTTTTTTTACACATGGCGGGACGTGTGGAACCGCCATATGGAACCGCAGCTGACGCCCGGCCAGCTTATTAGACGCGGCGGCTTAACGTTAGGGCGGATGCTCCACTTTAGCATCCGCCTGCCAGCCCGTTAGCTCCGCCAGCTAGCCTGTTAGCATGCTATCCGGCTGGTGGAACGCCGGCTCTGGGTGGCGTACGTGACGTCACGCGTGTCCGTTGGTTCCGAGTACCGCTCGCGCTAGTCGGTTAAGTCGGTTATCGACCACACACACACACATATATATATATAAATATATACGTGGCTCGGAGTTGACGGTTTTCGCGGTAGCCGCCTAGCGCCGTTAGCATTGCGGGGCTAGCGATGCTAGGCTAAGCTACGGCTGGCCGAATGCCGCGTCAGTGCAAAAAAAAATATAGAGGAATCTGTGACGTCATTTAGATAACGGAGACGGCGCGCGAGGGAATGTCGCGCGGCGGCACGTTTCCCGCTTCCCCCCCCGGTGCCGCACGCGCCCCGGCGGCGGCGGCGGCTCGCGGAGCGGTCCGGGTCCGGGTCCCGGACGAGAGGACGGTTTACCTTGCAGAAAGACGGCTTCTGGATCTTTCTCTCCGCTCCCCCGTTAGCTCAAAATGGCGTTTGGCGCAACCTACGGACACTACGCCGGCGTATCGCCCCTTCCCACTATTAACTGCCGCGGCCAATCACACGGCGCGTCGCGGAGAAGGGAAACGCCCCCTTCTGCCCCGGCTGACCAATCACGGGGCCGGACTGCAGGTGGCGTCCGAATAAGTGAAGCCGCACATGTAAGTTCGGTTGAGTTTCAGGTTTCAAGTGGGCTGAGACAACGGCGTTTATTTGTTTGGTTTGGTTTATTTGTTAATTTGCAGTAGACCGCCCACTTCTATTTCTACTTCTACTTCTACTTCTATTTAAATTTATATTTATATTTATACTTCTATTTCTACTTCCTGTGGTTTTTAGGCTGTCAATCACAGGTCTGCCGCCCCCTGATTGGCCAGCCGCAGCAGCCTGGCAGCTGACCTGCAGCTGAGACCGCTGTGGTTCCTCAGGTGGTTCCTGGAGGAGCATACATACATCACATCTACACATCTTCTACACACCCTGAACAGTGTTATTACACTACGTTTGCTTGGATGCAAATATATAATATAATATTTAAATGAGCAAATGCAAATCACTCCATCATTCAATACCTTTTTTATCTCGTTTTTAAAAAAAAATATTGCACACCAAAAAACAACAACAACACAAACCTTCATGTGATGAACAGGAAGTAAACGGTAGTTTTAATGCCTTTATCCGGGAAATACGCTTACAATGTACACTGTAATGGTCATAATGACAATCACCTCTTCCAGGACACGTTGGTGTTTTATTATAAAAATCAACGCACCATCTTCTAAAAATAATGTAATCAGCTATGTACAATTCAACACTTTAACGGTGCGCTACGTATGAGCTACACAGTTAATATCAGTCTGGCTGTGCAGCAGTTGATTTCCACATATGGTCAGAAGCTAATGTTGTTTAAAATCGCTCTTGCCGAATACGGTTGGAAGTAAAACATCTTCTCCTCAGAGGAAAGGCCTTCTGTGCAGATTTCTGTTAAGTCTTTGAACATTCATTCGCCATTCGGTCTATTTCATTAAAAAAAAAAAACGGTTTTCGATTGATCCAGTCGACGGCTACACTTTCTTTATGTGCCGCCGTTGTTTTTGAAATTTTGGCAGACACCGGTGCTCCTGGTTTGACATTAGGGCTGGAGGAGGGTCCTCCAATTCCCAATCTCTTGCTGCACGTGAGCTGTGTGTGTCGGTTAAGATGAGAAGAACGACGACGACGACGAGATTCCCCACAACGTATGTAACGGAAAGGATATCGGATACTTCGTTTTATTCGAAGTTCCCCCCCCTTTGTGGCGCTTGAGTCTGTTGAGGTCGTATATGTTTACATGTGTAGCGGCGGGCGCTAATAGCAGCGGGCGCTTGTAGCTCTGTTAGCGCCTATGTGTAGCACCGTGGTTGGCGCCGCGGCCGGCGGGGGGTTAGGCGTTGGCCGGGGGGTTAAAGGTTAAAGTGCGCTCCGGAAGTCCAGCTTCCCATCGTTGATCCTCCAGTACCAGCGGTGACATCGGTCGGGTGCCGGCACGCAGCGCAGCAACAGCCCCGACTCCTGCACTTCCTGTTGGAAGGACACCAACTTCCTGTCCGGCGTCTCCATGGTGAAGGCCTTCACTGAGATCTGATTGGCAGACGGGAGTATTAACGTCAAAATCAAGCTTTGCGTTCGTGAATTTAAAAATAATAAATAACGATGAATCAATGATTCGTTAACGTGAATCAACACCGGGATGATGATAAGGACCACTTTGACCTCTGACCTGGTCGCTGATCCCCATGGCGACGTGGCCCACGTTGACCCGCCGGCGCTCCCGGATCCTCAGGTGCGCTCCGTGCACGTCCTCGATCAGGATGTCCACACCTGGAGGGAGACGTAGCGCTTAGCCGCCATGCTAGCCCTGTGTTGCTAGCTCTGTGTTAGCTAGCCCTGGGTTAGCTAGCTCTGTGTTAGCTATCCCTGGGTTAGCTATCCCTGGGTTAGCTAGCTCTGTGTTAGCTATCCCTGGGTTAGCTAGCTCTGTGTTAGCTAGCTCTGTGTTAGCTAGCTCTGTGATAGCTAGCCCTGTGTTGCTAGCTCTGTGTTAGCTATCCCTGGGTTAGCTAGCTCTGTGTTAGCTATCCCTGGGTTAGCTATCCCTGGGTTAGCTAGCTCTGTGTTAGCTATCCCTGTGTTAGCTATCCCTGGGTTAGCTAGCTCTGTGATAGCTAGCTCTGTGATAGCTAGCCCTGGGTTAGCTATCCCTGTGTTAGCTATCCCTGTGTTAGCTAGCTCTGTGATAGCTAGCTCCTATGTGTGCGTACCTTCGAAGCAGTGGGAGGACGGCTGAGTGGCGGTGAGCCGCCGGTCCTCCATGATGGGCTGCTGTTGGACAGATGGACAGTCATGTCCATCCGTCCGGCTGTAGGAGGAGAACACTCCCGAGCTCAGATCATCAGACCAGCGGTCCGAGTCCTGCCAAGCAGAACCAGTTTAGTACTGTATACGTATTGTTGGGCCTTATTCACCTAGCGGCCATCTTGGTACCGTCTTCCACATTCAGCTCCACCACCCGGCCAGTGTTTAGATCCAAGATGGCCACAAGGTGAATGAGGCCCATTGGAAACACCACATTATTGGCGTGTGTGTGTGTGTGTGTGTGTGTGGAGTTATTGCTTCCATGAATACCTGGTCAGAGATCTGGGACGAGTCGGAGCAGCTCAGGCAGGAGGGAGGGTAGTCCCGAGGTTCTGGAGAGAAGTTGGCCACTGGGTTGTCTGGAGGAACATCTGGTCAACACAAGATAATATCACCAGAACATCTAGTCACCACCAGAACATCTCATCACCACCAGAACATCTAGTCACCATCAGAACATCTAGTCACCACCAGATCATCTAGTCACCACCAGAACATCTAGTCACCACCAGAACATCTAGTCACCACCAGAACATCTAGTCACCACCAGAACATCTAGTCACCACCAGATCATCTAGTCACCACCAGATCATCTAGTCACCACCAGAACATCTAGTCACCACCAGAACATCTAGTCACCACCAGAACATCTAGTCACCACCAGATCATCTAGTCACCACCACAACATCTAGTCACCACCAGAACATCTAGTCACCACCAGAACATCTAGTCACCACCACAACATCTAGAGAGAGAACTGGCGAAGTGAACGCATGTGTGTATATCTTCTGTCTCACCTTCTCTGAGGTGTGTGAGCTCCTGTTCAGATCCCCACGATGCTCGGCTCCTCGGCACACCGCTCCTCAACAAAGGGAAGTGTTCCCTCAACGCACAGAGCCGTCCTGGAGACGAGGAAGACTCCCAATCCTCCTCCCATCCCTCCTCCTCCTCCTCCTCCTCCTCCCCCTCCTCCTCCTCCCAGTCTCCCTCGTAGTCCCTGTCTCTCCGAGGCAGCATGCCCCTCCTCTCCCAGAACTCCTCCTCTCCCATGTAGATGTCCACCTCGGAGTCGCAGTCCGAGCCCCACCCCAGGACCCGGAGGGATCTGGGGAGGGGGTCCTGATCCTCCTCCTCCTCCTCAGAGTCCAGTTCCGACACGACCTGAGATAAGATACAAATTATTAATGGTACAACAGGACACAGGAATACACCGCCCTGTTTAATAACCTCTGTGGTTATTCATACTCCACATAACTATAGTTATATAACATATAACTATAGTTATATAACATAACTCCATCCAGACATGTAATAATGAGTAAGAGACAACATTATCATGATCACCTCCTCGTATTCGCTGCTGTCCTGCTGTATCGCCGCCACCCTCCAGGGGCTGAGCCAGCACATGGGGGCCGGGGGGGGCGGGGCCTCCGCCGAGAGGGGGTGGGGCTCGTCTCCAAGATGGCTCCCGGCGCCGGTCGCTTCCTCGCGGGTCCCGCGGAGAGACGAGCAACGGAGGCCCCCCACTGTGGATCCAGAGGGTTCACAGTTACGACATGGATGTGCTAAACGTCTAACCCCTACCTGCTCCTTAATGACCTGTCTCTGTACCGTCTAACCCCTACCTGCTCCTTAATGACCTGTCTCTGTACTGTCTAACCCCTACCTGCTCCTTAATGACCTGTCTCTGTACAGTCTAACCCCTACCTGCTCCTTAATGACCTGTCTCTGTACTGTCTAACCCCTACCTGCTCCTTAATGACCTGTCTCTGTACTGTCTAACCCCTACCTGCTCCTTAATGACCTGTCTCTGTACAGTCTAACCCCTACCTGCTCCTTAATGACCTGTCTCTACTGTCTAACCCCTACCTGCTCCTTAATGACCTGTCTCTGTACTGTCTAACCCCTACCTGCTCCTTAATGACCTGTCTCTGTACAGTCTAACCCCTACCTGCTCCTTAATGACCTGTCTCTACTGTCTAACCCCTACCTGCTCCTTAATGACCTGTCTCTGTATTGTCTAACCCCTACCTGCTCCTTAATTACCTGTCTCTGTACTGTCTAACCCCTACCTGCTCCTTAATGACCTGTCTCTGTACTGTCTAACCCCTACCTGCTCCTTAATGACCTGTCTCTGTACAGTCTAACCCCTACCTGCTCCTTAATGACCTGTCTCTGTACTGTCTAACCCCTACCTGCTCCTTAATGACCTGTCTCTGTACTGTCTAACCCCTACCTGCTCCTTAATGACCTGTCTCTGTACTGTCTAACCCCTACCTGCTCCTTAATGACCTGTCTCGTACTGTCTAACCCCTACCTGCTCCTTAATGACCTGTCTCTGTACTGTCTAACCCCTACCTGCTCCTTAATGACCTGTCTCTGTACTGTCTAACCCCTACCTGCTCCTTAATGACCTGTCTCTACTGTCTAACCCCTACCTGCTCCTTAATGACCTGTCTCTGTACAGTCTAACCCCTACCTGCTCCTTAATGACCTGTCTCTACTGTCTAACCCCTACCTGCTCCTTAATGACCTGTCTCTGTATTGTCTAACCCCTACCTGCTCCTTAATTACCTGTCTCTGTACTGTCTAACCCCTACCTGCTCCTTAATGACCTGTCTCTGTACTGTCTAACCCCTACCTGCTCCTTCATGACCTGTCTCTGTACTGTCTAACCCCTACCTGCTCGGAGAGCCTTGGTGGTCTTCCTCCTCAGCTCGCGGGCGGAGGAGCGGCGCGCCGGGTCCTTCCTAAGCCCCGCCCTCAGCAGCCGGGCGGTGAAGTGGTTACAGCGGGACGGGACCTCCCACAGGGGGGGGGGCTCGCTGGAGATCTGACATCACAACAAACAACATGACATCACAGCACATATCTCAACAGAACACACATCACAAACACAACTAACATCTCAATCATCACAAATAAGGATCCACCAGCTGTCCAAAAGACACACACACACACACACACACACACACACACACACACACACAGCAGCAGTGAGGGGCGTGGCTCACCTTCAGACAGAGGGGCGGGGCATAGTAGCGGACCCAGGGCGGGCATCCATTGAGCATGTGCAGTAGCATGCAGCAGCTGCTCCACACGTCTGCCTTGGTGCATCGCCGGTCGCCCCCGGCAACCTCGGGGGCCATGTGGGTCTCGGTCCCCGGGAAAGCAGGTCCTGGGGCCGGGAACACAACTCTGTCTTTTATTTACTGAGTTTCATTCAGTCTCCGACTTCCAGCCATGGCTCAACCCATTCTACTGTATTCTACTCTACTCTACTATCATTACATTTTATTGTACTCTACTGTCATTACTTTTTATTGTACTCTACTATCATTACATTTTATTGTACTCTACTATCATTATATTATATTGTACTCTACTATCATTATATTTTATTGTACTCTACTATCATTATATTATATTGTACTCTACCATCATTATATTATATTGTACTCTACTGTCATTATATTATATTGTACTCTACTATCATTATATTATATTGTACTCTACTGTCATTATATGTTATTGTACTGTACTATCATTATATTTTATTGTACTCTACTATCATTATATTATATTGTACTCTACTGTCATTATATGTTATTGTACTCTACTATCATTATATTATATTGTACTCTACTATCATTATATTTTATTGTACTCTACTATCATTATATTATATTGTACTCTACTATCATTATATTATATTGTACTCTACTATCGTATTATATTGTACTCTACTATCATTATATTATATTGTACTCTACTATCATTATATTATATTGTACTCTACTATCATTATATTATATTGTACTCTACTATCATTATATTTATTGTACTCTACTATCATTATATTTTATTGTACTCTACTATCATTATATTATATTGTACACTACTATCATTATATTTATTGTACTCTACTATCATTATATTATATTGTACTCTACTATCATTATATTATATTGTACTCTACTATCATTATATTTTATTGTACTCTACTATCATTATATTTTATTGTACTCTACTATCATTATATTATATTGTACTCTACTATCATTATATGTTATTGTACTCTACTGTCATTATATTATATTGTACTCTACTATCATTATATTATATTGTACTCTACTATCATTATATGTTATTGTACTCTACTGTCATTATATTTTATTGTACTCTACTGTCATTATATTATATTGTACTCTACTATCACTATATTTATTGTACTCTACTATCATTATATTATACTGTACTCTACTGTCATTATATTATATTGTACTCTACTATCATTATATTATATTGTACTCTACTATCATTATATGTTATTGTACTCTACTATCATTATATTATATTGTACTCTACTATCATTATATTATATTGTACTCTACTATCATTATATTTATTGTACTCTACTATCATTATATGTTATTGTACTCTACTGTCATTATATTATATTGTACTCTACTATCATTATATTATATTGTACTCTACTATCATTATATTATATTGTACTCTACTATCATTATATTTATTGTACTCTACTATCATTATATTTATTGTACTCTACTATCATTATATGTTATTGTACTCTACTATCATTATATTATATTGTACTCTACTATCATTATATTATATTGTACTCTACTATCATTATATTTATTGTACTCTACTATCATTATATTTATTGTACTCTACTATCATTATATGTTATTGTACTCTACTGTCATTATATTTTATTGTACTCTACTATCATTATATTATATTGTACTCTACTGTCATTATATTATATTGTACTCTACTATCACTATATTTATTGTACTCTACTATCATTATATTATACTGTACTCTACTGTCATTATATTATATTGTACTCTACTATCATTATATTATATTGTACTCTACTATCATTATATGTTATTGTACTCTACTATCATTATATTATATTGTACTCTACTATCATTATATTATATTGTACTCTACTATCATTATATTTATTGTACTCTACTATCATTATATGTTATTGTACTCTACTGTCATTATATTATATTGTACTCTACTATCATTATATTATATTGTACTCTACTATCATTATATTATATTGTACTCTACTATCATTATATTTATTGTACTCTACTATCATTATATTTATTGTACTCTACTATCATTATATGTTATTGTACTCTACTATCATTATATTATATTGTACTCTACTATCATTATATTATATTGTACTCTACTATCATTATATTTATTGTACTCTACTATCATTATATTTATTGTACTCTACTATCATTATATGTTATTGTACTCTACTGTCATTATATTTTATTGTACTCTACTATCATTATATTATATTGTACTCTACTATCATTATATTATATTGTACTCTACTATCATTATATGTTATTGTACTCTACTATCATTAAATTGTATTTTACTGTATTCTATTCCCTTCTATTGGGACAGGTGAATCATAAGTGCTTTATTCATTAGAGTCCGTGTTTCTAATGTTTAATATACAGTAGCTTCTGGTTTGGTTCTGGTTCTGGTCTGGCTCTGGTCTGGTTGTGGTCTGGTTCTGGTCTGGTTCGGGTCTGGTTCTGGTCTGGTTGTGGTCTGGTTCTGGTCTGGTTGTGGTCTGGTTCTGGTCTGGTTTCCTCACCCCGGTAGATCCTGGTGCTGTGTCCGTTCTGATCGCACCTCTCTGACAGACCGAAGTCACACAGGAAGGTGTCCCTGCCGTCCGCCGACAGCAACACATTGTCTGCTGGAACAAAACCATGAAACACAAAGTTCAGGTTGTTGGCTGCAGAGGGATCAGGAGGGTCCAGGGGGTTCACACCAGAGGGGGT
>JAOPHQ010002262.1:0-2500 GCA_030340625.1 Merluccius polli
CCGCACAAACCGAATCGCCGGGGTAGGGGCCGGTGCTTGATGCTCGTGTTCGGTTGTTGCGCCCGCTGCCGCTCCATTTGAGATCCCTGACTTGACGCTCGGAGCCCAGTGGACCCAGAGTAGAGCTTCGCACATCGCCCGGCTGGAGGCTGGGGCTCGGGAGGCTCTGTCCCTTCCGGTTGGAAATGTTGTCGGTGTCACTGTGCGGTGATGGAAGGACGCCTGCAGCCTCCTCCCTGGTAGGGGAGCACCCTGGGGTGGAGTCCTGACTGCCGCCTGGTACAGGACTGTTCCTGATGGAGGGATGAAAATGAAGATATTCACAAGAGATGGTCACACATGAAAAATCAGTACTGATATTCAGAAAGTGCTGGCAGTCCCAGCGGTACACAGATTGAAGGACTTTTTTACAGCCATTGCCAAAGTTTCTCTCTCTCTCTCTCTCTCTCTCTCTCTAGCAAGCACAGACAGGGTGCTGTGCTCTCATGTTGAATAAACACAAGTGTTTTAGAAATGTTTCACACACACACACACACACCACACACACACACACACACACACACACACACACACACACACACGCTGGGTGATTGGCATGCAGCGCTGCATTTCTCTAGTGGTGATTGTCATCATTGTTGTTGTGGTCAGTGAGTGAATGAATGAACGGCTGAATGTCTGAATGGGGCTGACCTGCTGGGGGTGAGGGAGGGCCAGCAGGCCCCCTCTGCGGTGCCCAGGCTGGTCTGGCTGCCCGTCAGACTGCTGGCCCCGCTGGTCAGGGTCCCCCCCCGCTGCTCCTCCTCCAGCCAGCGAAGCGCCTCCAGACCCTCGTGCACCGCCACCAGCTGCCACAGGATCTGCACGTCGGCCCGCCGAAGACACCTCTATAGCGGGGACCAGGAAGAGAGAGAGAGACACACACACACACACACACACACACACACACACACACACACACACACACACACACACACACACACACACACACACACACACACACACACACACACACACACACACAGGGGGAGAGTCAGAGAACCGGGCGTTCAGGCTAGAGCTAACTAAATAGGTTATAGTTAACTAGGGGAGCTAACCAGGCTTTAACAAAACTAGGTTATGTGTAGCTACCCAGGCTATAGGAACCAAGGTTATAGCTAGGGAGCTAACCAGGCTATAGTTATAGCCTAGTTATAACTAACTAGGCTATAGTTAAACAGCCTAGTTAACCATAACCTTCAAGCTTCAACTTTTTTTTGTCACGTTTAGAGAACAATGAGTAGACCAATAGTGCAATGCTTGGATTTCAGGCCTAAACCATGCAAACAAGTAACAAATAACTCATTTTAAAATAAGGGCAAATAAAAAAATATAGAAATAGCCTATATGAGATAGCCCAGATGAAGTAAGAACATCACGGAGGCCTTGGAGGAGGAGGTTAACATGACAGGAATCTGGAGTGAAGTGGAGTCTGAATAAGTATTATGAATGAATGCATAATACAGTGAATGGAGGTGAGAGAGGAGAGCATGGAGGAAATGAGAGGCGCGGCTGTAAACAGACATGCCGGTCTATCATTATGAATAAGCCCAGGCAGGTGGACTGGTTCAGTGGACGGAGGAACTAGGTGGTTTGCATGTTTTCACAGCTGACGGAGGAAAGGCTTGTCATCATGTGTGAACAGGGCGCTAGTGATCGCCGAGACAGGTTGAGAAAAACGAGAAAAAAACAAGAAAAAAAAAAGAAAGAAAAAAAAGGACGCGCTTACTTTACCACATGCGCACAGCCGCGCGTTTCTTTCCCGTTCAATTCAAATCAAAATGAAAATAAATAAACAACAGCAAGTGTGTGTGAACCGATCAGGTCCTTACCATCTCCCCTTTCAGGTGTTCAATCTTGTCGGAAAAGCTGTCGTTGTTGCCGTTACCGACAGCACCGCGATCCCCCCTCCTCTGGTCCGGATCTGAGACCAAACCCTGGTCGCCGTCTCCCGCATGGTCTCTCATCGAGACCAGGAGACTTTCCGGGGTTTTCCTCCCGATCTTTCGCTCCAGTTCTTTCAGATCTGGACACAGGTCCCGTGTGATCCCCGAAGCCATTGATTGAGTGTGTGAGCTACGACGACGCGACACCGACCTCTCCCTCCGTCCCTTGGTCTGGCTGTGGTTTTGATGTCGTGCGTAAAGGCGCGTCGCCCTTCAAAGTGGTGCCAGCGTGAGGATTTAGCCACTTTGACACTTGACAGCCGTTTAAAATCGCATTTGCCCCCCCCCCCCCCCCCCCCCCCCCCAAAAAAATGCTTTGATTTTCAATCGGCTCATCTGCTAATACCTACACCCTCTGTGAAAACGGTGTATTCAATTCTCCACAATAACCAATGGGGCAAAACATGAATGACACACTTTCCACGTTCATCACAGAATAACCCATGCTGGGTGAGAAAAAGCTGGAAAATGTAGATCACGCGTCACGCGTCACCCCCGGCGACCTCCACACCCACACA
>JAOPHQ010002262.1:7500-11366 GCA_030340625.1 Merluccius polli
CGAGTGGAGGACCGGGATCACCATGTGATCTCATCATCCTACAGACTCAGGTTCCCTAGAGGGTAAAAACAATTATGGTGCAGACAAGCGTAGAGCAAAACCATGTCCAGGTTTCCGGGGGTTAATCGATGGAATTACAATAGTATGTTTATATATATATATATATATATATATATATATATATATATATATATATATATAATAGTGGTGTGTCCGATGAAATGTTGTAAGAGCAAGAAAATGAATGTGTTGCATTTCATGTTTTAATGCATCTCTGATGGTTTCTTTATTTAGACCTCCAGGAAGGGGGCCATGTATCAAAAATAACCCTGCTTTGGTTTTCTCATGCTTTGAGGACAAACACGCACATGAATCTCCACACATTTTTTTTAGGAGACATCAATATCTAGATGACCTTGTTGAGCTGAACTGATAAGCCTTCACGCTGCTCTCTAATGAGCAAGTGTATCAAAACAAATATTTTTGGGGGAATTGAGCCACAAAAAAGTGACACCACAGCTGTGGTGAAACTCTGAAACTCTCACTCAAAATCTTTTTTATTGCGAAATCGAAATTGCGAAACAACCTCCTGTCCATCTTCCTCCACCACCACCACCACCACCACCACCACCACCACCACCACCGCCCTCACCACCGCCGTCACTTTCCTCCTCCACCACCACCTGACTCTCCTATCTTACACCCAAGGTATACAGCGGATCTGTCCGTCCACCATGTTGGATCTGGACTCTGGCTCTGGTTTCCAGAACCTCTGTGCTCTCTCAGATAGGAGCCCAGTGCAACTGTGACTCCCCCGCCTCCCCCCCCACGGACGCAGAGAGAAAAAAACATTCCTGACTCCAACAAAAGAGGACGGGTTACTCACCGATGACACCTTTATGACTGTATGAAATATGGACGCTTGGGGTGAAATGTAATTTTTTTTTTTTCTTCATCTTCTTTCTCACTGACTCTCTGAGAATGCCCGAGGAATGACTTTAAGAGAGAAAAGCAGAGAGGTCAGAGGTCATTTGGCAGGCGACCAGGAGAAACAGGATTCAGGAAGGAGTGTGAGCGACACCTGAGAGTAAATCAGGCGGCTCTGACCCCCCCCCCCCCTCCCTCCCCACTGTCCCCCGTCCTCTTCCCTTCTTTCTTAGGACTTTCCATCCTTGCCATCTCTCACTTCCCTCCCCCGCTCTCTTCGTGCTGTAGCTCCATAACACAAGGGGCCCCTGAAATACGAACACACACACATACACACAAACACACCCACGCACTCACGCACACACACACACTGGCACCGTTTACCCCCCCCATCCCCTGACTGGGGATGTTGAATCTCTGACTCAACATCCCCAGTGCCAAACCACCACATCACCATTTCCCCCTGCAGTCCCCCTGCAGTGCTAGTGACAGTTGGCACCGATCGCTACCCACCCGCCCTCACCCTCCTCTTCATCCCATACAGCATGAACAGCAGGGACAACTACCAGCAGCACCACCACCACCACCACCACCACACCACAAGAAGATAATAGACAATCACCACTACCTCTACCACCTCCTCCACCATCACTATCTCCACCACCACCACCACCACCACCACCACCGCTAATTCCACCTCCACCACCACAACCACCACCACCTCCACCACCACCATCACCATACAAAAAGATAAAAGACGATCATCACCACCACCTCCTCCACCATCACTATCTCCACCACCACCACCACCACCACCACCACCACCACCACACCACCATACAAGAAGATAATAGACAATCACCACTACCTCTACCACCTCCTCCACCATCACTATCTCCAACATCACCACCACTACTTCCACCTCCACCACCACCATCACCATACAAAAAGATGAAAGACGATCATCACCACCTCCACCACCACCACCACCACCATACAAGAAGATATAAGACGATCATCACCACCACCATCCACCAACTCCACCACCACCATCACCGACACCTCCACCACCGCCATACAAGAAGATAAAAGACGATCATCACCTCCACCTCCACCACCACCATCACCGACACCTCCACCACCACCATACAAGAAGATAAAAGACGATCATCACCTCCATCACCATCATCACCACCTCCACCTCCACCACCTCCAGCCGTGCTGACAGAATCACATCACGCCCGGCTGCGTGCAGGTGGACCTATACGCGTGAAACGAGGGTATGAGAAAACGTTTGATGGAGTCAGACTGTCAGCCCCGTCCGCCCCGTCAGCGATGTAAGAGCCCCCTCCGGCCCCGGTCCCAGGGGGGGCCGGTATACACACATATGGATGTGGTTTGGACTGACATTCCATCGGCCGGGAGAGAAAGGAGCAGTGGGGGTTGGTGGGGCGGTGGTGGGGCGGTGGTGGGGCGGCGGCGGTGGTGGTGGTGGTGGCAGCAATACGATTCCCTGGGTAGGAGGTGCAATTGGTGGTGACGGCGGGTTGGTGTAGTGCAAGGGGGCCGGATTTTTGGAGAGAGGGAAACCGGTGAGAAATGAGCCGTGTTTTTGTGTTTGTTTCGGCCAAAGTTACAGTCCGGCGGCGTTCCCATCGCCCGCGTAACAGAAGCGCACACGACGTTCACGACCTCCAGTGAAAACAAGAAGACGAGGGAAGGAGGGAAAAAAGGGTTGCAGACCGCACAGACGGGAACTGTAATGAACCTGTAATAAAATAAAGCATAACATAATGTTATATAACAACATGTCATATAAGTGCACATGTGCAGCGCTGTGGTTTGCTGTCCACTATGATTCCAGTCTCTGAGTTGTAAGCGTCCAGTGGGCATTCCTGCACTCTGAGAGGGTCAGCGTGAGGAGTGTAAACACAGCGTCTTAGCATTACAATCAGCCTAATCATATGTCCTTACCGAGATGTGTGTGTGTGTGTTTCTATGAGTGTGGTGGCTATGCTGGTATGTGCTAGCAAATGTGTGTGTGAGAGTGTGTATGCATGCGCGCAGGTGTGTTTGTGAGTGTGTGTATGTGTGTGTGTGTGCGGGTGTGTGTGTGTGTGTGTGTTTGTGTGTGTGAGAGAGAGAGTGTGTGTGTATGTGTGTGCACTTTGCCTATCTGTGTGTGTGTGTGTGTATATTTGTGTGTATGTATCTGCATGTGTGTGCATGCATGTGTGTGCATGTGTATGTGAGTGTGTGTGCACTTGCATTTGTGTGTGTACGTGTGTGCGTGTGTGCGTGTGTGTGTGTGTGTGTATGTGAGTGTGTGCACTTGCGTTTGCAAATGTGTGTGTGTGTGTGTGTGTGTGCACTTGCAAGTGTGTGTGTGTGTGTGTGTGTGTGTGTGTATGTGTGTGTCTCTTTTGGCCACTTATGTTTCAGGACAGGGTCAGCGTAGCCCTGTCTTGGCTCGGCATGCCAGCTGCAAGCAAAAGGTTATGATGGCAGAGTACTGCCCCCCCCGACATCCCCACCCCCTCTCCCCTTGTGTGTTTACATTCTCCAGTGACTGGCGAGAGGGCAGTGAGATGGAATTACTTGCAGCTGCAGTTGACCCCCCCCCCCCCCCCCCCAAAAGTCCCAGAATCCTCCTTGATTGAGGAGGCTCAGGGCGGAGGTTTAAGCTAGAGCCACTCAGACATTATGGGCATCCCAGGACTTAGTGTGTAGATTTACTACATCTTAACCCCCCCGCCCCCCAGGGGAAGAGATATTAGTATTTTGTACAGGAGAGAGAGAGAGAGAGGGGGGGGGGGGGGGGAAGGGGTACCGTACTTAAAGTTGAAGCCTATATATATTGTTACATCGTGTTTTTAAAATATATAAAGGTGTAGATTGTGTACATGGTTTTGTTGCATGTGTGTGTGTGTGTGTGTGTG
>JAOPHQ010002267.1:0-14024 GCA_030340625.1 Merluccius polli
TGAGAGCACGGACATCACACACACACACACACACACACACACACACACACACACACACAGCCATTCCATCATTAGCCCACTAACCCCATCATAACCTCATTCAGTCCTCATCAGATGCCATCTTAGGTCATTCGTCTCATCGCTCTCTCTCTCTTGTTGTGTGTTTGTGTGTGTGTTTGTGTTGTGTGTGTGTGTGTGTTGCGCTCCTCCCCTCCAGGGTGATATTGGGGGGCCAGGCGTCCGTGGGGAAGACGGGACGGAGGGGTTTGAAGGGTCAGTCCGGGCTCCTGAGGAGATTCCGGGTCTTCAGGGATCGCCGGCGAAAAGGTCCGCTATTGAACAGCGCTCGACTTGCGCCAGTGTCGCGTATAGAGAAGATACTGTTGGTTTAAAAGAAATACGTTAAAACACTGGAGAGTACACATGCTGTATTTATTTTTTCTAAAAAAAACCCACAATAATATAAATACACACCTTGGAGATAGACCTGACAGCAATCAGTCGCCAAAGCGTCCTTTTTTTCATCGCTTTATCCACCCGCGTTTACCTGAAAATGATTTATCGTGAAATGTAGAAACATATATTGTTGTTTTTTTCTGGATTAGACTGCACACTCGAGCAGAGAAATGGTAAATGGACCCAGCAGGGACTATTGAAATATGGGTCTTATGAAAACCCAGGGAACACACAACTGCATCACTGATAGATATTTTAAAGTTCATATTTATGCATTAAATATTTACACTGTTTTACTTTCGAATGCATCTCTCGGCCATTGTGTATGCGTTTACACGTTCCATGCATCATGTCCTTTTATTTCGCTTTTTTTTCGCCGAGCAATAATCTCATAGAAACATAGTCGTTTATTTTTTCTCTTCTTCTTCTTTTTTTTTTTTTTTTGACACTCATCTTGTTGTCTTCCATGTATCTCATTTTCCATCCTCTCTTGTTCTTCCTCCCTGCAGGGTAAACTGGGCATACCGGGTCTGCCGGGTTACCCGGGACGACAGGGTCCTAAGGTAATAACAAGGAGTGGTCATTATCCCCCCCCCCCACACACAACACCACACTCACAAACACACCCTAACCCTGTTGTCCTTTCAGAAAAAAACACCTTCTCCCTTCACCGGGTGCCAACTTCCTGTCTGTTTAGACAAAAAAATATACATGATGAATGACTAATTCTGAAAAAAAAGCAGTTTTTCTTATTAATAGTTCATTAGTGACACCCAATTCATTAAGTGTTTGATTAAAATGGTGTGTTTAAGACAGTGATTTTGCCTCGTGGGATTTTAGGATTGGCCTTAATTCCATACAGTGGTTAATTATGATGATAATGAAACAGTGGGGCTGAGCGGTGTGTGATGAATGCGTGGTTGTAGGGGGGGGAGACGGAGGGGGGGGGGGAGGGGGGGAGGGCAGGGGGGGGAGGGGGGGTGGGGGCTGAGACTGTAGCTGATGAAGCTCTTTGTCGGGGGTCTGCAGGGGGATCTCTCGGGTTCCGGGTGCCGCCGGGGTCTCCGGGAGAGAAAGGGACGAAGGGGTGAGATCCTGTTCTGGAGTCTTCTTATGCTGTGCCTGCTCCATCTCATTGTTACCGCGGCTGTTGATGATGAAATGACTGTTGAGTTGTTGAAGTTGTTGACTGGACAAATGTATACATGTGTGTGTGTGTAAACGGTCTTCCTGTTGCAGGGTCCTGCCGGTCAGCCCCGGATCCGGAGGCCAGAGAGGTCCTAATGTGAGTAATAGCGGGGTAGTGACGGACGTGGTGCATGCGCCCGATGTTGTAACATAAAGATATGTCAATATGTTACATTACACCGATGTTAATTGGACCCCTCCCATTGACCGACAAACCTAATGAAGTGGTTTATGTTAATGGCTGTCCATTCATCTTCCGCATCTTATCTCCACTGCGCTTTTGTTTTTTTTTGTCCGATAGGGGGTGAGAGGGGGGAGAGGGAGCGAAGGGATCCCACTGGAAAGCCTGAGAAAAGGTGAGGCACACACACACAGACACACAGACAAAGACACACATACACACTCACGGTCACGCATGGAAATGCTTACACACAAACACACCACACACACACACTGCACACACACACGCACATGTGCACACACACTGATGTATGTACACATTCATCCCCCCCCACACACACACACACACACACACAATCTCACACACCACACACACCACACACACACCTGACTGCACACAGAATATTGAAGTACATGGCAACACAGATGGCAGTGGTTACTGGCTCCATCTAGATGACAGGGCCCAACTGTATCAGGGGTACATTTCTCTCCGGCTCCATCGACCTATATGACACTCTCGACACTAATCTACAACACTATCTACATCAAAAGGCCAGCGTGGGAAATATAGGACTTGTTTGGAGTGGAAAAAAATATACAGTTGTGGTGTGTCAGAAAATACTTTTTTATGCCGCAAGTGTGTGTATGTGCATGTGTGTGTGTGTGGTGTATATTCCCCCTTATTCCTCTACTCGTTCGGCAGTCGACCCATCAGGGCTCTCTGGAACAAGACGGCCCCTCGGGAGGGACCTGGAGAGCAGGTGACTGTCTCTAAAGTTAAATGAGTTAATGAGAGTTTAATGACATTTGGCGGGAACACACACACGGTCACACAGATTTCGCGTTTGACAAGAGGGTGTGTTTAATTCCCTTTGTAATGGTAGCTACTCGGCTATTTGTCCACTTATTCCTTGTCCACTTTTTTTGTAGTTACTCCAGTTTCGATTTTATACTTAGATTTTTCTCAACCTACTTGAAGAGTCCCTTTGGATCCAAGTGTCAGCTAAATCACTAAATGTAAATGTAACCCTTACCATTAATCATCAATGTTTGCTCTTTCTTGTACATCCATTTTTGTCTACCTAATGCATTTCCTTAGTGGCAAAACTATTAAAACTGTTGATTTAGAGAAAGCATCACTGGAGTCATTGTTTACAGAGTGATTTGTTCTAATAGGTTCAGGTTTAATACATATCTTTTAATCATCCACTTTCCAGGGGGCCCCAAGGCCACAGGGGGGATGGAACGGAGAAGAAGTGGGACACAAAGGGCCAAATGCTAAGAAAGATGCATCGCTATTAAGACACTGAAACAAGTTCATTTTATTATGCCACTTTTTATACCGCACATCATGTTTTTGCCCAGTGAATAATGACATCATATCATGATTATTCAGGGTCCCGCCGGGAAAGGACGGATTACCGGGACACCCAGGACAGCGAGGAGAGCCGAGGAGTCAATACCTAAAAATAACCATAATAATGAAGATGACGAAAATACAAATATAATTATAATAACATTAATACTGATCTAATAATACACCATTAGAAAGCAATGTTAACATGGATGATACGTAGCGGTCCTCCCTGTCCATCAACTGCAAAAGCAAAGCATGCAAACTTCCTGCGCACAGCGCTGCACATCAAAGCGACACAGCAACAACATGACCCATGCAGCCGTCATAGCGAGCAAAGTCAGAACAACATCAGCGGCTCTTGCATTGAATTATTGAAGTACCTGGCAGGAGTACAGGGCTGTGGGCCTAGTCTGGACCTTGACCGGACTCAATACAATAAAGCCCTGCCTGTAGTCGACAGATAACAGGACACTGCCCCCCCCCCCCCCCCCTGTTTTGCTCTGGCTGTGTCTCAGCCGGTTCAGAGTATGGGGGGGGTTCACAGTTTGTCTTGCTCGTTCAATTTCACAGGGTTTCCAAGGAAAGACGGGACCACCGGGGGCCCGCCGGCGTTGTCGGACCGCAGGTGAGATGGAGTCTCCGGTTATTATTACTGTGATCAGTGGGGCTTTGTGGAAGTTTTTGTGGAATTTTTGTCTGAAGTTTTTTGCTGAACTCACAGTTGGAAGTTGCTTTACAAGGCAACTCATCATATGAATTGAGGTTTGGGTTTTAAAATGCAATTGACCGTGTCTGTGGTGGTGATGGGTGTGTGTGTGTGTGTGTGTGTGTGTGTAGGGTAACTCTGGTTGAGACGGGGCCAACAGGAGACAGAGGGCACCCAGGACCACCGGGACCACCGGGGGAGCAAGGCCTACCTGGATCTGCAGGGAAGGAAGGCACTAAGGTGAGCGGAAGGCATTCCCCGCATCGAGTGAGATAACGTCTGCCTCTTCACCGGCCTCACGATTTCGATTTGATTACGATTCACCTGTCAATGCATAACGATTCTCGGACACATCTCGATGCATCTCAATGTATATCGCATCCTCAATTTTCTATATAATGCAGATGGATACTTTGTCATCAATTAATACAAGCAGTCTGATAAATCTGAGCAAAAGTCATATGGAGATGTAGTATGTGGTCCAATTGAGGTTCCTGCCAGGTGTCGAAGTTGTGCTTTAGTGATTATATTTAAAAATGCTTCGGCACCGACAAAACCACCAACGATAACATAAACACATAAATGTCAAAGGCTGAGGTGGCTAATAAGCCGATAGTGTTCATATTCATATTATGAGTCATACATTATGAGTCACGACCTGACTCATCCGTGACCTCACCGCCAACCCTCCCTAACTATTTCCCTGAATGATGAAACCAAACCAGCCTTAAATAGGTTTACCCATTAGTTTAGCTCCACCCTTAAACTAAACGATTGTAAAATCAATTAACCTTAATACCAAGCTTTACCAGCCAAAACTCATTAATACGGTGTAATACATGGATCGTAAAATAAATATATATATAAATATAAATATATGAACATTCATATCATAGGTATTTCAGGAAACACATTAAAATACCCCTGGTCCCTTTAATGAGCAGGGTTGTCCGCGGTGGTTTTAAAAAGTATTAAAAAGTGATAAATCAAAAAAGCAAAATTTAATGGCCTTAAAAAAGTGATAAATTTGGTCCAAAGGTATAACTATTAAAGAATAGGTATTATTTTGTTTTCTTGTTGGACAA
The DNA here is from genome assembly GCA_030340625.1 of Merluccius polli. Taxonomy (NCBI): domain Eukaryota; kingdom Metazoa; phylum Chordata; class Actinopteri; order Gadiformes; family Merlucciidae; genus Merluccius; species Merluccius polli. Next base: position 4,973 of record JAOPHQ010002267.1, read on the forward strand.
TGACTGGTTTTATTTTGATGAAATAGGCGTAATAAAATAAATAAAGCATTACTTGCTTGCGCCGCTACTTCAAAAAAAAAAGGAATGATATTGACGTCAGATCAATTCATTGGTTATTCATTGGCCGCTAGAAATCTAAAATCGTCTTCGCGCGCATAGTTGTCAGGGGCGGATAGAAGTGCTAGTGAATCTCTTCGGATTTTAGCGTTTAGGTTAGGTTGTAAGTTTAAATTCAGTACCATTCCATCACTTAAATGAAGCAAACCAACCCATCTAACATTGCACTAGTTACTGTAACTAATGCCCTGTTGTGCAACCGAGTCTCCTGGGTAATGGTAATGATGTAAGTAAGTGTTGGATGATAAAATCTATGTACATGTCATAAAAATCTTCTGATTGATACTTGGTGCAACTCGATGTCGTGGTGGTATTAAAAAAAATCTGAAGGTAGTGAAAAAAAGGTATTAAATGGTAGTAAATTGACTCAAAGATTTGTGTATATACCCTGAATGAGACAAGCATAAAGCGCCCGCCCTCAGCCCTGACCTCTTCCCCCTCATTCCTTCTGGCCCCTCATCCCAGCCCTCCCTTCGCCCCTCTCCCCAGCCTCACCCCAGCCTCACCCCAGCCTCACCCTGACCGCGCTTCCTGAGAGAATGAGAATCACAATCAGAAACCTGCTATTGCCAGGCAGATGGGCGCTAGTAATTAGTTGTTACACTCACGGCAACAACAACAACAACAAGAACAACAAATAAAAAGGCACAACACTTATTGTCCTCACGGCGCTCAGCTTTAAAAAGTAAACGAGTAAAAGTAAAGAACACAATTGAATTTATATAAATGAGAAGGATGATGTGACAGGACATCAGCCTGTAACATTAGTGTCAGTCCACCCCGCCACACACAGCAGGGCTGCTCACTTACTTACGTAAAGTGAGCAGCATTACGTTATACAGCGTTACGTTTATACAGCGTTACGTTATACAGTGTTACGTTATACAGCGTTACGTTATACAGTGTTACGTTATACAGTGTTACGGTTATACAGCGTTACGTTATACAGCGTTACGTTATAACGGCGGCGCCCTTGTATAGTATAGCACATACAGCCTATGTTACTATACAGCCTATGGTACTATACAGCCTATGGTAACTATACAGCCTATGGTAACTATACAGCCTATGGTAACTATACAGGCCTATGGTACTATACAGCCTATGGTAACTATACAGCCTATGGTAACTATACAGCCTATGTTACTATACAGGCTATGGTAACTATACAGCCTATGGTAACTATACAGCCTATGTTACTATACAGCCTATGGTAACTATACAGCCTATGGTAACTATACAGCCTATGTTACTATACAGCCTATGGTAACTATACAGCCTATGGTAACTATACAGCCTATGGTAACTATACAGCCTATGGTAACTAGCCTATGGTAACTATACAGCCTATGGTAACTAGACAGCCCTATGGTAACTAGACAGCCTATGGTAAATATACAGCCTATGGTAACTATACAGCCTATGGTAACTATACAGCCTATGTTACTATACAGCCTATGTTACTATACAGCCTATGGTAACTATACAGCCTATGGTTACTATACAGCCTATGGTAACTACAGGCTATGGTAACTATACAGCCTATGGTAACTATACAGTCTATGGTAACTATACAGCCTATGGTAACTATACAGCCTATGGTACTATACAGCCTATGGTAAACTATACAGCCTATGTTACTATACAGCCTATGGTAACTATACAGCCTATGTTACTATACAGCCTATGGTACTATACGGCCTATGGTAACTATACAGCCTATGGTAACTATACAGCCTATGGTAACTATACAGCCTATGGTAACTATACAGCCTATGGTACTATACAGCCTATGGTAACTATACAGCCTATGTTACTATACAGCCTATGGTAACTATACAGCCTATGGTAACTATACAGCCTAATGGTAACTATACAGCCTATGGTAACTATACAACGTAAACTATACAACGTTGTGCGTCGCTGCGACAAAGTTTTGGTGCGTGAGTGTGCTAATTGCCATTACTCAGCCTGTAACATTAGTGCACACACACACACAGCTCTCTCTCTCCCTCTCGTTGTCTACCCACACACACACACACACACACACACACACACACACACATGCGGCAGGGCTGCTCACCTGTTAACGTTATGCGCCTGCATCTCTCTATCTGTCAAACATGGTGGCGTGTGGGAAGAAGTAGATAGTAGGTAGCTAGCGAGTAGATAGCTTCAGAATTGAAGCTATCTTGTCTCGGAGGTTTCGCTCGCTCGAGACAATTTTTGGCGCTCGGCCTCGCGGTGGTTCGCTATGCGGACACACAAACCCTCAGACGGCCCGTCGCCCAATTATATTAGTAGGATAGGATCGGACGGGGGCGGCCTAACCCGGCGCGACTCGTGACATGAATCAGGAAGTGAAATGAGGACTTGCCCTTTAAGGCGGGAGAACTTGACTAGACCGTCGAATATTAATCTGAGTGACTTTTATGGCTTGATATGTAATGAATATCACGCTGGCAGCGTGCAGATAAGATCACGGATGTAATGACGGTCCTTTAAGGATGCGACTGCTGAAAACTGTGCCGGCAAACAATAAACAGGGGTAGAGCGATCCGATGACTTGTGATTATAAGTGGTTGATGAATGTGCTTGACGACAAGGGAATACAGAATAAGTTGGCTTTCCATGGTCTAGAAAATCAACTGCCAATGTTAGTGGGCTATAATTTTGTTCAGGCTGTTATTTTAATCACAATAAAGTACGTTGATTAGAAGTTAATGGTAAGGCTAATTCTATTTCCAAACTCCCGATAATTTTCACTTTTGGTCACTGTGTGGATGCGGCGTCCTCCGCGTCGGCGTGGCGATGCGTCTCCGGAAGAAAATCGGAGAAATTTCCACCACCTCTTAGATTTACTCACGCCCGCGCCGGGATATTTATCTCGTGCCATCTCCGGGGTCTAATCTTCTCCACTAATTTGCCGATAAATAACGAGCAGTAGCATGGCGGCGCCGAGTGGATTATGGCTCATAAAAACATATAAGATAAATGTTCCCTCTTGGTGTGACTTGCTTGGTCAGCATGATTTATGCATGCTTAAGGGTCTGCTGTCTAGCCTCTCATGTAGCCCCGTGTGTGTGTTAGCTTTTATTATAATATACATTTAATGTCTGTGTGTGCGTGTGTGTGTGTCTCCCTGTGTGTGTGTGTGTGTGTGTGTGTGTGTGTGTGTTGTGTGTGTGTGTGTGGGTGTGTGTGTGGGTTGTGGTTTCCAGGGAGACCCAGGTCCTGCTGGCTCCCCGGGGGAAGAACGGCCCTGCTGGGACGCAAGGCTTCAGAGGCAGTCGAGGCAGCCCGGGTGCCATGGTAACGCCATATGTCTCTTCCTCTTCAACCCGCCGTCTAGATTTAATCCATGTGAACATGGCGGCCATAGCCTCTGTCTCTGTCTCTGTCTCTCTCTCTCTCTCTGACTCTCCTTCTCGGTGTCTCTCTCTCCATTGATATTGAACAAGTGTTATTCATGTTCTGATTGGGTTTTCACCTGTGTGTGTGTGTCTCTCTCACTTTCTCTCTGTGTCTCTCTCTCTCTCTCTCTCTCTCACTAACTATAGGGTCCCGCAGGACTGAAAGGCGGCGAAGGCCCATCCGGTATTGCGGGGAACAACCGTAAGTGAAAGCGTATTCAATGGGAACGATCCCACGTTCCTTCACACACACACACACACTCTTCGGTCCCCCCTCTATTCATCTCTATCACTCTGTCCCACCCCTCTTGTCACATGTCACATTCGAAAAAGAAGATGGTAAACTGTGTTTCCATGGTGATGGTGGTCGCGGTGACCACCGAGCCACTAAATGGGAATAGGGGAATCAGGCGGCGCGCTCTCACCATTGTATTTCTACTTGTCTCTCCCCCCCCCCCCCCCCAGGGAGCCACCGGAGAGAGGGGGGCCGGCCGGGGGCCGCTGGGGCCATCGGTCAGCCGGGACGAGGCGGTGGGGTCGGCCCCGCTGGACCCATGGGAGAGAAGGGGAGAGCCTGTAAGACTCCTGAATGTGTGTGTGTGTGTGTGCATGTGTATTCATGCACGGGCGTGTGCGCGTGTGTGTGTGTGTGTGTGCATGTATGTGTGAGAAAAAAGATGGTAATAAAACCCATTTTGACTCAAATGTGTGCCGTTCTCACATGTGACCCCCCAGGGAGAGAAGGGCCCCGTGGGTCCCGCTGGCCGTGATGGGGAGCAGGGGGCCCGTCGGTCTCCCGGGGGCCACCGGTCCCGCCGGCCCCCCCGGAGAGGACGGAGACAAGGTAGTTACGGCTGATAATAACTTGCACCTGCCTGCCTTACTACTAATGTGGTGTGTGTGTGTGTGTGTGTGTGTGTGTGTCTGACTGTGTGTGTACAATTTTTCTGTGTGTCCTCCTTAGGGAGAAACGGGAGGACCTGGCCAGAAGGGGGAGCAAAGGAGACAAAGGAGAATCAGTGAGTTTGAATATTATCTCATTAATCATCATCTTCACATAATATTCCCCTGGAAGGGGATGGGGGGGGGGGGGGGGGGGCTAACGTGATGATGTGATGTTAGCCCACACTTTAGCCAGGTCTCTCTTGAGAATGAGACCCTGTGTCGCAATGATATATATATATATAAAAATATCCTTTACTTTACTTGACTCATAACCTCATGTTGAATCCTCTGCTTCTACCAGGGACCCTCGGGACCGACTGGCATTCAGGGACCCCTAGGCCAGCCAGGACTCCCTGTAAGTCACCTCAAACTCGAATGCCGCATCTCGTCTTCGAGTACAAGGAGTCTGTGTGTGTGTCTGTTTGGTCTGTCTGTGTAGAGAAGCGTATCGAGCGTCGACTGATCCGTCTGTTTACCGCCCACCAGGGTACCGACGGAGAGCCTGGGCCCCGTGGCCAGCAGGGGATGCATGGGGCCAAAGGAGATGAAGGAGCCAGGGGCTTCAAGGGGGCTAGTGGTCCCGATGGACTGCAGGTAGGGACGCGCCTGCAAACAGCGATCGGGTTTCGACTGTGTTTGCCGTTTTTGGCTTTTAGGCTTCTGATGTTTCTCCGTCTTCGTAATGGTGTTAATCATGGGAGGAGGGACAAAGCAAAATAACAACACAGTAACAGCGTGTCTAAATGTCTTTCATTGTACCAGTACCTTTAGAAAAATAGTAATAACAGTCATCAATACCTTCTCCAACCCCATAGGCCTGTACCACCCATAACAGCTTCTTGTAATTCAACCACAGGCTGAATATATTCATGCAGTGGGTGGGTTATCTTGTATCTCCTTGCACCATGTCAACCCTTATCTGTATCATTCATTATTATTACTCACCTCGCCGCTGTGAGAGAGCCAGTGTGTGGTTCTGAGCGTTCTGGCGCATACTGACCGCCGCGCGTCACCCGGTGGGTGCCACACACTGGTAATGGACGAGGTGTCATATCCCCTCCCCACACACACACACACACTATGTAAAGTGCTTTGGGTGTCTTGAAAAGCGCTACATAAATGCGATGAATTATTATTATTATTATTATTATTATCATTATTATTATTATTATTATTATTATTATTATTATTATTATTATTATTATGTTTATTATTTGTATTTGTATTTTGTATTTTATTTTTGTTGTTATTATTATTATTATTATAGGGGCAATTGCTCTGTCAGTTAGCATTGCGTTAGCTGTGCTGCGGTTTAAAACCGTACTCCGGAAACCGGAGGTTTTGGAGTTTAACTCGCAGCTGCGCACGAAGTTAAACCTGATTGCTGTGTACTGACCGACACAGGATCAGCTGATTCGTAGTAAAACTCGTGTTAAACCGGAAGTACTCTGATTTCCCGTTATACTCCAGCAGATGCAGTCTTAACTTAATGTTGGATGCATTTTGTGCTAGGCCTATAATTACCAACAAAAACTTAATGGGAATGTAAAGTGTGAACTATAATATAATAAAACGCAAATAATGTTGAAATATATTATGAAATAGTCTAGCCTACTTTTTGTGGAAATCTGAGTCTGGAATCTGAATCTGCCCTTACCTACGTCAATCAATCGATTACTTCCTCCCCCCCCCCCCCCTCAACAATCGCGCCGTACCAGGGGGGCGCCCCCGATCGCGCACACACACCCCGTCAACAACCGCGCACCACGTAATGTTTATGGGGGGCGCCAAAATTGTTGCTGCATACCCCCCTGACACGATGAACATGTCTCGGATAGAGAACTATAACGAGGAGCAGAAGTTATATTTATTGTACTGCATTCGAGGTGTTGTGGACACGGTGGAAGAGGAAAGACACCACCACGCTCCGAAGAAAGTCTGTTTGGGATGATCTCTCCAACACATTTAACAGTAGATCTTCCAGCAGAAGACAGCGGCACATTTAAAGAATGTATGGAAGCGCTTGAAAGTTGAAGCGCGTAATGCTATTGCTGAGCGGACGCACGACCGAGACCTGAGCCCCGTGAGCCGTGAAATATCACTGCTCATTCCAAGTCGACTATGTCCAATATTGTTATTGTACTGAAGGCCTATCTGGCGTAATAAGTGTAAATGTATCATACATTATTATTAATACTACTAATAATAATTCATAAAACTAATTCTGTGTGTGTCGGTTATAATGGAGCCTTGTTTCATCCTGCAAACTGGTTTAGTCTCCTCTAAAACCATGTCCGTTTGGAGACTAGACTAACACGCACAAAATACGCCCCTAGTGTCTGATGTGAATTTCTCTGAAGACACAGCAATTGAGATCAAGGTAAAACGCAGCTGCAGGTTAAACCACAGGTACATACGACACAGCAATGGAGCTTAAGACGTCACGTGACTTCTTGCGTCACTGACGAGTTTAAAACCGTGTTAAACTCTAAAAAGTGGCTAACGTAGCGGCAGAGCAATTGCCCCATAATTATTTTATTTTTATTTTTGTTGTTATTATTATTATTATTATTATTATTATTATTATTTGACACTGGCGTTGCTGCTGTGCATTGCACTGTCCCTAACCCCCACCTGGTTCTGCAGGGGATGCCAGGACCCCCAGGTGAGAAGGGAGAGAGCGGACACGTCGGCCTGATGGTGAGTGGCGACCGGCGGTGCCAAACAACTAAATCGCTGCTAAACTCTCCACGTATTTATACAACGCATATAGTTTCCTGTTTATCTCAGCAATGTATTTTGTATTCATGTTTGGTTTTTTTTGGCAAGGTACTGACTCACTTGCTTCCCCATTGACGGATCCGTTCCTTGATAAGAGAGAAAAAGGGCCGTGTGGTTCATATTACTAACAGTGATAACGGGGGGGGGGGATGGAGAGGAGGAGAGGAATTGAAGCGATGGAATGCGATGAAGAGAGAGTGAGAGGGGGTGAGGAGAGGGGGTGAGGAGGAGTGCTGATTGGGAGCACGAAGACAGCGTGACAGCTGCTAATCAGATTAGCCCCGGCCTTGGCTGACTAATGAGCAGCCTCCCTTTGTGACAGTCATCTTAGAGCGTCGCCGACCGTGAATACACGCTCAACCACGTTCTCCTTAGCTCCTCTTCTCTCCCTCTCTCTCTCTCTCTCTCTCTCTCTCTCCTCTCTCTCTCTCTCTCTCTCTCTCTTCATTTTTTTTAATTTTTTCACACACTGGCAGATTAAGGCAACACTGAGAAAAGAAGGGAGACTGAAAACAAAAGAAGGAAGATGAGAGAGAGGGAGAGTGAGAGATCTGGAGAGGGAGGGAGGGAGGAGGGAGGGAGGGAGGGAGGGGAGGGAGGGGAGGGAGGGAGGGAGGGAGGGAGGGGGAGGGAGCGAGCTAGGGGAGAGAGCTAGGGGAGGTGAGGGAAAGATAGAGAGAGAGGAAGTGTGTATGAGAGTGAAAGACAAAAGAGAGAGGGAGAGAGTAAGAGAAAGAGAGGGGGGAGAGAAAGTGAGCACAGTGGGTAAGCTTCATTCATGTGTGGGTGTTGTGGATCACACGATTCATACCATTTGAGTGTCTCTCTGTCGGAGTCTCTCGCTCTCTCTCTCTCTTTGTCTCTCTCTCTCTCTCTCTCTCTCCGCTCCCCCCCATCTCTCTGTCCCCCTTCTCATTAGGACACATGGAGGGCTTCTCTTCCCTTTTTCTTCCGAGCGAGCGAGGTGTTTCTGTTTCTGGAGCTCAGCTCAGCATCTGCTCAGCCCAGAACGGAGCCAGGCACAGTTAGGATTAATTGCTTCTTGTCGTTCTCAGGAGATGCATGGAGAAGAATCAAATCGCTATTCTCATTTTCCCTGTAGCGGGCGAGACTACACTCTTGTAGCTCGCAGGCTGGAAGGAGTGGGTGAAGAAGGGAAGGAAAGAAAAAGAGGAGAGAGGGAGAGAGAGAGAGGAGAGAGGGAGAGGGAGGGAGGGAGGGAGAGCAAAAGAGAGGTGGGGAGGGAGGTGTAATTTCGGAGCGCGTGTCATTTTGAGGGTAATGACCTGCCCAGGATGTCTTCATCATGTCACTGTGATGAACAAAGTCACTGCAGCAACTGCAGCCCTCTCTCCCCCCCTCAACCCCCCTCCTCCCCCCCCTCCCCCCCCCCCCCTCCCCCGGCCGGCTGAACGAAAGCACAAATTTAATCATGAACTTACCATAGATCCTGTGTTAAACGACAGCGCAACTGCCTCTGGTGTTCTGTATATGAAGGTGTATATTTAGTATATTTAGGTCAGTGTTTATAAGTAAAGTAAGTATGTGTGTGTGTGTGTGTGTGTGCGTGTGCGCGTGTGTGTGTGTGTGTGCATTGCGTTCACGCCGTTTGATCTCATTCTATTGTTTTTGTTATTTCCCCTACCGACGTCCCCGGTGAAACCATTTATTCATTTTATTTCTCTCCACAGGGTCCCCCAGGACTGCACGGCCCCAGAGGCCCCCAGGGGCCAATCGGAGGAGAGGTAGGAAACAACAATAGCGCCGTCGCAAGCATTGTCCTCGCCCCCCCCCCC
>JAOPHQ010002276.1:0-160000 GCA_030340625.1 Merluccius polli
GTGTTCACTGGATTGCGTCAGGAGGAGTTTGTGTTGGCCTTTGAGGTGGGAGACAATAGAATATCAAGAAAGTCACATGATGTGACTAGATCTGAGATAGCCATTATTGTAATATCTAGTTGAAATTAAGAAGAAATAACTCCCTAGGGTTTGTTCTAAAGTAATTTTGATAAAGTGCATGAAATCCATATTTCCATATATTTTTCTTTTCTGCAGTTAAAAATAATAATTTTTAATTTCTAAAACTAATATATATATATATATATATATATATAGTATATATTCTACATTAACCTAACTACCCAAGGCTCCTCTACCTCTAGCCTACATTTAAAACGAGACATCATTATAAAGAACAAGAGGATCCAACGGTTGTAAAGAACAAAGGACAGGTCGTCCATGACAATGCATTAGGAAGCCACAGGAGCAGAGGAGTATGTCTGCATCATCCTCGTTATCTACGGTCCTGTCATCCGACTCTGAGCTTTCTGGGAGTCACTCCATGCTCTGACCGATCATATTTCAGTCGCTAGGTTCCCATGGGTACCATCAGGAAGCAGTAAAAAGCTGGCAATCTAAGAATGCATTCAGACATAAAACAACAACAAACAACTAAGATAAGAAAAGTAGGAGAAGGACATAGTCTGTTAATTTGAAAAACGATAACCCCAACTATATAAAAAGATTCTTAAAAACTATTGGATCCGATAGAAAACAAAAATCCATTAATAAATAAAAACATTGTTGTGTTTCTTCATTAATTGAAGAGCCTTGTTCATGAGACCAATCAGTGCAGTTCATTGCAGAGGGTTAAACACATTCTAGCTGTGGTTCGTTGGGATCCAAATGTACAAACCATTATTGTGATTGTCAATCCACTAATGAAGGTTCACAACATTCCCATCTTTCTGTGTGTGTGTGTGCGTATGTGTGTTTTGGTCTCCTATAATCTGCAATGATCTGTACTATATTTGGCAGTTAATGAATTCTATTAAAGTGCTTGACTGCTAAAGGACAAGACATAGGACAGGAGAAGAGTGCAGTCTCTGAGTGAATGCAGATACAGATTAAGTGAAATAGTGAGTATCTAAAACACTTGTGAAAATAACAGTGCTAAGTTTGGCACCATATAATGCTATGAACTTTTCAAGTCAAGTCTCTACAAAGCATCCTGACAATAATAATAATCTTTTTGTGCGACTGTAGCATTGTGTGGTCTTTCAAAAGAAAACATAAAAGATTTTATATAGTACACAATAAAACAACGTGGACCATGTGAATAAAGAATGTGTTCCTCTGGGGCCACCGTATTATAGTGTGTCCACCGTGAAAGGCCTCATCAAAATCCTGATTCATATTCACATTGAATATAGATCATTATGGTCTGGATTTCACTTGTTCATGAGCACATTCCTAGTTGGTAACCTGGGTATCCTTTTTTGACACTCCTGCTGTTAACCCCTTTCAGGTGAATAGCGGTGCTGGTTATATAGCAACCAGCCCAGTGAAAAGGTATAGGACGGTTTGGCCAGGAAGTAGGGCTGTGTGCAGTTTGGTACGGTGGCCAGCAGGGTGCACCAGTGAGGCACTAGTGAGACTCAAGAGATCCTCTTCAGTTGACCAGGAGGACATCCTCGTAGGTCGTTGTTCTGTGAGAAACCCCAATGAGAGACGAACGCTTCGTTTATTTTACTATAAAACTATAACAAAACTGTGCTTTTATTTTAAAAGAGACACTAGCTGGTAAGCTCACTATATACTATTTGATATATTTCAATATAAGAAAGGATGGAGATAAGCTTAAATATAGTGAATCTCTTGACAGATTTCAGTACTGGCTTTTCTAGTAAGTTGCTGTGAAAGTGTCCTCTGCATGCTAATTAATGAGACGAACTTGACCACTATCAAACATGTATTCTGCTGAATAGGAGAACAAGAGCATCTGCTAAGCAATGCAATATAATTCTCTCCAAGCTATTTCTTGTAGACTTGGTGATATAGCTATATCGTTTTTTGCCTACAATAACATTAACAACAACAAACACAATAACAACATACAATATCTGCAACATTTACGAATTGGGTACAATGAGACAAATAAAAATACATCAGGAGTCTACACAGAAACAACAAGTATTTAGAAGAGAACAAGAACATATTGTGATTTAAAAGGCATCAGGTCATTTTAAACCGAGTACAGATACTGGTTCAGTGATGTCCTCGTGTGTTTACCTGTCGCAGCAGCAGAAGATGGAGCAGGGCGAGGCCTCCACACCGCGAAACTTGCCAGAGTTGGCCGTGTCTGTGCACTCTGCAATGAAGGCCTGGAGGTCCGTGATGTGCATGGGCTCCCTGGACTTGATGCTGCCAGAGCCAGGAGGGGGGGTGGAGAATGGACATTGTCATCTTTATTCTTCTAACTTCACCACAGAGGTTCAAAGAGATCCTCTCAATAGACCATTTTGACAGAGGTGTCATCGTAGGACAAACACGGGTGTGTTATGAGCAACACCCACAACAGCCACTAGCGCGGGAAGGGGGGGGCTGCGGGGGCTGCAGCCCCCCTCACATTGCCCTCCCTCCGTCGGTCGTAAATCGCCAGCCCGTTCTCATCCCAACTTGTAATATACCGACGATTTGTCACGCCCCTAGACGTCTGACATTGACGCAAAAGGTACCCTCCCGCGTCTGTGTGAAACGATCTGGGTTCTCATAAACCCGTTTGCGTTGGTAAGAGACGAGCAGAATCTACAGCGTCCATTCACTCCAATTAATAACCCGGTCATGGTGATAGATTACGCTAACCCTAACCCTAACCCTAACCCCTAACTCTAACCCTAACCCTTTTTGGAGTGAATTGTTTCACAGTAGACTGCGGACGCTGTAGACTCTGCTCGTCTCTTACCAACGCGAACGGGTTTATGAGAACCCAGATCGTTTCACCCAGACGCGGGGAGGGTACCGTTTGCGTCAGTATCAGACGTCTAGGGGCGTGACAAATCGTCGGTATATTACGAGTTGGGATGAGAACGTGTTGAAATCGCGCACCCAGCCCCCCCCCCCCCCCCCCCCCCCCCCCCCCCCGTCGACGATCGCACCCCCCCCCCCCGTCGGTCGCAGGTCGCAGCCCCCCTCACATGAAACGGGTTCCAGCGCGCCTGACAACAGCCGTCCTACGATGGCGCCTCTGTGAAAAGGGTTTATGCAGATGTTCAATGTCTTCTATTTTAATTATTTTGTAAAAAAAAAAATTCTAGACACACACACACACACACACGATGAAATCTAAAAACAATCTGGAAAACAATTCTCCCTGGGTGGTACCTTGATGGTCTCGTAGGCCCCGGTGATGAGGGCGATGAAGAGTGACAGCACCATGTAGATGAAGAGGGAGATGAAGGAGTAGAGGTAGACCTGGCTGAAGACCCACACCAGTGTGCTGCTGCCCTCCAGGCCGGAGAAGGTCACGAACATGTCGTCCCCGTTGATGAGCGAGAACAGACACTCGGACACCATGGACAGAGACCGGAACTATGGAGCAAAAAACAAAATATATATAAAAAATGAATAAATAAGCCTTTTTTAAACTTGTTTTTAAAGCAAGGCCCAGTAGTGCACTGAGGCGGTGATCACACGGAACAGCACGACACCCATTGTTTTCATACGGTACAGTTAGCCTGTGCTGAGCTCCATTCTTGTAATGCACCTCGCAAATTTCTGGCATTTTTTCACAGCGTGTAAAATATCTTCAAATTTTGGGTGCTGGCTACTCGTCAACAAATGTACAACAACGTCGAGAAGCTGATTTTGGCATAGCAGGGATAATAGTTTTAAAAAAAATGTAAGCTGGCTGTCTTGAGAGTTTGACTGTGTAAGAGGAAAGGACAACACAAGTCAGATGATTTGCTTTTCTGTCTTGCTCTATATGAGTGTTGTCATTGAAAATAATGGTTTCAAATGTATAGAACGTTGTATGTTGGTTGACATTCAGTGTGCGACCCACCTTAAGAGTGAAAATGGGTCCCTGACCTTTACATGGTAGGGTCCCAGGACGATCCAGCCACAGAAGCAGTAGCCCAGGTAGATGACCGCCACGCAGCAGCAGAACCGGATCACATTGGGGAACGCCACCCGCAACGTCACTATCAGGATCTGTAGCGGCACACACGCGTGCGCATACACACACACACACACACACACAAACATGCACGCACACAGGCATTAGCATTAGGCATGTGTGTAGACACAATTGATATTAAAAACACTGATAGAGAGTTGTGACAGAGAGTTCATGTTTATATAAATAGTGCAGTGCCGCTCATCCAAAAAACCTCTCCAGCAGTACACCTGCCACGTGTGAAGTCGATTGGATGAACGGTTGTCGAGAAAATCGAAGGACATACATACATACATACATACATACATACATACATACATACATACATACAGAGACTCCTTCTTCCTTCATTTTAGTTAGAAAAATAGATTACAAGATAGTGATCTGGATTAAGAAACTCATATATATTATTTTTCATGTTGTTTATTGGACTACTGTTATAAGTACATCGAAATTGAAGTGAGTGAGTAAGTGAGTGAGTGAGTGAGGGAGGGAGGGAGGGAAGGAGGGAGGGAGGGAGTCAATTAAAGCTCTATGCACCTGTGCTGCCGCTACTTACATTGTACTTCTGGAAAAAGGTGAGATAGCGGATGACTCCGACCCACACCAGGAGGGTAGATGTCCCCAGCAGGATGCCACACAGATCATAGGAGGACATGTTCTGTCAGGAAAGACACAGGACACACTTATGAGGACATGTTCCATCAGGAAAGACATACATACACACACACACACACACACACACACACACACACACACACACACACACACACACACACACACACACACACACACACACACACACACACACACACACACACACACACACACACACACACACACACACAATGTGTCTCCACCACTGGCACTGACCTCAGCTGATCTGCCGATTCTTAAAGGACAATTCCGGCGCAAAATGAGACCATATGATCGTAACACATGTCCACCGAGTTGGACCGTTCTCTGGGATCAGTTTTCATTCTAGTCCAATGGAACCAAAGTTCTTGAAAACCGCTAATTATCTTATAACGCTAGCTGTGGGGGGCAGATATTCACATAAGATAAATCGCAATTCTATACCACTAACAAGGCTCAAAATCGCACCACACTTCCACGGTAGCATAATGAGGGTCCCTATATGTAAAAAGAAGCATTGAGAACTTTGTAAGTGTACAGACAGTTTATTAAAAAGAAAGTGTAGAAAGCCAGTGCCTTCACGAAAACAAGCGGGCGCCATCTTTGGAAAACAGTCACGACCAGTCGAGCGATTTTCGATTTCCAAGGGGGGGTTATCAAGGGCAACGAAACGTGTAATGTAAATTAAACTTTTACCAAATCCTGTCGGAAGTACGTCAAACACATCTTTCTATCAAAGTTCAGTTGCTTGTTCTTCTTTTTGAGAAAATATACCGTCCAGTTGGTTTAATACTGTTTCGATAGCGGATTTAACAGACCGTTCCACATCAGCAGCAGCCATCTTGGTTGTTTACAAAAAATGCCTCAAGGGCGCTCTTCTGCACATTGTCTGTCATTGTATCAAACCCACACTATATTAGATAAACGGTTGTGATTGGCCCGACTTGGGCCAGGTCGGTTGGAAATCTGGGAATGGGAGGGGGGCCAGATGTATCTGCCAGAGCAAACAAAACATGAGCTCGCAGATTCGTCTGGTTCCCAGGCTATAGGAAATCACTTCCGATATACAACTATAGATTTCCCACCATGGGAAACCACAGACCACACAAATAGACAGAATAATAGCAGGGCACCCACTTAAAACAAAACCAAGGTGGGATACACCAAGACGGGCTGACCTTTGACTCGATGCCTATCTTGACGAAGCTTCCTGTGATGGTGAGGAAGTCGCTGACGATGAGGAGGATGTACCAGCCGTTGATGAAGTCCATGCGGTCGGCCCAGCACACCTTGCGGCCCAGACTGTTCTTGAAGAACGCTACAAACTCCTGAAACACACATGGTCAAAAACAAAGAAGGACACAGACACAGAGTGAGGAAGGTTTACACTGAATGGATTATTTTATTCTATATGTGTTATGCTATGGATCTCTACTTTGATGTGTGGTCAGTTCGTTGGATGACGCTAGTCACGGTGGGAGGAGACACAGCCCAGGGGAAAACAGACACAATCATTCATGTGACGTTGTTGACCAATTGCAGTGGTGCATTGTGGGAGACTCATTGGGTTGAGCTTCTTGCGCATACTGTGGCGATCGAAGCCCAATATGCCGCATCGATTTGGTCGCAAACCTGCCATTTTCTGTGCGAACACGCAATTTTGTTTGAAGTATATAGCCTTTAGTGTTGGGGCGGGGTTGTCCTTACATATTGCAGCACAATCCCGCGCAGTATGGAGCGTCCACACAGCACCACAGACAGCATGCACACCAGGGCCACGGCCACGTCGAAGGTCAGGCGCGCGTAGTTCTCCACTGGAGGGAAGAGATTATGCAGCGTTAAACCACTCGAAAGCAGTCCAATAGATCCTTATTTGTGTTAGCTCTGTGATTGAGAATCTCTTTGAACCAAGTACAATGTGAAACAAATGTTTCAGGCCAACTTTTCAGCTGAGCCCATTTCAGCTGTCACATGTTTAATGGGTGATCGTGGTAAAGAGAAAGAGACACAGCTGACTATGGAGGCATGCATAGGCTACTAGTCTGATGAGTCAAAAGAACAAGTAACAAAGTAACAAGGGGGCTTAAGGATTTATTTGAGGTATTATCATTTTGATTTAATCATGTTTTACTCCAAGCAGAGTGTTCTTTAAAAAGGTAGTTTTTAAGTGAACATTAGTAGACACTTTCAACAAAAGGATTAATCTTAAAACACTGGATTAAAACATTTCAGTGTTCATCCAAACACAGAAAGGCGTTAAAATAACTGGTAAGGCATTGAACCTTACTTGTTAATTAAACAGAGCATGCTAAGGAGCGTCTAGCAGAACATCAACCAAACCAACCACAGCATTAAACATACAGTATGTATGACTTTCTTCGCTAAAATCATTAATGAAAATATCAACAATAGTGAAGTGCTCTTCTCCATCATTGATCGACTTATTAATCCATCATCTACATCCCCATCAGAGATGCTGTCCTCTGAAAAATGTGAGCAATACGCTACATTCTTCAATAACAAAATTATTACCATAAGACAGACCATTAGTGCTTCGAGATCCAGAAATGAACCTACCCTCCAGTTCTCCAGGAATATTACTGGTGTCTCACTTTGACCCTCTAGACCTAAAAAAAAACTAGACAATATTTTTGGGCAGCTCAGGTCCTCCAACTGCTGCTTAGACCCTCTCCCTACCACCTTTTTAAAAACTTTTAATTTAACTCTTTAGCACATGAGGAATTTGAAATTATTAACTGCTCTCTTCTTTTCTGTCAGGTATATTTCATGCAGTACTTAAAACAGTTGTCATTAAACCACTCCTGAAGAAGAGCAATCTTGATGCAACAGTTATTGCTAACTATAGGCCAATTTCCAACTTACTTTTTATAGGCCAATTTCCAACTGTTTATTTTCAGCTTAACATCCATGTTAACATCTAACATCAAACAGACTTCTAGACATCAATCAAGCACTCATCAAAGTTGTGAATGATATATGCATATGAACACAGATTTTAATAAACTATCTGTTATTGTCAGGGTTCATACACATTTTGACCAAAAGATTTCCATGACTTTTCCAAGACTTTTCCATGACTTTAAACCAAATTTCCATGACCAAAACATTTTGTGAAATCTCGGTGTATACATGAAAAAGTGATCAAATGTAGTATTAAAACTATGGCCAACGAACTTTTCAGTAGTATTCAGCGTATGCCTGCTTATAATTTGCGCGTATTTCTTTTTAAAGCATATCAATTATTTCAAACTCAGCATAAATGAACGACCTGAAAATATGAATTAGGGATGGGCATTTTAAGATCAATTATCGATTAATCGTTATTTTTGTGGGGGGTGCGCGATTGTTGACCGCGGGGGGGGGGGGACCTACGACCGACCGTATTATGACAGTCCTGGACCGGCCCAAAAATAATAATACACAAAATAAAAAAAAATAAAAAAATATATATTACGGCCGGACGGCTCGGTCTGAAATCTCCCAAATCTCCCTATGGCAGCCCGTCCCTGGTTATAGGCCTATGCGGCGCTCGTAAAAGCCGAACAATGTGCCTACATGTGCTCTTAAAGGTTTGGAAACGATCCAACAAGACTAAATCTGTATTCCAATTACAATAAGTAGCCTACTTATCGGCCAACAATAATCAAACACGGCAGTAAAAGTGGGCATTAAACTGTAACTGTTTTGAAAAAAAGGGAAAAAAGGCCAACATATGCCGATACAATATGCGGCCGGCGCTCGGAAAAGGCTCGCGACAAAAAGATGAGCCACACATTTAGAAACAATTGCATGAACTATCTAAAAGAAATACCTTAGTCAGAAAACAGATATGAGGCTGAACGTTTTGCTAAAATGTCACATTTATGGAAATATTTAAAATGTTGGAGCGGCTGGCTTGACCACGCGAAACCGAGAGACGGCTGTCTTGACCGCAGTACGCAATCGGTCATTAATCAATAATCGTATTTAACCGTATAACTGCACACAACTTTATTTAAAAGCAATCAAATGTAAAACATGTGTGTTTGTATTGTGGTGTCCGGTGCGTGTGGATGTGCGGCTCCTCCGGCGGAACGGTTCATGTTAATAGCGGAGTCCGGGAGGGTTCACCTTCACGGCGTAGTTATGAGGGATGTGCGACTATCGGCTTAAAAAATACTAAAGTGTTTTTTAAAGTTAGAAAGATATTAGATATTCAACCGATATTCACGCTCCGAATTACAGCGATCAGACACGGGGAACTAAAGCCGCGATCACCGGGCACCGCTTCAAGACTCACAGTATGCAACACAACGTCCTTTTGATCGATAACAATATAAATTGATCGACACATTTCTTAACGATCAATGATCGATCATCGATTAATTATGCCCATCCCTAATATGAATGTTACAATGTTTTTCAAGCACTTTTCCAGGCCTGGAAATAACCATTTTAAAATTCCATGACTTTTCCAGGTTTTTCATGACCGTACGCACCCTGTATTGTGCTTCTGAATCTCAGTGCCGCTTTTGACACTGTTGACCATGATATTTTACTAGATAGATTAGAAAAATAGGTTGGCCTATCCGGCCTAAAGGCCGCAGTATACTCGCCGTTCCCAAGCTGTCGCGCGACATTGTGACGTCAAAATGACGTAGATCTCGCCGGCGCGACAGGATTTTGGCCCGTTCGCGCCGCGTCGCGCACCTCTCTTTTTTTTCAGCGGCGCGCGACAAAGCGGAAACAGAAACACGGACGAGTTCGAAGGCGCCTTATTGCTAAGGCTTCTTTCTTTATATGTTCTATTTTATTGTGTGGTGTACGCCTATATTTTTTCGCTAATAAACCGTGGTTTTACGTAAGTTCTGTCTACTATTGTTGTGGTCAAAGACGAGTGGAATTACGTGGCTGAAAAACTATCTCAAAGCGGCATTAAGTTATAAAATAAAAGTATATACAACAGTGTTGTGTTGAGTAATCCGGGAACGGGGAATCTGGCAACCGCTACTCTGGGGGGGGGGGGGAGGGGGAGGGAGTACCACGCTGTACAGTATTTACAACATGGTTGCAATAACAGTTTTGGCCAGAGAGGGCGCAATCCTACATATAGCTCCTTTAACACACAACATCCCACAATAGCAAAAACAATATTCCAAACCTTAGATACAGTATAAAAACCTCTGCTTCTGCAATGATACCAGTTCAAAAACAATATTTCTCAGCTGATAATAAACAAACAATTGAATAATTGACACACATCTGATTTATGTTGGGTACATTGGGCCAACCACAGCTGATTCCAGTCTGGCTTATAGCCTGGTCAGACTATACGATTTCAGCCCGATTTTGCCCCGAATTTGTCGTGACCGACAAGTTTACAGCGTCGTATCCGATTTCAAATGGTCGGGCACGACATCGAACGCGGAGTGAATCGTATAATGTGACATGCTTCACGACTTGCGATTTGTCATTCACGACGTTCTAAAACAGCCCGACAAAAAGTCTGGCTTGTCAGAAAATTGACGGGAGTCGTATGACGTTTCCATTGTTGACATCATAGCCTACTGTATGAAAAACTCCCGGGAATTCCACAGCTGGCGCTCGTGCATTAAAGTTCAATTGGATGACAGCTGATAGCCAGGACAAGACCACCATGACCACCATGACCGCAGCAAAAAAGGCCAAGGAGATGGGAAGATGGACACATGAAGCAGAGACTAGATTTGTGGAAATGTGGCAGCAGTATCCTGTGTTGTACGACGTGACATCTAAAGATTACCATGACAGGGTAAAGAAAGAGAAATGTTGGCAAGAGATCGCGGTGGATCTGGAGCTGCCTGGTGAGTAGCCTACAGTAACCTCTGTATTGTTAGCATCTCGGCTAGCAGCATACACTTTAAATCTTAGGATAATTATTTTTGATATTATACTGTAGATTTAAGTTTCAAGATGTTGCAGCTAAGTACCACTGGGTAGCAAGCAGTATCACTTGAAAATTGATGTTTCGAAGAGGTTTTACGAAATGTTACTTTGTTGGAAGTAGCCTACTAGCCTACTGTTGCAAACATTTTATGAGTGTAGTGTTAGCCCTGTTTTACATACCATAGTTTCATTTTTCATTACTACTGCTGTCAAGATGGTATGCCATTAAACAACTGTGTTAGGATTATGTCTTATTTATTTATTTTACTTTACAGTCGCAGAGCTACAACTCAAGGCAGCGTCTCTACGGACCCAATACGGAAAAATTCTTTGACCCAAAGCAAGTGGCTCTGGCTATAAGGATGCCACCCCACGGCAAATATGGATTAAGCGGACGTTGGGGTTTTTGCGGCCTTATATGAGCCACAGAACATCTCAAACCACACTTAATGTAAGTAGCCTACCACGCGTTTCTGGTTAGAGCTGGGTTTTTTTTCTTTGTTAATCATCAGAGTAAAACTATAATCATTCTCCAAACAGGGCAGGATGTTTGAATTTGATTTCATAGAGATTTTAACAGGTTTAATGCCTGTTGTGACAGCGTTCTGAGATTTATTCACATTTCATTTGACCCTTTGGAGAGCTAGGCCTACTCTCAAGCAGGTGGCGAGCTACTGGTAGCTGATGTAGCCTGTTTAAATGAACATATAAGATCAGTGTTTTATACTAGTATAACGGATAGGTCAAATAAAGAAATCTTACATCATGTAGCTTAGATAAACTTGCTTGCTTGTTTCATGGCATGATAATTGGCTATTGAAATTGTATGTGAAATTGCTCTGAACTCTGGCCTAAAACTACATTGTAAAGAGCTTGGCGACTTAATGTTGATATAAACTTTCAGTTATCCCCCATTTGTGATTCTCTTCCCTGCCTCATAGTTTCAATGTTTTTTTATTCTAGTTGGATGATGACCAAATGCCAGAGGCCATGGAGGAGGACAATGAGGACCAAGAAGGTGAGGATGAGGTACCCAGCGAGCCCAGTGAACCTTCCACCAACCCAACACTTCCACTTGTGGTCCAGGAGCAAAGTTCAAGAGGAACGGCACGCAATAAAGCAAGGACTACAAAAGGCAAGGCATGTGACTTGGAGGCAGAGAAGGTGGAAATTTTAAGAGCAGTGTCTCAAACCATGCTTGGGACCAGACAGGATGTGGACGAGGCATTCGGTCGGCAAATGGCCTGTGAATTGAAGCAAGTGCAGGACCAATTTTCTAGGATGCAACTACGAAGAAATATCATGCAGATGATATATGATGTTCAGGAGAGTGAGCACAGAGCAGCACGCTATCCTCAGGCATCTTGGCAAGGAAACCCTACAGCACAACACCACAACTCAAACATGTCACGACAGTACACAGAATTATGAGGAAAAAAACTTTATGTAAATAACATGCATTAACTGTTGTTTTTTGTTGTTGTTGTTGTTGTTAGAAATTGCTGATACTTGTTCTGTACATGTTCAATTCTTGAGTGTTATTTACAAATGATTACACAAACATTTGAATACAGTTAATTTTTACAGTATATTCTTCAGTGTTATTTACAAATGATTAGAAACTTAAATGTACTCACGTATGTACAGAATACACAGTATATACCAAATTCTGAATCT
This sequence comes from Merluccius polli, assembly GCA_030340625.1. Lineage (NCBI taxonomy): Eukaryota > Metazoa > Chordata > Actinopteri > Gadiformes > Merlucciidae > Merluccius > Merluccius polli. The sequence goes on from JAOPHQ010002276.1 coordinate 12,356, forward strand.
TGAGTGTTATTTACAAATGATTAGACAAACTTAAATACATATATTCTATTAGATCATATCTTCTTGCCAATACACAGATCCAGCAGGTGACTGGAAATACGCCTTAAGCTGGTCACACTGTTCTTTTGCAGTGGTTGTGGCATTTCGTGCCCTGCTCAGTGCCACAGAGTTTAATGCCCCACCTCTTCGCCATGTTCCAGAGACGAGTCTGTGGCTCTCATCCTCAGTATCAACAAAGGCTGGGGGGACATAGGCCTCTGAGCCTTTCTCTCACAGGAAATTGTGGATGGAAAGTGCAGCAAGTGTAATGGCTGTCACTTTGTCAGGATCAAGTGCAATGTTTGTCAGAAATACACGCAATCTGTTGGCTAAAATTCCAAACACGTTCTCCACTGTGCGCCTTGCTCTTGATAAACGATAATTGAAAATTCGCTGGTCATGATCGAGATTTCGGTGGGGGAATGGCTTGATTAGATCGGTGCGGAGGGGGAATGCTTCATCGCCAACAAACATATAGGGCATGATCACGTTGGAGTTTGGAAGTGGCTCAGGCTTAGGAACATTTAGTAGGCCTCTGTCCATGGCACTGCGGAGGTCTGATTGACCAAACAGACTTGCGTCAGACATTCGTCCCTGAGTACCAACACTGGCATAAACAAATTTGTAGTTGGCATCAACTACTGCCATAAGCACCACAGAAAATCTGCCTTTATAGTTGTAGAATAGGCTTCCAGAGTTAGCAGGGGGTTGGATATAGACGTGTTTTCCGTCGATTGCACCTAGGCAATGGGGAAATTGACACCTATCTCGAAAACCTCTTGCCACTTCTCGCCAACCCGCCTCTGTTGTTGGTGTCTGAAAAAGAAATAAATCACAAGTAGAAATCTGCATTAGTTCTGAGGTGTCTGTAAATGGTAGAAAGGGGGGGAAATCCTTTCCAAACCCTACTTTTACAATTCACAGTTATTGTTATGTCAATGTTATAGCCTACCTTCAGGTGATCTTTCAAGACCATACGCCTCACAGGTCTCCGTCACAATCTGGCCAATTGTTGATCTTCCAATGCGGTACTGGAAGCACAGAGACCTAAATGACTCACCTGAAAAGATAAACAAATTATTGTCTCTGACATTAATGATTATTACCCATTCCCCTCACACACACACACACACACACAGTATTTCAATGCATATGACTAGGCCTACATAAATTCTCTTGGGTTTATTTTAAAATCTTAATCTACAGATGATCATTCCATTTACCGGTTGCAAGGAATCGTAGAGTTACCAACAGCCGCTGTCTGGCAGTGATGGCCTTCCTCAGCGTTGTATCCTTCCTCTGGATAAGAGGTTGGACCTTGTCGAGGAGGAAATTAAAGTCATCCACATCCATCCTGAGAAGCTCACGGAACCCCCTTCTGTCAGTCTCCTACAAATAAAAGGAAACATATTTCTTCGTCTAATTAAAAACATTTTTTACTGAATCTAGGTATTTTCAATATGATTGCAGCCAAACTGAGACACAGATTTTGGATTTTAATTACAGGCTTAGTGTTTGATGTACATGTAGGCCTATGTTGTGTGCGTTAAGGGGCTGCATATGAGTCCGGCAGATTCTTTGCTACCTGTCCTTGATCGTATGCTACCTAAGATAAATATACATGGCTGTGTAGACGTTGATGCCCACTTATGATGTAGTCTAATCATAGTTTACTGTGGGTTATCACGCTATTTACACCACTAACTCGTGGATACTTTGGATAAAAGCGCCTGCTATATAATATGTTTAACTGACTTAATCTTGTTATTGCTGGGATAGACATCGCTAGCTACAGTATATCTTTATGTAGGCTACCAGACAAATAGTAACGTTAAGTAGCTACTTTGAAAACTTTTCGTCGCGAGCCTGGGTGTTAACGTCAAGTTAACATAGGCTAGCTAGCAGTAAGGGTTCTTAATAAAGGCTAAAACATTACCTCCAGTTCTTTTTGAAGGACAGACATCCCGTATTCTCCTCTTCGTGATACCCATGAGCGAGTCCACACTCGTTTCTTCTTTTTCTTTTTCTTCTCCGCACAGAAGACAGCAAGTACGACACCAAGCGCATCTGTATCCATCATTGTATTATTGTGATCGCCCAGCCTTTTGTTGACAGCTGCTGCTATGACAACATGCGACGCGACCGATGCTGTCGGTGTATGTGGCCACTCTCCCGACCAAGACGCGGAGAGGTTTTCATGGTTCTAAAATCGTATAGTGTGACATGGTAGATCGTAAACGACAATCGTGAGCGACAAAAAAAATCGTATAGTCTGACCAGGCTATTAGACTCAGTGGCAGGGGTTACTGTAAAAGGAGGACTTTGAGGAGTGATGTTTTTGGAAACAGAATAAGACGAACACTGTAATGTCTGGACGAGGAAGAGTAAGAGCAAGGGGCCCAGGGGGAAGAGCAGGCCCAGTGAGAGATGCAGTGAGAGGTGCAGTGAGAGGTGCAGGAGCAGTGAGAGGTGCAGGAGCAGTGAGAGGTGCAGGAGCAGTGAGGGGAGCAGGCCCAAGGAGAGGTGCAGTGAGAGGAGCGGTGAGAGGAGCAGGAGCATTGAGAGGTGCAGGAGCAGTGAGAGGAGCGGTGAGAGTAGCCTATTCAAGATGGCGCCCCAAGATGGCTGCCTTGTGCGTTTGTGCACTGAGAAGCGGAACTAGAATCCACTAAATATCTCTTTTTAAATCTGCAATCCGTTGGATAGTGACAGAGTGCTTAATTGGCAATTTTCTAAGGATCAGTTTAATCACAGTATTGTTGTTTTCTTAATGAAACAGAAGAAATGCCACCTGTTAAGAGATATACCATGGAATTTCTCAAGAGCCTAAGACAATGTTCTTTGGAAAACCCGCAGCTGAAAAAGATACTAAGCCAAGAGGGGGTGCAACGGACATCAAAGAAGAAACGAGGATGTAGAGGGGGTAAGAAGACCATGCGCAAGATTAGAACTGTTGTTAATAGAAGATGTGACCACATAAGACCACGGGTTGAATCCTGGATAACTATGGACAAATCACAATCAAACCTAATCAGAGTAAAGACAGTCTACAATGGACAAACTAATCCCACCATGTTACCAACTTTCTTCATGTCAAATCCCAGATCCCTTGTGAACAAAATTGATGAGTTACAGCCCATCTTGACTAAAAACCATATAGATGTGGCTGCAATCTCTGAAACTTGGTTTGCTCCCCACATGCCTTTGGATATGTTGGACATTGATGGCTATACCTTGTTTTCCAAATGCCGAACTGCTCGTCGTGGTGGAGGTGTAGCACTGTACATCAGGGACAACATCCCAACATATCCTCTCACCTTTATCAGTGTGCCTGACCATCTAGAATGCTTATGGCTAAGAGTGAGACCCCAGAAGCTCCCACGACACATATCTGCCATTGCAGTTTGTGCATTGTATTCTCCACCACAATCACCACATCAAGATGAGCTAATTGAACACTTAATAACCTCACTTGACCTACTCCGTACAAAGTATCCAGACATTGGACTAGCAATCCTTGGGGATTTCAACCACCTCAAAGTGCATAACATCTGCCTTGATAACAATCTCTGTCAGGTCGTTCAGAGCAAGACCAGAGGTGAAGCCATCCTTGACATGATTATTACCAACATGAAGGTGTCGTATGAGAAGCCTGACATTCTCCCTCCCGTCAGCTCCAGTGACCACAACTGTGTTCTCTGGCGCCCAAAAGCAAAGCTAAGATCCTCCCCTGAGTGCACAAAAAGGGTTGTGCGTCCTATAAAAGAGCCTGGCTTGACTGAATTTGGCAGGTGGATTACTTCACACTCATGGCACGAAGTGAAAGAAGCGGTTAGTACTGAGGGAAAAACAAATGCCTTCTATAATACCATATTACCAAAAATAGACAGACACTTCCCAATGAAGACAGTGAAACTATATAACTCGGATAAACCATGGATCACCCCCAAAATCAAACACTTGATCCACCAGAGACAGAACACTTTTAAGACTGGGAAATCAAGTGCCCTGGTCAGGTTCTACAGAAACAAGGTACAAAAAGAGATACATAAAGCAAAAAAACACTTCTACAAGTCTAAAGTGGAAGGCATGGATAAAGCCACCCCAAGAATTTGGCATAACAGAATTAAATCAATGTACAAAACTGTGAAAAAGGAAGATAGAATAAATGCCCCTGAGATCAACCCCAATGACTTTGTGACAATTGCTAATGCAATAAACACAACATTTGTAAGAGTATCACAATCCCTCCCACCTCTTGACTACTCGGCTCTACCTGCTTTTTTGCCATCACTTCCATTGCCTACCATACCAGTGTGGGATGTGTATAGGAAACTGTCCACCATCAACTGCCACAAATCCCCTGGGCCAGATGGGATTCCACAAATCTTACTGAAGGAGTTCGCATGTGAGATCAGCATCCCTTTCTGTGATATTATTAACCAGTCATTTACTGAAGGGGTGGTCCCTAGTCAGTGGAAGGAGGCTATTGTTGTACCTATCCCCAAAACCTCTCCACCAAATATTGATGAACTGAGGCCAATTTCACTAACAGCCCAACTGGCCAAGTTATGTGAACAGTTTGCTTCAAATTGGATCATGAGTGACATCGTAATAAACCTAGACCCAATGCAGTTTGGTAGCAGGCAGAATTGCTCCACAACATACTACTTGGTCAGTTTGATGGACTTTGCCTACAAGACATGTGACAAGCCGGGCTCAGTTTGCACCCTAATTACAACTGATTTTGCAAAGGCCTTTGATGCTGTGGATCACACAACTGCAGTGCAGTGCCTCTTGAAGCTCAATGTGACGCCTGCCTTGATTCCATGGATCTGTAACTTCATGATTGACCGCCGTCAGAGAGTACGATATCATGGGCATTTCTCTGAATGGGAATATCCAACATGTGGAGTTGCACAGGGAACTGTACTGGGGCCAATTATTTTCTTAGCACTGATAAACAGTGCCCTCAATGATGTAAAACACCACTGGAAATATGTGGACGACATGACCTTGGCCCAGTCTTGGACACCCCAGCAGCCCTGTAGTCTCCAAGAGACCCTAAATGACCTCGACATCTGGGTCAAAGACCACAAAATGAAACTCAACCCGAAGAAATGTAAAGTTGTCCATGTCACCCATATGAGAAACCCTCCTGCTCTGCCAGCTCTGCTCATTGATCAGAACACCCTAGACATCTCTGAAACAGTTAAAGTCCTGGGGGTCACCATCCAACAGAACTTAAGGTGGGATAGTCAAGTGAACCATATGCTCACTTCAGCCAATAGGAAGCTCTTTGCCCTTCGACGTCTGAAGAAATTTGGAGTCCTGGACTCTGAATTAGTATCCATCTTTACAGGCTATGTGAGGCCTGTGCTGGAATATGCTGCCCCTGTATGGCACAGTTCACTGACAACAACACAAGAAAAGGTATTAGAAAGTATCCAGAAATGGGCTTGTAAAATCATCCTTGGTCGGAGGTACTCCGGGTACCCAGAGGCTCTTACTACTCTTGGACTGTGCACATTAACAGAAAGGCGCACTCAACTATGTCTGGGCTTTGCCAAAAAGCTGATGAAGTCCAGCTACAGAGACTGGCTACCTCCCCTTAGAGAAACGCTAACTGGTCGGAAAACAAGAAATTCAAATAAACTGTCCATTCCTACATGCAGAACCGAGAGATACAAAAAATCATCAATCCCATACATGTGTGGACTCTTAAATGACAATGGATTGCAGATGTCGCCTATTTGACATATTTTAGCTTGTGTATATATTGTTTTTTTTAATGAATGTTTTTATTGTAACAGCATATTGTAATTCAGTGTTTATGATGACAGCTGTTTGTATGTCTCTATGAACCTGCAATAATGGCTGAACTTTAAATAAATAAATAAAGAGGAGCAGGAGCAGTGAGAGGAGCAGTGAGAGGAGCGGTGAGAGGAGCAGGAGGCAGTGAGAGGTGCAGTGAGAGGTGCAGGAGCAGTTAGAGGTGCAGTGAGAGGTGCAGTGAGAGGAGCAGGAGCAGTGAGAGGTGCAGTGAGAGGAGCAGGAGCAGTGAGAGGTGCAGTGAGAGGTGCAGGAGCAGTGAGAGGTGCAGGGAGAAGAGCAGGCCCAAGGAGAGGGCAAGGTAGAGGTGTAAGAATGCGTGGTGGTGGAAGGTTTATGACCATCAGCCACATGACCAGATGTCCCTCCTTGAAGCCATGGATGCTGGCTGCAGGGACATCACAGTTGATGATTGCCAAGGGTGGATCCGACATACCAAGCGGTTTTATCCCAGGTGCATCGCCTTGGATAATATCAGATGTGATGTTGATGAAAACATGTGGCCTAACCCTGATCGCAGAGATTAGATACAGTAATTTTGTGCTTTTTTTAGTTCCCCCCCTTTTTGTCTGGCCTTTTTGCTGTTGTTTTTTTGTTCAGAATGCTCTTGTGTGTTTTATGGATATTTTGTTCACTGTAAGCAATACTGTAAAACTTGTTCTGTTCTATCATACTGTAAACAGTATTTCTACTGTACCTCCTGTAGTAAACAGTAAAGGAAAAAAAACTGATTTGCTTTTTACTGGAATGCTTTTGAATGTCAACATTACATGTGGACATACAGTTCCCAACCAAGCCATTGAGTGTAAAAACAGTGGATTGCATGTTTTGCATGCAAATACCTGTAAAACTGAAACATAAAAGTCTATGCAGTTTTTGTAATGTCAACAATAGCCAGTATTTTGAAACCTGGTGTACTTTGATTGACTGCATGTACCTTGTGAAGTGAAAACAAGTGTTATTCTTTGACAGAATAATTTCATTTTGAGTCAGATTTCCATTGTTTTGGTAAAGTTAGTGTGTGCAGAGAAAGATGTGTTCTATTTTGAAATGAAGAGTTAGTATATATTTAACAAAATTATTATATTAAATTATTATTATTATCCATTTGGCCAATTGTGTTTTGTAGGTGTGAGTCTGTGTTAAGAGTTTAGAAAAAGTATCTGAAGTATGGGTAAGCGCTTGTTAGCGATTGAAAAAAACTGTAATGTAATTAAAGGTTATTATTAGAGCACATAGGCGTCAGTTACGCTGGGGACGAGTACCCACCAGTTTTCGTCAAGATTCATTTTGTCCCCACCACTTTTAAAAATGTGCAAACCAATTGCGAATCCCTACATACTCAACCGAAACCGTCAAGTCTAAATCATGCGATAGGCGCGCACGATGACATGACATCTTCCCCCCACCCCCCCCGTTGACAATCGCGTCAACGGGGGGGTACCGTGTTAGAGCAGCTGTAAAGCGGAGGGATACATGTAGAGTTAAAAGTCCCAGTGCTGTTATACTGAATATCAGCACTCATGGAATGCCTCTTGTCCAATTAAATGACTCGGTCGGAACTAACGAACTGTTGTATAAACATATTTATATTCTGCACTTACACTTGCATGATTGTATTGTGATTGTATTGTACTGTGATTGTATTGTTATTTCATGTGAAGCACATTGTGTTGCCCTGTGTATGAAATGTGCTATATAAAGAAAGCTCGACTTGACTTGACTTGAATTTAATTCATCTATTCAAAAACCTTCCATCCTTTCGTGCCCTCCTTCCTTCCTCCCTCCTTCCCTCCCTAGCTACTCACCCTGTCCAGAGACACTGGGATGTTTGCACTCCTTGATGGTGGCCTGGTTTTCCAGCCAAATCTTCACCTTGCCACTGTGGGCCTTGTTGTCCAGGACGATCTGTAGGACAGAGGAAAGCAACCAATCAACAACAAGCAATCATGAATCACCAATGATTCGCTATTGAAAAAAAGTTGAAAGTTCAGAGTGACTCCCTGTTCATGCTGTAGCTCTGGTAAATGTGTTGTGGTGTGAAGGGGACGCGGCTTGGCATCGGCTGCGAACAAAGGGGGCGGGGTGGCTCAATTGTGGGAATCGACGCAGCTGTGAGGGGTTAGAGTAATGAGCGATGGACTATATATGTACTCATGGTTGTTCTGCTCTGCCTCTACAGTGAGGCCAGGTCCAGCACTCCAGGACCGATAGTATTGTTGTCTGTGTGTGGCAGAGCTGACTGTTTGGCAGAGTGGACAGTGGGGTTGCGACACTAGGTGTCGGCCCGAATAATAAAGACATTCACTTGCCGTTCATACACCTGACTTATTCCCCCGAACCCGACGTAACAGAGACCTTGCTACAGTTGTGTTTTTAGGTAATGAGAGTGTAAAGATAAGAAGGTAAAATGAAATTATTAAGTCAGGATGGAGTGATATAGAAGCCAGGTCAGAAAAAACAAAACAAAAAATGAATTCAACCACTTCTCAACCACTTCTAGACTACAACTGGTCCAGAACTCTGCTGCCCGCCTCCTTACCCACACCCGGTCCCGTGAACACATCACTCCCATTCTCCACTCTCTCCACTGGCTCCCCATCAAACAGCGCATCACTTTCAAGATACTCCTCCTCACCTTTAAAGCCCTCCACCACCTAGCCCCCCCCTCCCTGTCTGACCTCCTCGTCCCCCACCCGCCCCACCCGTGCCCTCCGATCCTCCTCCACTCTCTCCCTCACATTACCCAGATCAAAACTCAAATCCTTCGGCGACAGAGCCTTCTCCCGCACAGCACCCCGACTCTGGAACGCTCTCCCCCAACCTGTCCGCGACTCACCCTCACTCCTCACATTCAAGTCCCGTCTGAAAACCTTCCTCTTTTCCGAAGCCTACGATCTCTCCTACCCATAACTGCTGACCTGTCCCTCCCCCCGTATTCCACTCCTTCATCTTGCCCTTGTCACTCCCCCTGTCCCCCCCCCCCCGTTTGTCTCTTCGCCCCTCTTGTATGCGTCCTTGGGTCATTGAAAGGCGCAATAGAAATACTATGTATTATTATTATTATTATTATTATTATTATTATTATTATTATTATTATTATTATTATTCTCTGTTTTGCCTCCATGTGTGTGTACAGGAAACACTCACCGTTATATAAAATGTGTAACAGTCAGGTATCTCATTGTTGATGATGGTCTGTATATTGATCGCCTTTAGCTGGAACTCTATGGTCACATTAATGAGCCTAGAGACAGGGAGAGATGGTGACAGAGAGGATAGGTGTGAGAGAGAGAGAGAGATTTTCAGAGATAAGATAACAAAAATCAAGTTGGATCTAAACCTTGTTACTGAATGTGCATAAGCCTCTGTCTTTGGACACGTTCCCTCTGCTTAAGACTGCTATGAATGTTTTTTGATAAAGAAATGCTCAGGAACGAAGTGATGCAGCTAAAACCCTCCATCTGCTCACTTGACCCCCATCCCCACCACCTTTTTTTAAAACTGTGTTTAATTGTCTAGAGGATGAAGTGCTAGTGATTGTAAATCACTCACTACTGACTGGTATCTTCCCCCTGGCACTGAAAACTGCTATTGTGAAACCTCTCCTAAAGAAAAGTAACCTGGATCCTTCAGTGCTAAACAATTTTAGGCCAATTTCAAACCTTCCTTTTTTAAGTAAAATGTAGACTTAAGCGCTGCTTTTGATACAGTCGATCATGACATCCTTATAAACAGACTACAGAAGTTTGTTGGCCTCTCTGGTCCAGTTTTAGATTGGTTTAAGACTTATCTGTCTGGCAGAGACTATTTTGTCTCCATTAGTGACCACTCCTCGGCTAACACTAGCGTGTTAGCCGAGGAGTGGTCACTAATGGAGACAAAATAGTGTGGGGTTCCTCAAGGCTCCATTCTGGGACCTGTGTTGTTCAGCTCTCTATATGCTGCCACTGGGAAATAGCATCAGAGAACAACAGGATTAGTTTTCATAGCTATGCCGATGATACACAACTCTACATCTCTTTATCACCCAATGACATCAGCCCTATTGATAAACAGGTTCAATGCATTGATCATATCAACCTGTGGATGTCACATAATTTCCTTCTTAGAGGTCTTAATTATCAGAGCAAAGGTCCAGAGAGAGATACTGTGCACTAACTTAAAATCCCTGGCACAAAACGCCAAGCCCCTAGCAAAAAATCTTGGCGTGCTTCTAGACCCTGATTTGAATTTTGAATCTTATATCAGTAATCTCACTTAGAAATATTGCTAAAGTGCAACCGTTTCTCTCCCAGGCAGATACTAAGAGACTTATGCATGCTTTTATTACTAGCAGGCTTGATTACTGTAATGCTCTCCTATCTGGTCTACCTAAGAAAGCTATAAATAAGCTACAGATCATTCAGAATGCAGCAGCACATGTACTGACCAAGACCAGAAGGAGAGCACACATCTCACCTGTCCTGAAGTCCCTTCATTGATTGCCTGTCAGTTTTAGAATAGATTTTAAAATCCTCTTATTAGTGTTCAAAACACTCAATGGATTAGCGCCCGAATAATTGTCAGATATGCTTCTGGTGTTTGCTCCCTCTAGATCACTCAGGTCCTCTGGCACTGGCCTTTTAGTTGTTCCCGGCTAAGGACAGAGACCTACGGGAGGCGGCATTTAGTGTCTATGGTCCTTGCCTCTGGAACAACCTGCCAGAGGAGCTGAGGTCATCACAATTTGTGAACACGTTTAAAAGAAACCTTAAGACATACCTTAGCTCAGCTTTCCCTTAATCCATTTTATTATCATAAAAATAAATAAATAAATAACAATAAAATTAAATAGCATCCACCCTTTTCTACTGTACTATACACTGATATATCTGGTCTACCATGGCTCTTATTTCTAATACTATCTTTTCCTTATATTATAATTTATATTCACTGTATTGTTGTATTCTCATTGTATTGTTGTATTCTCATTGTATTGTTATATTTTCATTGAATTGTTGTATTTTGTTAGCCTAGAACTCTAGACACCCCCTAGCGGCAGCAAATTTATTTGGCAGCTAGTGTAGGTCTAGCAAAGCTCCGTCCGCTTTTTGGTGCTGGAAACACCAAGTGTGTCTTGTATGTCTGACCAATCACAGCGTGAGGGGTGGAGTCGAAAGCCCGGGCTACCTAATGACGACAGAGTTGCGACGGTTCCGTGTTAGGTAAACAATGGCTGCTGCTGCTGGCGAACGGCTGTCTTTCGACTCGGCTTTGGCCGCGACTCTTCAAGACTTGAAGTTAACATTTTATTTGAGAAAAGAACAAAGAACGGCACTGAAGTCTTTCCTCGAAAATAAATATGTATTCGGAGTTTTGATTAATTACGTAGTCAGAGCCGTCGCTCTGACTACGTCACCTTCTTCGTTGCTCTGATTGGTTGTAGCGCTATCCTATTGCGTGCAGAGGGAACTTGAAAGACAACCGTTTATCCCGCCCACACTGCCAATGGAGCTGCGCCAGACCTTACATCTTTCTGATGTAGGTCTGGCTTGCCAGGCTAGTATTTTGTTTGTATTTTCATTGTATTGTTAACCTTGTATTGCAAATTTTGCACGAAAGGTAAAAGGAAAATCAAAGTTTGATTTGAGAGAGAGAGAGAGAGAGAGAGATAGAGAGATAGAGAGAGACAGAGACAGAGACAGACAGAGACAGAGAGAGACAGAGGCAGAGACAGAGACAGAGAGACAGAGAGGTCATTATATTTAACGATATAAGAGCTTTGGGGGTTTTGGAGAGTTTTCATGACCTAGAGGGCCATGGGACTGGACAGTGATCGTCTAGGAGTCCTTTAACTGCCCCGGCCTGTAAACCCTTATGACCGACCCTGACTGTAATGATGGGCTATATACAAACGAACTGGCCAGGATATAGAAAAACAATAAACACGCCCAATAAGATTAGACCACAGTCAATAATATGGAAACTAAACGTTGCTACTGTTGACATTTGTTGAAGTTGGAGACTGGAGCTGTGTCCCAATTCAGGGGCTGCATCCTTCGAAGCACACATTTGAAGGCCGATTACGTCACAATGCGGCGCGAAGGCTGTCCCAATTTGAAGGCTCCTTCAAATGCAGCCTTCAAATGCGTACTTCTTTTCCCTCTTTTTGGAGGATGCACCGCAAATATCCTTCGCGGCCTCGCATATCCCAAGATCCTTTGCGCACCGCTGTTCAGTGGCGGGAAAATAATGGCGACACCAAGCGGCGATGAATTTATATTTAAATGTAATAAGTATTGGGTTTATATTTAATTACTTTTACTTATTACTACTTATACTTTCACTAATTACTTATATTGTATTACTTTTATTATCCCTGCTTTATTTCCAGACTGTAAAACTGCAAACTCTAGTTAAACGATTGGATTGAATAAAGAGCTACGTTTATGATTATCACTATTATATGTTATACTTCATTATTATCATTATTATGATCATTTTTTGCTTTATTAGAACCCTTTCGTCTGTTTTTCAACTGACGACAAACTGACAGGCAACGGCTACGTTACTACCAACTGACGGCTGGTGACGCAGCTGGTGACGCAACCAGGAAATGCTTCGAAGGCTAGACCGTCTCATTTAACAACGGTTGATGCGGCCTTCGAAGGTCCCTCAGAAGGAGTCGCCTTCGAAGGCCGCGTACTTCGAAGCATGCAACCCCTGAATTGGGACACAGCTATGGAGATGGGAGACATGTTAATGCTAAATAAAGCCTTACTTGTGAAACTTGAGAGTAAAGTTCTTGTAGTCGTTGTAGAAAGAACCAGTGGGAGCAGACAGTGGATTCAACCCGATACAATCTGTCATGGACAGGGGGAGAGGGACATTATAGTGCAAGGGGAGAGAGGAGGGAGAGAGAGAGAAAAGGAAGTAAACTTTGTTGTCACAATAGCAGTTAAGCTACTTGGGGTTTTTTTCTCAAGTTGTAAGGTTCCTCTGAATAAAGATGAAATGCAGGTTATGAGCGAGCCAGTAGGGGTTAGGCATCTTGCTCAAGGATGCTTACAGGTTAAGAACATTGGGGATTGAGCCCAAAAGTGAAAAAAAGAAGGTGTATTCTGCAAAATGAATTGTGAACAAATGCATATTTACTGGTAGAAAGTCCAAGATACAATCCTTAACAAAAACAAAAAAAATGTGCCTGTTGTTGCTGTAATTTACACAAATTAATGAATGTCATTGCAAAAGTAACATACATAAATTGATACATAATATGCTTTCCACTATTACGTAAGATTGGTCTTTTGAAACAGGCAGTGCATGTGCCTTGAAAACCAACTGTGAGTGTAGCATGCAGCAGACTTTGCTGATGCTGTGGAAATTCCACCCCATTGCCGTCTGTATTTTGGAAAATGTAAACCACAATGAATAACACAACGTTTGGCATATGACTCACTTTAATGTTCATGTTAAGTCCAAATGACCCAGTAGTCATGACCAAAAGGGAAGCCATTTCTGATTTGCTGCAATATCCAATGTGAATTACCAGCTTGCTGCCAACATTGTTAGGTAGCCCATTTCATATTTCATATTATTAGACCAGCAAAATCTAAAAGGCACAACCTATCAATAAATGCACACATTTTTAATCTGTGCAGACTGCAGTGATCACATAAATACTATTCAAATACTTGTACTAGCTTAAAAAAAGTATCACAAAGTTGGGTCGTAACCATAGGGATAACACCTACTGTTCGAATTCGAGGTGAAACAGGGGGTTCAGTTACACTTTCAAATAAATCCTACTTGAGTGACGCCCAGATGTAATGTACCTGTGACAACGGCGGGGTCGATGGTGAAAGTGTCGTTGGCTGGGTCGATGCGTCCCTTCTTGTAGTACTGCTGGCAGAGGGACAGGGCGGTGCCGTTCACCCCCCACAACCGTAAACGTAAGCATAGCGCCCCAGGGTGGTGTCCGGCAAGGTCAGATACTGGAGCCAAGGGGAACAAGGGTGACATGTCCTTTAACCTCTTCATCCCGAGACTGCACAGGCAGACACGCTCCCTCCCGAAATCAAAGACTTCGTAAGGCATTTAAACATGTGAGAAAGTAGTCATGTCATACACCGCTAGAACGATAAGAATCTTTTAGCTTATTATAACAATTTTTAGCTAAATGAAACACAATTCCAACCCCAAACAAAATAATGAGCAAGAGTTATGTATTTCATCAATAGCAATCTTTTTCTCTACATGTTATCTACATAAACTATACATCATATGAAAGCTGGGACTCTGCTGATTCCAGTAGTCCAAACCAGATCACTCTGTGACCCAAACAATCATATCAAAACAATCAAACACAACTTTGATGTTTTTGTCATCAAAGTTGTGTTTGATCACTTAAAACCATCATCAACAGATAATGCAGTGTCTTGGCACCATTTTGAACCCTCCCAATCATGTTTACAATCATGTATAGTAGGTAAGTAGCCTGGCAAGCCAGACCCACATCAGAAAGATGTAAGGTCTGGCTCAGCTCCATTGGCAGTGTGGGCGGGATAAACGGTTGTCTTTCAAGTTCCCTCTGCACGCAATAGGATAGCGCTACAACCAATCAGAGCAACAAAGAAGGTGACGTAGTCAGAGCGACGGCTCTGACTACGTAATTAATCAAAACTCCGAATACATATTTCTTTTCGAGGAAAGACCTTCAGTGCCGTTCTTTGTTCTTTTCTCAAATAAAATGTTAACTTCAAGTCTTGAAGAGTCGCGGCCAAAGCCGAGTCGAAAGACAGCCATTCGCCAGCAGCAGCAGCCATTGTTTACCTAACACGGAACCGTCGCAACTCTGTCGTCATGGTAGCCCGGCTTTCCACTCTCCACGCTGTGATTGGTCTGACATACTTGGTTTTTCCAGCACCAAAATGCCGACGGAGCCGTGCTAGACCTCCTAGGGGGTGTCTAGAGTTCTAGGCTAGTAGGTAAGAGATGGTTTCACAGAAAATAGGTCCACTGCCTTCAATCGGAACACACATTTATTTTTGTATCAGTTTACCGCCACCTAGTGGCCGGATGGTGCAATTGCGATGGTTTGGCCTGGTGTCATTCAACTCTATTGTCCCTGACCTTTCAATAGACAGGTCAAATGTTAAAATTGAACAATGGGTTCTCAACATATTCACCTGTCTGTGTCTATCATGTTTGTATTGTATTTTTTGCATTGGTTTGCATTGGATTTACTGAAAATCTCTACTAAAACCTCTCTATTTTTGCTCTACTTCACTTCAAATCCAGACCCAGGCCCTCATCAGATGTTGTGCTATGGACCTATAGTGATATAGGGCTGCCAACTGATAATGCACTAGGTGCTATTCACACTAAAACATGACATTTATTTCAGGCGGAAATTCAATCTTCCATTTATTCTGTGTTCATTCACTCTAATCCAGTAGCATCCACATTGATTATTTCACTTTCACAACAATCTCACAGGTGTTATCTTTCGTAGATTAACTTAAAAGCCCTTGTAGTTGTGGAGATATAGTCTGTTCAGTTTGGGAATGTTATGGTAAAAACCTGAGAAATAGGCCTAGTGATGAAGAGGTTAAATGTATGCTGTCTGTAACGTAACGTAACAGTTATGGCCCGTTCGCATAGGACGCACTGTGTGCTCTGAACTCCATTCATGCATCTGCTTTGCAGATACAGTGGTGCATGCCGCCAAGCAAAGTGGTGGACACATCAATAGCAGTAACCCCACTATGCAAACATATTTTCCAAACTTGAACGTTATGCTTAAGGATACTTTAGCAACACTAAATTCTCGTACGAAACACATCGAATAACAAACGACACTAATTCTACGAACCAACAATAAAGAAAAGCATGCCAATATTCTCACCTTATCGATGGTGTAGAAGATGTGGTCGTAGAGGTCACCCTTTGTGTAGACTGCGAAGGAGTCGTCGGAGCCTTCGTCATATGCCTTGAGGAAGAGCTGCTTGAAGGTCATGGTGTTCTCCTCCCTGAAGGTCACCACCACCTGGTTGCTCAAGCCAAACAGTACCAGCTAGACACACACACACACACACAGTGAACAAAGGAACCTCATCTCTATAAGTATATAGCCACTATAGTACTACACTCACAGAGTGTGCAATGCTTAAATCCATCCAAACTGTACCTGTATGGTGACGATAACAATCTTGAGCAGTTGGAGGCCCAACTTAAAGGGCTTGCGTCCCTTGGCATGGTACTTGTCACACGGGCTCATGAAGAAATACTTCAAGTCCCTGCGGAGGTCTTCCTCTTCCAGGTCGGGCCCCACCCAGTGACCTGCTGTGTCCGTGGGTGACCCAGTAACGTTGTGGATGTTGCCATGGCTGTTCCTGTGGTGACAGTGGTCGCTGCCGGCATCACCGGCATACTGATTGAAGGAGGATGACCTTCTGTTGCTCTCTGAGAGAGAACGAGATAGCGAGAGTGAGAGAGAGAGAATAATTTGTTCTCATCCAAATCACCATTTAAACATTGAGCTCATGCTGTTTCGTTATATTATTTTTGAGTTGATTATTTTGAATGTCCATATTTTGCTTTATGGTGACTTAAAGTGTCAACATAGTATTTGCGCAAAATCTCATTCTCCAATATTTAATCTTGTTGCAGTCAGACCAATATCTTATGTGCTTTTGTGTCAACATTGTAAGATATGAACCTACAACACTGCATATTGTTGTGCCACACATCCATTATACATACACATGACAAAAAAGTCATGACAACCGGCCATGACAACTGAACATTATAACCATGGCAACAGTGATTGCCTTCATGTGACTGTCACAATGATTCTCAAGACCCCTGAAGGCCAGTGGGTTTGAACCAGAAACGTTTCTTTTTCAGGTCTCGCTTGAGAAAGAGATAATTGATCAGTGATCTCCATTTGATTTACCTAGTTGAATAGGTTGATGGTTGAAGATTGGGGAGTCAAGCGCTTTTAATGATTGTAGTAATTCAGTTTGGTCATTATTATTATGATTATTATGATTATTATTATTATTATAGCGTTCTCTCCACTACATGCACCAACGTAAGGTGGTCAGGGTTCACACATCTCCTGAGCTGATTCAATGAGTTGACAAAACTGTCTAAAGGGATCTGCCTGAAATGTCAGTGTTTATGTGGATAACATGACCACACGTGCCATCACAATGCCTGTTTTTTACACTCATGACGACAGTCCGTGACGACACAATAATCATGACGACTGTATGTGACAACATGATAACCATGACGACCGTCCGTGGCAACATGATGAGTTGATAATCATGAATGACCATAACAAGGATGACCACTAATTCTTCTTTGTAATCACCTGCTGTTTCAGTTGAATTGTCACTGAAAGCAAAAAAATGAGCATATCGAGCATATTTTCATTGATATAGGCCTATACATATGAATGAAAAAAAAAATACATATCAGAGGAACCAATATATTGACCAACTAGTAACTATGATATCAGTTCTAAACTCACAGCAATGGGTTGATAATGTCGTGGTGGCTGGATACACCAACTGCAATCCACCTTCGCATCTTGTCATCGCAGCACGTTCCAGTGCCTTAAAACATGCTTATCTCTGTCTGAATAGTGAATACCTTTCTACAGTGCAGTCTAGCAGATGCTGTCATAGCTTGTCATCGTTGTTTGTTTCCAACCCTGTCACAAAACGTCAGACTCCGACCCTGTTCCTCCAACTTTCTCAGCAGGCTAATTTTGTATGACTTTGGAACACATACCTCCCCTTGAAACTCAACCCAGGGTTAAAATAAAATCGATAAAAATATAAACAAAAAAAATGTCACAAGTAGAGGAGAAACTGATTGTGAAAGACAAGACCCAAGGTACCCTGTGGGTACTATACGCTCTGTAGTTCGATGGACGGACCTCCAAGTGGCAACAAGATTAAAAAGCCTTTGGGGGAGTTCATACATGCATACATGTAGTGAATACAGGTGTTAGAGAGCCGATCTGCTGTAGAACAGCAGGATAACAGTCAGTAGCATGGATGTATTTGGATAGGATAATTATGAGCCTATAGATCTAACTGATGTGGATCAATGATACCTGTAAATGTATAGCTTCAGAAAGCATTTGCCATTACAATATGTCCATTTTAAAAAATAATCAATAAATGAATCAAATAAATTAAGTTGCATTCCTGATGTGGATACCAGGCAGTATTTCCCCTACATGCATCCAGCAGTGGCGCAGTGCGCGCAGTGCTGGCGCAGTGCTGGCGCAGTGCCGGCGCAGTGCTGGCGCCACTGCAATCAGCCATGCAAAAACATACATCTTAGGTGACCCTTACTGCACCCCCCTGAATTGTTACATTGCCATTATTGTCATTAGAGAAATACTGTGGACAAATGCTGACAGCAAATAGTGTTTTGCTATATAAGAATAAAGAACGCATGATGACACTGTAGGTGGCATTAGCTCACATATTGGCTTTAGACTAAATGTAGAAAGCATAAAGAGCCACACCTCAGCTGGAAATAATCTTAGGGAAAACACTGCCAGGTGTTTCCCTTAAGACTATACAATAACAATACACAATCCCTTAAGACACACGCATTCATACACACCAATACAAACCAATACACAGATACAGTGCAGGCAGTCATGCGGGGTGACAGACAAATCAAATCAACACAAAAAGGGGACCTGAAGGGGTCCAAACCAGCAACTCTCTCCGGTTGTTGGTTTGACGACCTGCTGTACCAAGGCTGATGCATGAAGCGACTGAGTAACTTAACAGTAAGCAAGATATACATAAAGCAATACATCAACAATAAGTGAGGTCTACGCAAAGTAATACAATCAAAGCAACATAGTAAATAAGATATGAGTCAGTAATACAATCATATCAACTGTATAGGCAAGATAGTAAGCAATACAATCAAAGGCAGGAGAAAGTAAGAAAGCATTAACAGGGCTCCAGACTGCGACCAAATGGTCGCATTTTGCAACCAAAATTTGAGAGAATGCGACTGAATTTTACATCTGGTCGCGCATGTGCGACCAGTAAATATGCCCTTTTTTTTTTTTACACGTTAAACGTGGAAGGAGCACGTCAATGAATCCGGAATCTGTAGCAGGCCAATGAGTGTGAGAAGGATAGGGAATGGCCACTGTAAGTGGCTAATGTGTGGAGGGGGAGGGTCATAGAGATTATCGAGCGCGGGAAACCGGCGCGGGTCTGTGAGAAGGAGAAAGAGCTCAACCTGCCGTTCGAGCAATGACCAAGCGAACGATTGATTCATTCTTCCGACCTGCGTCACTTGCGGCTAGTGTGCCAGTGCCACAGTCTACAGAGTCGGGGGATGATGATGCAGAGCATTGTGTGGCGAAAAAAGCCCGAACCCACCATTTTCGGGAAGACTGGCTGCGAGAATTCAGCTGGTTAAAGTACTGTAAGGAGAATAACTCCATGAACTGCGAATGTTGCAGTCGCTACCCCAAAACTGCGGGGAACACCAAGTTTGCCGACAGTGCCGGCACTTCGCAGTTTAAACACGATACTCTAGTTCAGTGGTTCTCAACCTTTTTGAGTCGCGACCCCCCAATTTAACATGCATGTTGTCCGCGACCCCCCACCCCCGTGTGAATGCACTTTTGATAAAGCGCAGTTTGTTACTAACGAGACCCACCTGTCTTTGTGCTGCTATTGGGTCCAAACCACTCCCGTTACAAACTCAGTTGATATGACACATTTTGGACAAATAATGAAGCAGACAACTACCGTATTTTCCGCACTAGGGCGCACTGGATTATAAGGCGCACTGTCAATGAATGTCTATTTTCGAACTTTTTCATATATAAAGCGCACCGGACTATAAGGCGCATTAAGCGAAACAAAACAGTCAGATAAGTCAGTCAGTCAAACTTTATTAAACACGTTCACAATAACTCTCAACGTTGTTCAAACGTTAGCGTATTCACAATAACTCCCAACCTTGTTCAGTTGTAACACGTAAAAAAACACAGTCTGATATTGTAAATGACCTTTAATATGAGCATAGTATTTCTATAAATGTGTTCTTATGTTTATTCATTAACATTCTTTAAAGCCAGGCTTTTATTTTTTATATATTAAGGAGACGGATATTTAGTGCTTTTATTTTGAAAGCGTCTCGCCGAGACCTCGTACACATCCGGTGCTTCGGACTTTACCGGCAGTAGGAAAAGTGTGTCTGCAAGGCTAAGAGTGTGTCTTCAATGCTAAAAGCAAGCAAAGTGTGCCTAACCCACATGAAACGCCCTAGCACCTGGCTAATAAGGGGCACAAGGTTTGTTTTGTTACCTTTTCATGCTATATTTATGTCCGGCTCGAGTTTGGTTGCCGTTGATATTTTCATGTATGAAACGTATTGTGGTTAGCGGTAGCTACTATTAGCATTGGCCGAGCTGCCGTGTCGGTCTGTATTGAAGTGAGATGAAGCTATAAGCTAATTCGTTGGCTGTTTTGGTAATGCAACAGGATGTATTTTGTCTGTTTTATATAAGGTCTGCTAAGGTTAAAAACTGTTTGAGTTAAAAACGAATGGTTAAAAATGCTAATTTCATGTCAAATATTGTTTTATATTGCACTCTATGGGAGGTTGTCCTTAAGTTAAAATGTGAATTTTCCTTCATGATTGCAACATCAATTGTATCAGTTCAAATATATACTTTAAATTCATGGAGTAAAACCTGTGAGTCTACAATAAGTTTATTAGATAAAAAGTCAACTTACATGATTGTTTATGGGATAAAAGCAGTTAAAGGTAATTTCAAGTAAGAGTAAAGGTAACTGTATTTTGTTTTCTTCTTCCATAGCTCTTGCGGTGTGTTTACATTGAATACGGTCCAAGGAATAAAACATTGTGAATTGTGAGTTCGACCATCATTTAGCCGGGGATGCTACAGTAAGAGCTTCACCTCATCCGTCACATCACGCCGCTGACCAAGGACAACTGCAGAGGGACCTGATGTGATGGTCAAGAATTGTGGTACCTGCTCACAACATGGAAGCATCAGTAAAGACGCCTCCAGACGACAGAGACTCTGAACAGATTAAGGATAAGGATACTGAAGAGGAGGATCTCCGTCGCTCTGGTCGCCTAAGGAATCCCACGGAGAAGATGCTTGCATTTCATAAGGAGGAGGCCCACAAAAAGGAGAAAAGGTTGACTCACATTTATGAACAATGGAAGATCCAGGCACGTAAGGCTAGAGAACAGTTAAAGTTAAACATTCCTGAAAGTGACATTGCAACTCTTATAGACACACTAGAAGAAGGAAAAAACTGTGTTATAAACCTGTACATAGAAATCAGAGCTCACCTCACTCCATCTAATGAGACAAGACGTCGTATTGATGCCTGTGAGGCAGTTACAAGGGACATTGTTAAAATTGCTCTTGAAAGGATATCAGGCATAGATGGAGAATTTGATAGTGAAGCAGTAAAGCAACGTCTTCATGAGCTTCTTAACAGAGACTATGCTCACTCCATCTACGGATCCACAGCTTCACCTCCAAGTCAACACTCAAGTAAAGGTTTCAGTCAACACTCTGTCGTAGCAGCAAAAAGAGCAGATGCTGCAGCAGAATTAGCAGCAAAGGAAGCAGAGTATGAAGTGTTATTGAAGGAGGAGAAACAAAAAGAAAAGATTCAACTCCTAGAGGAACAACAAAGGAAAGAACTTGAGGCTCAAAAACGTGAGTTGGAAAGATTAAAAGCAGAGAAGGACATTAAAGCGAGGGTGTGTTCCAACTACAGGGGGATCACACTCCTCAGCCTCCCTGGTAAGGTCTATTCAGGGGTGCTGGAGAGGAGGGTCCGTCGGATAGTCGAAACTCGGATTCAGGAGGAGCAATGTGGTTTTCGTCCAGGCCGTGGAACAGTGGACCAGCTCTACACCCTCTGCAGGATCCTTGAGGGTGCATGGGAGTTTGCCCAACCAAACTTTGTGGACTTGGAGAAGGCATTCGACCGTGTCCCTCGGGGAGTCCTGTGGGGGGTTCTCCGGGAGTATGGGGTATCGGACCCCCTAATACGGGCTGTCCGTTCCCTGTATGACCGGTGTCAGAGCTTGGTCCGCATTGCCGGTTATAAGTCGGACTTGTTTCCAGTGAGGGTTGGACTCCGCCAGGGCTGCCCTTTGTCACCGATCCTGTTCGTAATTTTTATGGACAGGATTTCTAGGCACAGCCAGGGCGTTGAGGGGGTCCGGTTTGGTGACCTCAGGATTGGGTCTCTGCTTTTTGCGGATGATGTGGTCCTGATGGCTTCATCAGACCGTGACCTCCAACTCTCGCTGGACAGGTTTGCAGCCAAGTGTGAAGCGGTCGGGATGAGAATCAGCACCTCCAAGTCCGAGTCCATGGTCCTCAACCGGAAAAGGGTGGAGTGCACCCTCCGGGTCGGGGATGAGATCCTGCCCCAAGTGGAGGAGTTCAAGTACCTCGGGGTCTTGTTCACGAGTGAGGGGAGGATGGAGCGGGAGATCGACAGGCGGATCGGTGCGGCGTCTGCAGTAATGCGGACTCTGCACGGATCCGTCGTGGTGAAGAGGGAGCTGAGCCGAAAGGCAAAGCTCTCGATTTACCAGTCGATCTACGTTCCTGCCCTCACCTATGGTCATGAGCTTTGGGTAATGACCGAAAGAACGAGATCGCGAGTACAAGCGGCCGAAATGAGCTTCCTCCGCAGGGTGGCTGGGCTCTCCCTTAGAGATAGGGTGAGAAGCTCGGTCATCCGGGAGGAGCTCGGAGTAGACCCGCTACTCCTCCGCGTTGAGAGGAGCCAGATGAGGTGGCTCGGGCATCTAGTTAGGATGCCTCCCGGACGCCTCCCTGGTGAGGTGTTCAGGGCACGTCCCACTGGTAGGAGACCCCGGGGAAGACCCAGGACACGCTGGAGAGACTATGTCTCTCGGCTGGCCTGGGAACGCCTTGGGATCCCCCAGGAAGAGCTGGCCGAAGTAGCTGGGGAAAGGGAAGTCTGGGCTTCCCTGCTTAGGCTGCTGCCCCCGCGACCCGACCCCGGATAAGCGGAAGAAGATGGATGGATGGATGGATGGACAATAAAGCTGCACGAGCTAGGTTCACAACTTATGATCAGGAAGTAATGCAGGAAGCAAGTGTTCATTCTGCAGATCAGATGAGAACAAGAGAACATCAGTATGTGTATCCTCCTCCTTCAGCTCTCATCCAGCAGCCCACTGATATCACAGTGACAGCATCACCTGCAAGGACAGATGTGAGTTATCTGGCTCAAGCAGTCCAAGATAGCATAGCTCTGAACAGGCTCCCAATGCCAGAACCATCTGTATTTACTGGTGACCCTATCCAGTTCATTGAGTGGAAGGCTTCCTTCACATCCCTCATAGACAAAAAGAACATTGCTTCAGCTGACAAATTGCATTATTTGAAAAAATATGTAGCAGGTCCAGCTCGAAAGACACTTGATGGCATATTTTATAGAAATGACGATGAAGCCTATAAAGATGGATGGAACCGTCTCAACCACAGGTATGGTCAGCCGTTTGTTATACAAAAAGCATTCAGGGAAAAACTAGCAAACTGGCCAAAGGTCCAACCAAGAGATGCTGAGGGACTTAGAGCATTCGCTGATTTCTTACACTCCTGTCTGGAAGCCATGCCTTATGTTAAAGGTCTGAACATTTTGAACGATTGTGAAGAAAACCAGAAATTGGTTCAAAAGCTACCTGATTAGGCAGCATCACAGTGGAACCGCAAAGTCACTCAAGTCATGAGAGATGACCAGGAGTTTCCCAGCTTCCAGGAGTTTGTCTTCTTCATTGTAACAGAGGCAGAAATTGCATGTAAATCCTATTACTTCATTCCACTCTCTCCACTCATCAGAGGCTAACTCATCACGTCATCTGAAAGAAAAGAAATGTAAATCCAGTGTTTATCACACACAGACAGTTACAGAAACTGAAACACAAGGACAGTTAAAAACAGGTTTAAAGCCACCGTGTGTGTTTTGTCAAGACAGTAAACATCAACTTCATCGCTGTCCTGAGTTTAAAGGGAAAGCTCTGGAGGAACGACGAAATATGTGAAAGAAAAGAAACTTTGCTATGGCTGCCTGAGGCCATAATGCCAAGGACTGCCGCAATAGACACTCATGCGACAAATGTAAAGCAAGACATCCTACGCTTCTCCATGATGACACCTACACCAAAGCCAAGCCCACGTCAGTCTCAAATCAAAGTACCACAGAGGAAACAGCAACCACATTGGCTCTCAGTGTGACAACTAAGGAGCCATCTACCAACACTTCGATGATAGTGCCAGTGTGGGTTTCTTCTGTCAGCAATCCAGGTACGGAAAGACTAGTTTATGCGCTGCTTGATACACAAAGCGATACAGTCGTCATTGACCAAGAACTCAGTAATAGTTTACAGACTGAAACTCATCCTGTAAGACTGAAACTAACGACCATGACAGGAAAGGATGCATTAATGCACAGTCAAAGAGTGTCAGGTTTGAGAGTGAGAGGTTACAGCTCTGCTATCCACATTGATCTCCCCCCTGCTTACACCAAGGACTGTATACCAGTGAATCGAACACACATTCCTACCTGTGACATGGCACGGCACTGGAATCATCTCATCAAAATAGCAGATGAAATCCCACCACAGCTGGAATGTGAAGTCGGTCTGCTGATCGGCTTGCTCAAGGGCACTGGCACCACGGCAGGTAATCCTTGGAGGAGATAGCGAACCATATGCAGTTCAGACGGATTTGGGGTGGAGTATTGTAGGCTGTTCATCACCTCACCACAACTCACCAAGCATCACCAACATGTGTCACAGAGTTTCAGTCAGAGAGCTTCCTCCAGTGACCCCAGCTGAGGCACTCAGGGTTCTCGAGTCTGACTTTAAAGATGCTAATAAGGACGGAAAGACTGTGTCTCAGGATGACATCCGCTTCCTGGATGTGTTAAAGGAAGGGATCAAGAGGAACATTCATGGACATTACGAGATGCCACTCCCCTTTAAAGAGAGACCCTATCTCCCTGACAACAAACAACTGGTGATGGTACGGCTCAGTCACCTTAAAAGAAAGCTGGCGAAGGATGACAAGTACAAAGAACATTATGTGAAGTTTATGGATGAAATCATCAGAAAGGGTGAGGCAGAGGAAATTCAGGATCAAGGGAAGGAAGGAGAGAAGTGGTACATTCCTCACCACAGAGTGTATCACTCGAAAAAACCTGACAAACTCCGTGTGGTTTTTGATTGCTCGGCTAAGTACAGGGGAACGAGCCTCAATGATCACCTCCTGTCAGGCCCAGTTCTGCTGAACAATCTGAATGGTGTGCTTCTCAGATTCAGACAGCACCATGTTGCATTGATGTGCGACATTGAAAAGATGTTTCACCAGTTCTACGTGTATGAAGCTGACAGAGACTATCTACGTTTCCTATGGTGGAAAGACGGCAAATTTAATGCAGAGCCGCAGGAGTTCAGAATGAAAGTGCATCTCTTCGGTGCTGCATCATCGCCAGGATGCGCTAACTACGGACTGAAGCAGCTTGCAACGGACAATGAAAGTGAGTTTCCCCTTGGCTCACAGTTCATCATGAAAGACTTTTATGTTGACGACGGTGTCACTAGTATAGAAAATGTGAATGATGCTATTCAGCTTGCACACGAAGCGTGGAAGCTCTGTGCTACAGGTGGATTGAGACTGCACAAGTTTATGTGTAATGACAAATCTGTGCTGGAGAGTATATCCACATCTGAGCGTGCTGCTGAAGTGAAAGCTCTGGATCTGGTCTTCAAGGATGTGACGTTAGAGAGAGCCTTGGGAATCCACTGGCACATTGATTCGGACACCTTCAGATTTCGTGTTTGCCTGAAGGACCAGCCAGGCCCAGCAACACGACGTGGTATCCTGTCTACGGTTGCATCCCTTTTTGACCCGCTGGGGTTTGTTGCCCCTTTCCTGCTCACTGGAAAAAGAGTGCTTCAGGAAATGTGCAGGCACGGAACAGGCTGGGATGATCCCCTTCCCAGCTAACTGCAACCAGTGTGGGAACGCTGGAAGAATGATCTTGCAAATTTGGAGAAAATCATCATACCATACTGCTATGTGCCTCCTGGTTTCGGACGAGTGGTGAGAAAGGAGCTACACCATTTCTCTGACGCAAGTACATGTGGTTATGGACAGTGTACATATTTGAGACAAGTGAACGAAGATGAAAGTGTTCATTGTGCTCTGGTTACGGCAAAGTCCAGAGTAGCTCCAATCAAGGTCACGACAATCCCTCGGCTAGAACTGGCAGCCGCTGTCGTGTCAGCCACAGCAAGCAACACCTTAAAGGAGGAGCTTGGTTTGTCAAATGTCGTTGAGTATTTCTGGACTGATTCAAAAGTCATCTTGGGATACATCAACAATGAGGCACGTCGTTTTCACACTTTCGTGTCAAATCGGATACAGAAAATACATCTCAGTTCATCTCCTCAGCAATGGAGATATGTTTCAACCACTGATAACCCCGCAGACATCGCATCTAGGGGATCAAGCGCAAGTGAGATTCTCACATCAAGCTGGTTCAAAGGACCTCGGTTCTTATGGGAGAAAGAGATACCTCCAGCTACAGATGTTAGCGCAGAAATACAGATTGGAGATCCTGAAGTCAAGAGGATTCAGACTCTAAACACAGACACGGGAACAGCTGAGTCTCTCAGACCACCTGTCAAAGTTTTCTTCGTGGTCAAAAGCAACTCAGGCTGTCGCTTGTCTCATTCGTCATGTCAGACATGATAAGT
Source organism: Merluccius polli (assembly GCA_030340625.1). NCBI lineage: Eukaryota > Metazoa > Chordata > Actinopteri > Gadiformes > Merlucciidae > Merluccius > Merluccius polli. The sequence goes on from JAOPHQ010002276.1 coordinate 39,065, forward strand.
CAACAGACCACAGCACCGTCCAAGAACGAGAAGACGCACGCTGCATCATCATAAGAGACTTACAGAGACACGCGTATCCAGAAGAGTTAAAGTTGCTCAGTAAGGTAACTCAGCTTCCCTCTCAGAGTAAACTGTTTCAGATGGATGCTTTTCTTGATCAGGATGGACTCCTCAAGGTGGGAGGAAGACTGAAAAATGCATCACTCCCTACCTCACTCAAGCATCCAGTGATCATACCAAAGAGTCATCCCATCACCAAGGCAATAATTGCTCACTGTCACGAGAAGGTCCAACATCAAGGAAAAGGCTTGACTATTAATGAGATCAGATCAAATGGATTCTGGATTCCAGGAATCAACAGAGCTGTGGCAACGCATCTGCATCAATGTGTTACATGTCGGAAACTCAGAAGGTTCACAGAAGGACAGCGAATGGCAGATTTGCCGTGTGAGCGTGTGGATCCTAGCCTGGCAAGCCAGACCCACATCAGAAAGATGTAAGGTCTGGCTCAGCTCCATTGGCAGTGTGGGCGGGATAAACGGTTGTCTTTCAAGTTCCCTCTGCACGCAATAGGATAGCGCTACAACCAATCAGAGCAACGAAGAAGGTGACGTAGTCAGAGCCGTCGCTCTGACTACGTAATTAATCAAAACTCCGAATACATATTTATTTTCGAGGAAAGACTTCAGTGCCGTTCTTTGTTCTTTTCTCAAATAAAATGTTAACTTCAAGTCTTGAAGAGTCGCGGCCAAAGCCGAGTCGAAAGACAGCCGTTCGCCAACAGCAGCAGCCATTGTTTACCTAACACGGAACCGTCGCAACTCTGTCGTCATGGTAGCCCGGCTTTCGACTCCGCCCCTCACGCTGTGATTGGTCAGACATACCAGACATACTTGGTGTTTCCAGCACCAAAAAGCCGACGGAGCCGTGCTAGACCTACACTAGCTGCCAAATAAATTTGCTGCCGCTAGGGGGTGTCTAGAGTTCTAGGCTATGTGGATCCATCACCACCTTTCACCTACTGTGGAATGGACTGTTTCGGTCAGTTTTTCACCAAACAAGGACGCAAGGTACAAAAGAGATACGGCCTGCTTTTCACCTGCCTTTGCTGTCGAGCTATCCACATTGAAATGTTAGACGACATGTCGACAGATGCCTTCATAAATGGACTTTGTTGTTTCATTGCAATAAGAGGAGCAGTACGTGACATAAAATGTGACCAAGGAACGAACTTCGTTGGAGCTAAAAATGAACTGAATGAAGCTCTCAAGCAAGTGGATGCTGATCGTCTGACTACGTTTTTAGCTGAGAAACATTGTGACTTCAGCATGAACGCTCCGCATGCAAGCCATGCTGGAGGCGTATGGGAGAGACAGATCCGAACGGTGAGGAATGTTCTTCGTTCAACTCTTTCACCCTCATCAGGCAGGCTGGACGATGCCTCTCTACGGACATTCTTTTATGAGGCAGCAGCTATTGTGAACAGTCGTCCACTCACAATTGACAACCTAAATGATCCAGATAGTCCAGAACCGCTAACGCCCAATCACCTGCTCACCATGAAACCCACTGCAGCCTTACCACCTCCTGGCAGATTCATCAGAGAGGATATGTATGCTCGTAAGAGGTGGCGTCGTGTTCAGTATCTGGCAGAGCAGTTCTGGGGCCGGTGGAGAAGAGAGTATGTGTACAACATTGCTACCAGACAACGCTGGCATACTCCAAGGAGAAACCTCAAAGTCGGTGACATCGTGATGGAAAAGACAGAAGATCAGCCTCGCAACGAGTGGAAGTTGGCTAAAGTTGTAGAGACAGTGACTGATAAAGATGGACTAGTGAGGAGAGTGAAGATTCGTGTAGGAGATCAGAAGATAGGAAAGGAGGGACAGCGTTCTGGCAAGCCATCCATCGTTGAACGTCCAGTGCAGAAGCTGATCCTGCTCCTAGAGACTGTTTAATCACCCCCTTCACTCCACAACCTATCCTTTACAGTATGAAGAGTTTATGGACATTTTTGACTCAAGCACTAAAAATTAAAGGTCACATGGTTTAGAAATCATTCATGCTTTACATCTAAAAAGGGGATGAAAAACCAGTAATGATTTGGTGGGAGTGTAAATGACCTTTAATATGAGCATAGTATTTCTGTAAATGTGTTCTTATGTTTATTCATTAACATTCTTTAAAGCCAGGCTTTTATTTTTTATATATTAAGCAGACGGATATTTAGTGCTTTTATTTTGAAAGCGTCTCGCCGAGACCTCGTACACATCCGGTGCTTCGGACTTTACTGGCAGTAGGAAAAGTGTGTCTGCAAGGCTAAGAGTGTGTCTTCAATGCTAAAAGCAAGCAAAGTGTGCCTAACCCACATGAAACGCCCTAGCACCTGGCTAATAAGGGGCACAAGGTTTGTTTTGTTACCTTTTCATGCTATATTTATGTCCGGCTCGAGTTTGGTTGCCGTTGATATTTTCATGTATGGAACGTATTGTGGTTAGCGGTAGCTACTATTAGCATTGGCCGAGCTGCCGTGTCGGTCTGTATTGAAGTGAGATGAAGCTATAAGCTAATTCGTTGGTTGTTTTGGTAATGCAACAGAACGTATTTTGTCTGTTTTATATAAGGTCTGCTAAGGTTAAAAACTGTTTATCGAATGGTTAAAAATGCTAATTTCATGTCAAATATTGTTTTATATTGCACTCTATGGGAAGTTGTCCTTAAGTTAAAATGTGAATTTTCCTTCATGATTGCAACATCAATCGTAGCAGTTAAAATATATACTTTAAATTCATGGAGTAAAACCTGTGAGTCTACAATAAGTTTATTAGATAAAAAGTCAACTTACATGATTGTTTATGGGATAAAAGCAGTTAAAGGTAATTTCAAGTAAGAGTAAAGGTAACTGTATTTTGTTTTCTTCTTCCATAGCTCTTACGGTGTGTTTACATTGAATATGGTCCAAGGAATAAAACATTGTGAACCATCAGTTTGAGAGTTCGACCATCATTTAGCCGGGGATGCTACAGATATCGCTAAATCAAACGTTAGCGTATTCACAATAACTCCCAACCTTGTTCAGTTGTAACACGTAAAAAAACACAGTCTGATATCGCTAAATCAAACGTTGGTGTATTCACAATAACTCCCAACCTTGTTCAGTTGTAACACGTAAAAAAACACACAGTCTGATATCGCTAAATCAAACGTTAGCGTATTCAGTTTGAAGTCTGCGTCGTAACAGGTGCCATTTTGGGGTCTTTATACACACACACTGTAATATTATGGTGAAGCACGTGTATTACTCCGTGACGCTCCTGACTACGGTAGCCGTAACAACCAGAATTAATCCATATATAAGGCGCTCCGGATTATAATGCGCACTGTCGTTTTTTGAGAAAATTAAAGGCTTTTAAGTGCGCCTTATAGTGCGGAAAATACGGTAAAACATCTCCCTGTCTGAAATTATGTAATTTAATATTAATTTTGTGCATATATATTTTTTCCAAAATGATTTGGCGACCCCCAGAAATCATCTCGCGACCCCAATTGGGGTCGGGACCCCAAGGTTGAGAATGGCTGCTGTATATCACTATGTTGCATCTTCAAAATAAAATGTGACACTGAATTTGAAACAGCACAGTGTAATTTCTGCATCTATTATCAAAATATTTATTAGTAATAGTGAAAATTAGTAGAAATGTGAATATTTGGTTAGCATGTTGATTTACGGTGTGTGCCCCTAAAATTTCTGGTTGCGCCCCTAAAATTTTCAGTTAGGGGCTACAGTGCTCCTAGTGAAAAAAGTTAGTCTGGAGCCCTGATTAAAGAGTTCAAATCTGATCTCACATTTAGACCAATCCCCTTCCTTAAAACACACTTCACATTTAGATCTGATATGTTTCAGGAAGAGTGTTGGGCAAGTTACTTCAAATATGTAATTCATTACTTATTACTTATTACTGTCATTTCAAAGTAATTTGTTACATTACAATATTACTGTAACAAATTACTTTGAAATGACAGTAATTACATTACAATATTACTGGGGGAGACGAAGACAGCCTCCACGTGGCCTCCCCCGCAAGTAGCTAAAGAGTAGTTGCAAGGTTGCATGCCCTTTAAGCGAAACAAATGTCCTCACAACGTCCCCCGACCACAGCTCCAGCGCTAGCGCTTCTCCAGCTCAATGTCGAAGGTCTCACCACCGCCAAGATTGACATCCTTGAGCAACTAGCCCGCAGCAACAACGTGACAGTGATCACCCTGCAGGAGACCCATCAGGAAAACAAGAACATCCTTAGGGTCCCTGGGTACACCTTGGCTGGCCACATCGCCAATAAACACCATGGCATGGCCACCTTTGTGCGCAAAGATATGGCTTGGTCAGCTGCCGGACAGTCTCCAGAGGGTGCAGAGATAGAATGGATCAACACCAAAGTGCAAGACACTACCATCGTCAACATCTACAAACCACCACCCAGCAGATTGGTTCCATCGTCCCTGCCATACGTCCCAGCCCCTGCCGTGTACGCTGGCGACTTCAACAGCCACCACACAGACTGGGGCTACAGTAGCTCCAACGCTGATGGTGACTTCCTGGTAGACTGGGCCTCTACTGTCGATGCTTCACTCCTATACGACCCAAAGGAGCCACACACGTTCTATTCTGCACGATGGAACAGCACCACCAACCCAGACCTGGCATTCGCAAAATGGCACAACAACCAGTCTCTCCCTGTAAGACGCATCCTGGACATGTTTCCCCGGTCACACCACCGACCGTCACTCATCACCATTCCATCCTTGGTCCAGCCTGTGCAAGGGAGGGATGTCAAGAGGTGGAACTTCCGGAAAGCGAACTGGGCAGGTTTCACTAAGCAAGTGAACAAGGCAGTTACTGCCCTACCACACCCGTGCTCCAACAACCAGAACGATGCCTACGACTCGTACTGCAAGATGCTTCTGGCCGCCGCCAAGAACAACATCCCCCGCGGTGTCCGCAAAGCCTATGTCCCCTGCTGGGATGAAGAATGTGAACAACTGCTCTGTGCCCACGCTGAAGCACAAACTAGCGAAGGCAGGGACATAGCGTCAGACAACCTCTTCAGCAGATTGAACGAGAAACGCAGGCAACGTTGGACTGAGACAGTGGAGTCAATCAACTTCACACACTCCAGTCGAAGAGGGTGGCAGACCCTGAACAAGCTGACTGGAAGGTCAACAACCCCAGCACAGTGCCCCATCACTGCAAACTCCATTGCGTCGCTCCTGCTGAGTAACGGCCGCTTCCCCAACGCAGACAAGGACTTCACCCGGACAACAACAGCAAGAGTCCACAAGCTGCTCAGGGCCTCAGGATGTGATGCCAACCTATCGTCCATCTTCACGATGCAAGAAATCGAACAGGCCACAAAACGCCTTAAGACTGACAAGGCACCAGGGATAGATGACATCCACCCGGAGTACATGAAACATCAAGGCAAGAAGGCAACTGACTGGCTACGTTCCTTCCTCTCTGCATGCCTCCGATGCTTAAAGCTGCCGAAAATCTGGCGCCGTGCCAAGGTGATCGCCCTGCCGAAGCCCAACAAGCCAAAAGATGACCCAAAGGGATACCGGCCCATCTCCCTACTGTGCGTACCCTTCAAACTGCTGGAACGCCTCATCCTGGCTCGCCTCACCCCAGTGATCGACCCCCAGCTCCCCAAAGAACAAGCTGGCTTTCGAAGCGGTATGTCAACAACGGATCAGGTGACCCTTCTGTGCCATGACATAGAGAACAGCTTCCAGGCAGGTGAGAAGGCTGGTGCCGTCTTCTTGGACCTCACAGCTGCCTACGACACTGTCTGGCTGCGCGGGCTACACATGAAGCTTCTGGAGACCATCCCAGACAAACACATGGTGAGCTTCATTATGGAGATGCTGAGCAACCGCAGCTTTCAGCTCCACACCAGCAATAGCCAAAGCAGTAGGGTGAGAAGGCTCAGGAACGGTGTCCCACAGGGCTCTGTGCTGGCACCGATGTTATTTAACATCTACATCCACGACCTACCCATAACAACATCAAGGAAGTATGGCTATGCAGACGACCTGGCAATCCTGCTCAGCAAACCATCCTGGGAAGCAGTAGAGGAAGGCCTTTCAGAGGACATGAACATCCTGTCCTCCTACCTGAAGGGCTGGCGCCTCAAGCTCAGTGTGGAGAAGACTGTAGCAACAATGTTCCACCTCTACAACAGGGAAGCAACCCGTGAAATTAACATCATGGTTGACGACGCCCGGCTACAGTCCCAGTCCTCCCCGACATACCTTGGAGTGAAGCTCGACAGAACACTGTCCTTTAAACAACACCTGGACAGTGTCAAAGGAAAGACCAGCCCGTGCAGCGCTGATACGGCGTCTAGCCGGAACCACGTGGGGAGCCTCCACAAAGACACTGCGTATCTCAACCGAGGCCCTGGTCTTCCCTGCCGCTGAGTACTGTGCCCCAGTCTGGAGCCGTAGCCCCCATGTCCCAAAGCTGGACGCTGCCCTCAACAGCGCCCTACGGACTATCTCCGGATGCTTACGCGCCACCCCAACCAACCAACTGCCAGTGCTTGCCGGAATCGCCCCCGCAGAGATCAGGCGAGAAGCAGCCACACTAGCTCTTGCCCGGAAGGCACAGTTGAGCGAATCCCATCTCCTCCACAAGGTCGTCATGGAAACACCACAACGTTCACGCCTCAAGTCCCGTCGCCCTTTTGCCATACAGGCCCAGGAACTGCTCTGCAGAACACCAGCTGACACATCGAAGGAATCCTGGGTGAAGGCCAGATGGAGGGACCAATGGAAGGCAGCAGAACCATCCAGGCTCCACCGCTACATCCAGGATCCGACCGATGTTCCTGGCCAGGACCTGCCCCGCAAGGAGTGGAATATTCTCAACCGCCTGAGGACAGGAGTTGGACGTTTTGGTGCGACAATGCAGAAGTGGGGTCTTGCAGACAGTGCCCACTGTGAATGTGGGGATCCATCACAGACTGTGGAACACGTGCTGACCAGCTGCCCCATATACCGGCCACCAAATGGTGATCAGGGCCTAACTGACCTAGACAATGATACAATGGACTGGCTTGCTGCAACAGAGCTGAAGGTCTAAGGACATACGACAGAAGAAGAAGAAGACAATATTACTGTCTTTGAATTGTAAGGCATTACACTACTTTTGCATTACTTTTACATTACTTTCATCAACATAACTGGAAATATGGATTTGGCGTTCTCAATAGATCTTATTGCGTTCAATGCAGCTCATTAAGACATCCAGTAGGAGGTGATGTGGTATGGCATAATGAGTGAGCTAAGCTTAAGGCTAACCACAGTACAATATACATCTACATTCGGGAGTCCCGAACGTAGAGTCCAACTCCGCTGCTGCAGTCATCTTGTCCTCGATCGATAGTTCTCTAGTAGAAGTCTAACAGGAAGTAAACATTTGCGCGGATTTTTTTCTCCTCTGCTAATCTCGCGGTGTTTGTATAAAAACAACACACCAGGGCTTGAAAACGAAATTATTTTTCAATCGTTCCGCTCCGAACGGAACCGGTATATTTAACGTTTTCGTTCTTGCGTTCCGCCACCAACATATCGTTCCTGAACCGGTTCGGAACGTAAAATAACGTTCGTTCTTAACGTTCCGGCAGTGTTATTGGGCCAAGTCTATTTTTGTGGTCGATACCTTACAATAGACCGTTATTGGTATATAACCAGGGTGGTGGTGGTGGGAATTTGTGACAGCTGAGCTTAGCGGGCGGCGAAGTGAACGCGGCAACCGGATTTTTATATTTTTTTTTCATGAAATAGGCTATGCTTTTGTGAAATTTTATAGGCTATATAGAGAACGAAAAAAAACCGTTATTAACCGGTTTTGGGGATTTCAGAATAACGTTTCTGTTCCGGAACAGTAGAAGATCATTTGGTTTTCGTTTCCGTTTCCGTTCCTCGTAAAATTCAGTTTGTTTTCGGTTTTCGTTTTCGTTCCTTGAACCGGTTCGGAGCCCTGCAACACACCACTTAATTTCGGGTTTAAAATGCATTGTAACGTGCGTTACTGAGATTTGTACCGAGTAAAATATTACCAATTATATTTTTGTAATGCCTTACATTACCACGTTACAGCAAAAAGTAATGCGTTACAGTAATGCATTACTTTTGTAACTCGTTACTCCCAACACTGTTCAGGAAACACAGCTTTACAGCTCATGTGGCCTCTGTCTACAGTCACTCTGTCCACACGCTCATCTCAATATTGTCCAACATTCTTATTCTAATGCCAACAGCACACACAGATAAAGACAACAAGTCAGAATTGGTCTAAAATCCCCTAGCCCATAAGTGAGCAACTACAGGCCAGTCAAATGAGTAAGTATTACTGTTGTGTTAGGTCAGCAGCCCAGTAATAATGCCCCTTGTAATACCACAGTTATACAACATTGACTGAAATGTTGCTTAAACACAAGAGTCTACAGGTCCTTGAGATTAGTTTGTCTAGTACATCTTTGAGCTTTGTTTCACATCATGGGGTTGACAAAACCCGAAACCATTACCAAAAGAGTATTGCTTCCTTAAACCAACTGTGATAAACCGTTGGGACATTACCGGACAAAACATGTAGGCGAGCATTAACCCTAATCTTGAGTCAAACAGGATATTTATTTTGAGTGTATTTGATTCACAACACCACTTCTGTCCAACCCTAACTGCTTGCCAAACCCTCCTCATGAACACAAGTTTCTGTGTCAAAGAAATTGATAGGCAAAGGTTAAAATAAGAGGAAGTTGTTGGTGGGTGTCTGAGCTATACAAGGACAATACAAACTGTTTTTTCTGATCACACAATAACACTCTGCTTCAACTACTACTCATAACATATAGAAGTAGAAACAACTTTATAAGTACATCAGGTTATCTCTGCATTTAACCCATCACTAGCATGCTAGGTGCAGTGGGTCCAGGTGGGGGTCCGACTCCAGGTCCAATAACTGGATAGGTCATCTCCACAGGGCTACATAGGGACTGATGTAGCGCAGCAGCTCAGTGTCCATAACCATTGGTGGTGACTTTTTAACTTCTAGGCCACACACATGTCTATGTCCTGGTTGCGTGTCTAACTTTTTGTTGTTCAATGTGGCGAGGTTGAAATCCCGAACAGATCAGTGATTGCTGATAGCAGTCAGTGCCAACAACAGAGGGCGTGGGTGATGCTGCTGTGCCACGATGATGAGGAGAGATAAAGTCAATCAAACCATTACAAAAAAAAACATCTACTGCAACATCTGGCCCTTGCTGCCAAGGTTTTAGAGGCGGAAGACTCACTGACAAGGGTCAGTGAAATGAGTCCACACACAGATAGCCCTACGCCTTGTAACAGAGCAGGTATTACCACTGTTTACAATGGATGAACAAGCTAAAGGAAATAAACAAAGCAGTGCTATTTAAAACTATGGACACATGTGAGCAGCCTGTGAATGAGAGGACTACATGGCAGACTGCCCTGCTTCCAGCTGCTGTAGGGGTTATGGGGATGGGGGGTAACTGGATCTAGGGGGAAGTTATAACAATCGGCGTATTATTGAAGAAGTCAGGGCAGTTTCATAAAACCTCAATAAATGAGGTCAAGTACTCCGTATCATTGTAGTAGCAGTAGTATGGAGCAGGAACAAAGCCAGTTTCATGTCACCTCCATTGCGCGAGAGAACCAACTGTTGATCTTTAAATACAGTTTTCCGACCTAACAAAAGGCTGACATACTGTCACTACTAAATACTGTTAACGCATACATTAAGCTAATGTTTCGGCTAAATTGCCTGTCCGTGGGAATGGGATTCATATCTACTTCTATGACAACTTGATATAAATAACAAATACAATTTGAACACTGTGCTATCAGCCACTCTCTAAAGTAAGTACATTTTGACAGAATTACCTGAATCGTCGTGGTTCCCACTTGTAGCCATGACTTTGGACGTGTTTACAAGAAGTTTTTCGGCGCCAAAGTAACAACAATAATGGCCTAATATATTCAGTCAGTCAACCGTCGGTGACAAAAATACTTGGGTAGATCATGGATGTATAAGAACAGGTGTATAATACATGAGAAATAGATTAAAGTCTGTGGGGATATCCATGAGGCATCGAGTGCAGGTCGGCAGTGTGTTGTTGCAGTTTGCCGACGCGCTGCCCTCTCAGGTCATGTGACTACACCATGTGATGCGCCACATGAAAAAATAGATCCTTTCCAAACCCCATGTGCGCAAGAAGGGATTGAAATGCAGTCCTCTTTTGTTCATTGTCCCAATAAAGATAGATATATCAAATAAGACATGTAAAAGTATCCAGTTAGTTCAAATACAGCAGTCAATTTAAATGCTATTTATGGCAATAATGTATTTTCTTTGCCACTGCAAAAACTTGCCATCTAAGCTACCATAGATCTCCAAGAATCACACTGTTTTCTGTTAATAATAGTTTATTAATATATGTCTTTGCATTTTAACAGAAAATCAAAACCTTTATACACATTTGGATGAACAGTATCTTCAGAGTGTGTTGTAACAACAGAAGCTTCACATACAACATAGATTAACTTGCAAAACTGATTAATCTCCCTTTTTCGGCCAAGTTTCCAAAGCTAACCCTATTGTTGTAGCATGTTGTTCATAAGACAGGATGTCCATCATTAAATAATAAGTAAATATATTTATTTCATCCGGCACGTCACTGAAGCTCTGGTTTTGGACCTATGGAGCCGTCCAATGAGACCATAAAATGCTACCTCATTGCTTCCAACCCTCTGACAATATTAAGTTAAAAGTCTTTGATGGTCCAATGGAGATTACAGCAGCCGCTCGAAGACATCTCCCCATCACTCTCTCACTCACACCTCTATCTGCCCTCCAGCGCCTTGTCTCTGGCGATCACCGCCTCGTCGAACTTGATCATAAGGGTAGTGCCCTTGTGCCAGTGGACGGTGACCTTGGCGGGGAAGCCGCTGTGGGTGAGGATGGCCTCCACCACCCCGCCCGTGAACGCGGCACAGTTCAAGCTGCTGTTCTCCTTGGGCACCGAGATGTACAGGTTGACCAGGGGCTCCTTCTCTATGATGTAGTAGGTCTTGTCATCGTCGTTGGCTTGCTCCAGCTTGTCCGCCTCCTTGCCGAAAAGGGACTTCCACACGGTTACCTGTAGACAAAATCTCTTTAAATATGTCGTTCACACACGTGCACAGACAGACCGACTCTCTCTCTCTACCTTGATGAAAAGAAGTATGTTCAACACTTTCGTCTCCCTCTTTCCATTCTTCTCCCTCAGCACCAGGACGTCCAGCAGGCTGACCCCTACGCCCTGGCCCATCTCCGCCAGCCGGGCCTGCAGCTCGGACACGGAGTAGACCCTGCTCTGGCAGTACTGCACCATCTCGGAAAACAGCAGCGCGAAGGCGCTGACGCTCACTTCCGTTTTGGGCCGAGTGAGCGGCCGCTCCAGGATGGCGGACTTGCCTTTGGTGAACCGAGTCTCCATCTTCTGTTGGAAAACATGAGGAGAGAGAGAGAGAGAGAGAGAGAGAGAGAGAGAGAGAGAGAGAGAGAGAGAGAGAGAGGGATGAAATGCGGTATCAGTGAATACTAAACGCGCGCGTTTGGCAACACGGGGGAGTCAAGCATTTTAAAAGGTTAGACGCAAAAACAACAAGGAGTCAAATATGCTAGCTGCTAGGTGCAACTTTCGTCAGCAATATATGGCAAAGTGTGACATCAATTAGCCTGTACATAAATGCACAGCTAAGTTCAACAGTGACGGACGCACATACATTTCATCCACGAATATAGATACCCGTCCATGGAGATACCTACCACTGTTATCGTCGTCTAGGTGGAAGTACTTCCTGTTCCGGGTGTTACGTCACGTCGTCACATGTTATGTTCATTTGACAGTTCAAAGGCATCAAACTGTGCTGTGATGAAACCTTTATATAATAGCAGACAAGTTACGCGTTTTTTTCCTAAACTACTACAATGAGTATGCATTATATTTGTGACCCAAATGTGGAATCCTATTTGGACCCGTATTTGAGTATTTACTTAATATAAAATTATGAAAGACCTACATTTATGGATGGCAGAGAACATAGTTTGAGGGTCACATGTAACTACTGTTATATATTATAAAAGTACATATTGTATTTGTCAACAAATTGTGCATGACAACAACCAGTCTTTGACTAATGGTTATTGATGATGTGCATGCCGTAGGATATAAAGGGCAGAATAAACCTTCTTATTGAGAGAATTAGCAGTCCACTAGCATGCAGGCTAGCATGTGTAACCTAGACACTAGCTGAACCAGACTTTGTTTTTAGAATGACACAATTCAACTTTGGCTTAATCAATATTTGGAGGCATCAGTGTACACAGTATCCTCCCCTCCTGTGGGGACACAAGACCAAAATCCTACACATACTCTTCTCCCCAACTATTTGTGTGGGGAGTTGAACGTTACCGAAGCCACATCCTGGACAATCATTTCACAAATACATGTAACTGTCATGGTGACTGTTTTTGCGGAACATCTATTTTTGTAAGGATTCATGTTTGGGGAATCTATTTTGAGAGTTTCTTTATAGTGACGGGTAAACCAAGGACAACATGGCCTCGTTTGGACAATCATTCTTCCTGATTCTGGCTGTATCATCTTATGGCACCCATTGCCGACCTGCAGGTATATGTAATTCATCATTCACATGTACAGACATATTTTTTTCCCTCAATACCAAATATGTTAAATCCATCACTGATTCTCTGTTATACAGAAAAATCGTATGATAGTATTTTATTAAGTAAGTTGTGCTAACATATGGATTGGACTTATTTTATTTCTAATTGCAGTGAGGTTCGACAAATAGTTTCTACATTTCACCGATCACAGGATGTTGCTTATTGTTTAGGGGTTGGCTCCAGTGTCACTCGCCCACCTGTTTATTGTTTATTGGTTCGCTCCAGTGTCAACAGCCCACCTGCTTATTGTTTATTGGTTCGCTCCAGTGTCAACCGCCCACCTGCGCAACATGGAGAGCTTCATCAGTGCTGTGGAGCAGGTGGAACACTCCAACCCCACCCTGACCCCGCTGGCCCTCGTCAGGGCCTTGCGGAGGATCGCTGGCCACGACGACCCGCTCACCGTCCACTACCTGGGTGCCTCCAACCACCTCCCCGACAACTCCTTGACCCTGGACCAGGCCATCTTGAACGCCTCCTCCTTCAGCTTCTTCGACAAGGCTGTGCACCACATGGTGACTGACCAAGGGGAGGAGCGGGGCGTGGTGCTGGCGCCGGATGGCACCACGGTGGCCCTAGCTCCTCTGCTGCTGGGCATCGAAGCGGGGCTGAGGGCCCGGCAGGTGGAGGTGGCGGGGGGAGCATCCACGGCAGCGGGGGGGATCTTCCCTCTCACCTTGGGCAGGTCTCTGGGTCTGTCCTTCCTCAGCCTGCAGGACTTCCCTGCCGCACATCGCCTGGGGCCCGATGGCTGCTGGGACAGTGTGGTGCAGCCCAGGGTGTTCCGGCTGTCCCGGGCGCCCACCCTGGCCACCGACGCCCTGATCAACGGAGGCATGGACGGGGCCATACTGGGCACCGACCTCAGCAACCTGTCTTCTGCCTCCCAACCGCTGCAGACAAGGCTCAGTGAAACATTGAGAGAGTACTATGGCTACGTCCTGCACAAGGGCCGAGGGCTGGAGGAGGTGAGTGGCCACACCAGCGTCAAGCGGCGAGAGGTCTCCAGGTCCCTCCTAGAGTCTCTGGATCTCCAGAAGCAGGTGATGGAAACGCTGGTGCTGGTGTGGAAGCTGGAGAAGACGGAGTGGATTGCCCTGGACAACGGAGTAGAGGTGTCAGTGAAGGAGGGGCTGCAGGCCTTTACTCACAAGTACTGGGGTAAGAGCTACCCCACAATCCATCTGAGAGGTTACCACAAGTTATTACAAACTAAGTAAAGCATTATTCCTCATTATACAGGAATAATTAATGGTGAATGGTATACATGAATGGTGTATATACCGGTGTGTACATTATATATAAAAAGTGGGCATACAATATATGCCCACAATATGAAAGTTTAAAATAGACACAAGAACTTAATTTAACATTTAGTTATCAATTGTCATTGTCATTACATTGCACTTAAAAATAAATACTTTTATTGGGTTTCATCCACAAATACCCATGAAGAACTCCTGGTTCATAAGTTAAATGTTTTTTTGGCTCCAGCCAATGCAAAGAGCCACCGGATTTGACCGACTTAATCGTCCCTCTTGGTTGTACTAATCAACACACCCAGATAGCGGACTCTAACAACACTGGTGGTGAGTAATGCTTTTACTTTCTAGAGACACTGGATGAGACTCATTATCCAGTCTTGGGTCTTTCCTCTCCCCAGACTGCCCGCCCATCATCCCTCGGTGCCAGTGGGGAGCCGAAGAGTACCGAAGCACACCCGTGCCACTGTCTCTCCCACTGCCCTATCTCTACATCCACCACACCTACCAGCCCTACTCACCCTGCCTGTCCTTCCCAGTGTGCTCCAGAGACATGAGGGCCATGCAGCGCTTCCACCAGGATGAGCGCGGCTGGAACGACATTGGATACAGGTACTTCAGTCCTTCATCATCCATACAGGTACTTCAGTCCTTCATCAACCATACAGGTACTTCAGTCCTTCATCATCCATACAGGTACTACAGTCCTTCATCCATACAGGTACTTCAGTCCTTCATCATCCATACAGGTACTTCAGTCCTTCATCATCCATACAGGTACTACAGCCCTTCATCATCCATACAGGTACTACAGTCCTTCATCATCCATACAGGTACTTCAGTCCTTCATCATCCATACAGGTACTTCAGTCCTTCATCATCCATACAGGTACTACAGTCCTTCATCATCCATACAGGTACTTCAGTCCTTTCTCATCCATACAGGTACTACAGTCCTTCATCATCCACACAGGTACTTCAGCTCATCATCCATACAGGTACTACAGTCCTTCATCATCCATACAGGTACTACAGTCCTTCATCTTCCATACAGGTACTTCAGTCCTTTCTCATCCATACAGGTACTTCAGCTCATCATCCATACAGGTACTTCAGTCCTTTCTCATCCATACAGGTACTTCAGTCCTTCATCATCCATACAGGTACTTCAGCTCATCATCCATACAGGTACTTCAGTCCTTTATCATCCATACAGGTACTACAGTCCTTCATCATCCAGGTACTACAGTCCTTCATCATCCATACAGGTACTTCAGTCCTTCATCATCCATACAGGTACTTCAGTCTTTCATCATCCATACAGGTACTACAGTCCTTCATCATCCATACAGGTACTACAGCCCTTCATCATCCATACAGGTACTTCAGTCATTTCTCATCCATACAGGTACTTCAGTCCTTCATCATCCATACAGGTACTTCAGCTCATCATCCATACAGGTACTACAGTCCTTCATCATCCATACAGGTACTACAGTCCTTCATCATCCATACAGGTACTACAGTCCTTCATCATCCATACAGGTACTTCAGTCCTTCATCATCCATACTACAGTCCTTCATCATCCATACAGGTACTTCAGTCCTTCATCATCCATACGGGTACTTCTGTTTTCATCATCCATGGAAGGCATGTTTGGAAGCTCTGGGCAATGCACTGAATGATTTCAGAAGAGCCATGGTCAATTGTGTTATATTTTTGTTTTTATCCCCCCCCCCCCCCCCCGCAGCTTTGTGGTGGGCTCTGATGGCTATGTTTACGAGGGCAGAGGCTGGCATCACCGCGGCACGCACACTAGAGGGCGCAATTCCATCGGCTACGGTGTGGCAATCATCGGCAACTACACGTCTACTCTGCCCTCGCGCTACTCCATGGACCTGCTACGCCATCGCCTGGTGCAGTGTGCAGTAGACGGTGGGAGACTGGCGGTAAACTACACCCTGCTGGGGCACCGGCAGGTGGTGAATTATACCTCCTGTCCAGGCGACGCCTTCTTTTCGGAAATCAGCAGCTGGGAGCACTTCGGAGTATGATAAAAGAAAACCATTCACAAACAAAATGTCCGGTTGCCTTTACCCCATTGTAAACAATATGGTTATTGTTATGATAATTGATTCAATGTTTTCTGTGAACTCATGGTGGTTATCTTTTTCATGCCTGTCCTATATTTCTTAATCGATTGTACGCATTTGTTTCTTCGTTTTCAAGTGATCTTTTCAATAGTCATAAATAGTTACTTTTTTCTGCTTTGTATTTGCTTTACCAGCTACCAGCTATATATATATATATATATATATATATATATATATATATATATATATATGACCGTGTTGGTGTTTAAACTAGCTGTTTTAGTTAATAATGTATTTGTTGTTATGTATGTGACTCACTGCCTTATCAATGTATCTACTCTTTCAACGTGTTACTTGATTTATGACTCTTTCCATATTGCTTAATGGACCAAAGGTCTTTAATTTCAACACTGTGTGTGTGTGTGTGTGTGTGTGTGTGTGTGTGTGTGTGTCAAGATATTACTGATCTGGGCTAACCATTAACCATAAGCTATAGAACTATAGTTTATGGTTAATGGTTAGCCCAGATCAGTAATATCTTGAAGAATCCTAGCCTGGCAAGCCAGACCCACATCAGAAAGATGTAAGGTCTGGCTCAGCTCCATTGGCAGTGTGGGCGGGATAAACCATAGACATATATACGTAGACGCCTCATGACGTGATGGAACGTAACCCAGCGTCGCCGCCATATTGGTAGGGGGTCCTCACTCTAGTCTAGCATAGGAGTCAACGGGAGAGCAAGCTATGCCAGTATGTTGTGCAGCTTACGGCGCAGTATTGACACCAGATCGTGTGGGATTACCTTTAACAAGTAAGATTGAACAATAATTCTTATTATTAAAAAATAAAATAAAAAAAATCGTCCTGTATCATAAATAAATCTCTGCCATTTGTAACAAACCAAACCGTGTGAAAATCCGGTAAAAATTCGGGGAGTTATGCTTATTATTGTAGTTGGGGATACGCCTTCCTCCATAGAAATGAATGCACTGGGGACCCATCCAAGATGGCGGCCGCGCTGCTACGTCAGCTCTAACGGGCAGCGTCAGTCCATGAGGCGTCTATGTATATATGTCTATGTGATAAACGGTTGTCTTTCAAGTTCCCTCTGCACGCAATAGGATAGCGCTACAACCAATCAGAGCAACGAAGAAGGTGACGTAGTCAGAGCGACGGCTCTGACTACGTAATTAATCAAAACTCAGAATACATATTTCTTTTCGAGGAAAGACTTCAGTGCCGTTCTTTGTTCTTTTCTCAAATAAAATGTTAACTTCAAGTCTTGAAGAGTCGCGGCCAAAGCCGAGTCGAAAGACAGCCGTTCGCCAGCAGCAGCAGCCATAGAGCGTAACAGTGACCGCCCCTTTTTAACAGCTCCGGTGCCGGAAGTAAATTTCCCATGCATTTATCTCGTCCACTTTTCGTAGAATCCTTATAAAAAGAGTATTAAGCCTTTAACCAAGCCAATCGTTCGTTATGGTAGTCGTGACCATATTATGTTTGATTCGGGATGAGTAGTTCCTCACTCGGTCAACAAAATAATGTACCTTTGCCTTTTCTTCCGTTTTCCAAATTCTTTTTATGCCCGAATCAAACATAATATGGTCACGACTACCATAACGAACGATTGGCTTGGTTAAAGGCTTAATACTCTTTTTATAAGGATTCTACGAAAAGTGGACGAGATAAATGCATGGGAAATTTACTTCCGGCACCGGAGCTGTTAAAAAAGGGGCGGTCACTGTTACGCTCTATTGTTTACCTAACACGGAACCGTCGCAACTCTGTCGTCATGGTAGCCCGGCTTTCGACTCCGCCCCTCACGCTGTGATTGGTCTGACATACTTTGTGTTTCCAGCACCAAAAAGCTGACGGAGCCGTGCTAGACCTACCTAGCTGCCAAATAAATTTGCTGCCGCTAGGGGGTGTCTAGAGTTCTAGGCTAGAAGAATCCTCCTCAAAGTCAAAACTTGTGGGAAGGAAATGGAAACTGAAAAGTCACCCAACAGGTTCAGAATTAACGTTTATATCCTGATAACATTTCCTTCAACGCATTCATAGGAAACACAGGTAAGAATTTGTGTTTCTAGCGAAGGTTGGAACACTTAAACGTAAATGGGTGTCTTACGAAGAAGTAAAAAAAAAAAATGTCAGGCATAAAAAAATAATAATTTAGAAAATATCAAAGTACTGTAATGACCTCGCCGGTGACATAAGAATATCCAGTCAATATTGCTTGTACAAACTTTATTGCTGCAAACACCAGGTCACTGTAACCGTAACCAACGGCATTAAGTTCCCCAAAAACCACCACAAACCGGTAACCCGGGCCACGCCCCCGTAACCCCCTGGTCCCTTCAACGCACAAGCCCCCCACACTGATTGAAGTAGCACATTACTGTACATGTGCCCAGAACTGGCACAATGGACAACAAAACACAATGCAACACACAACACAAACCACTCAAATGTCCCAGGGTCACTACAGTACTATAGTCGATGGCCCATGGCTGCCTCTACAGACGCATTGATTAAGTGGTACTTCAGAATCGGCTATAATAGATAATCAGAATCAGGACATAATTGAAGTTGAAGCAAAACGCTGGAATGAGATTTTATCCAGGTTAGTGGCAATCATCAACTTCCTGTCAGAGAGAAACCTTCCTCTCCGTGGCCACTCTGACAAACTTTATGAACCAGGCAATGGAAATCTCTTGGGTCAGGTTCAGTTAATGGCTCAGTTTGACCCTGTGATGCGTGAGCATCTCAGACGAATCCAAGATAAGGAAGCCTCAGACACGTACCTGAGTAGTCGGATCCAAAATGAAGTAGTCTCACTTGTGGCCAAGTGCACAACAGATGCCATTGTTGACCGAGTAAAAAAAGCCAAATATTATTCGGTAATAATGGACTGCACATAGCCTAGTCCTAACTAGACCTTCGTACTCATTTCATTCATACTCATGGTCTAGAACTGCTATAGAGACAAACGATTTCACTTGAAGGCGGGTGCTGTTGAAGTTTAAAACCTATTGGCTCTGCCCAGTGCCACTCTGGATCTGCCTTAACCAATTGCTAACGTTTGGTCGTGACGTATTTCATGCGCCGGAAACCACGTTGCGCGCAGTACACTGTATACAAACGGCAGATGCAGTGAGCATAGTGTGGCAGGATGGTCTTTCCTTCCATCCCTTCCCCCCTCCTCCTTGCTCCACCCACCTCAGGTGTGCACAGTTGCGCTGATTGAGGGGCGGCGCTGCGAGCTTTCTTGTACTGGTCTGGTCACACCTGCAGCCTCTCTCCTTTTGGCTCTTCCCGTCCTCCGTGGTGGCTGTGGCCTGGCGTGGCAGAGCTGGTGCAGGCGTCGAAGCCTGTAGTGTGTCTGTGTGAGGAGCCCTGTTTCCCGTGGTGGATTGTTGTGGCGCACGTCTCCGGTGTGAAACGACAGGTATGTGCGCCTCTGTCCTCCCTCCCACTTAGCGTGCCACAGGGCGCATCTGGTGATGCGGTTCTCTTTTGTTTTAGTGTTGTGGTGTGGCAGGCTGCTGTTGCCTTTGGGGCCGAGTTGCCCCGCTGGAGGCCGTCTGTGTGTGGTCGTAGCTCCTCGCTGGTAGGTTGGCGTTGTCCGCCCTCCCCTTTCCTTTTACCTGCTGCGTAATCCTCCTGGCTAATGTAAATATTCTGTGTCACAGCTGAAGCAGGCGGAAGCGTGCATCCACTCACCTGTCTGCTGTGACGCTGCGCCGGCGAGGTCCAGGCCGGTGATTTGTTGCTGCGGCGCTGCTGTCTTGTTAACTGTCTAATCTTGCCTTACTGGAACTGTGTTTTGTTGCTCGTCGGCTTTCCAGAGCCCTACTGGAGTAGTTGCAGCGACACGCTCTTCCCTGAGCTGGCTTATAGCCACCGGAATCTCTTTTAATTTCTTAACTGCTGAATAGGATTTATTTTGTTTAATTCAATTATTATTGAGTTATTGATTGTTTGTTTACCCAAAATATATATATTTTGTGTGTGTGTGTGTGTGTGTGTGTGTGTGTGTGTGTGTGTGTGTGTGTTTGTGTGTGTGTGTGTGCGAGCAGGTGTGCGTGTTTCTTTTGATATTTTATTATTCTATTGCTGTACTCAGCTGTGAGGCCCGTTTTATTAATCTGTGTTTTTTTCCTTGTGGACAGGTGCTGTGGGCCAAGTGGCGACCCAATCCCTGGTGGTGGTATTTTCTTCACGAACCCCCCTTCATTTGTGTGTGAGTGTGTGGTAGTGTCACGGGTGTTTTTGGTTAGTAATCCCTCCTTTGATTTGGGTCCGCCACGATGAGCCCCAGCCCTGTTCACCCTATTTCTCTGGCCCTAGCTCAAATGTTTATGCAGCCCATGTTGATTTGATGCATTGCATTCCTTAATTGTAATAATAAAAAGAAACTATTTTTATACTTTCACCAAACGTCTCTGCCCTGTGGTGTTTCGAACTTGTGGTAACCTATAGTAGACCTAACCGTTCTGATTAGCGTATATAACTATCTCCTGGGGCGAAACTCCCCAGGTGGCGTTGTCGTCAGAGACTTATACAGCCTTCCTCTCGCCACACTTGGCGTTGTCGGCAGGATCACCACGTTAAAGGGGCAGAGACAATTTATTTTTTTTATTTTTATTTTTGGTTATTTTTGATTTATTTTTTTCCATAGGTATTATTGTTTTGTTAGAGTTAAAAAAAAAAAAAAAAAAAGGGTGCAGAAAAACAAGACAGCAGCGTCCAGTATTTTGTACTTTTGTCCCACACTGTAGTTCTCCCATTAGACAACATGGAGGAGGAGATGCAGGACCTAAGGGAGTTGGTTCTGCAACTGAGGGCAGACAACGAACGGCTTCGTCACGGGGGTGCTGCTTCCCCGGGGGGCTCTGGTGGGGCTTCTTCGGCCTCCCCTGGTCCAGCTGGCCATGCTGCACCTGCAGGTGCCACAGCTGCAGTCACAGAGCGGCTGGTAGTGATCCCCAGAGACCGTAGGTGCCCCCTGTTCAATGGTAAGATTGGCATTAGCATTACTGAGTGGGTGGAAGAGATTCAGGCGTGCATACGTGTCCGCCACCTGTCCACGGTGGACCAGGCTTTCTTCATATTTGACCACCTGGAGGGGGAGGCAAAGGAGGAAATTAAGTATCGCACCAGTGCTGAGAGAAGTGACCCTGCCAAACTCCTTGCAATTTTGAAAGAACTGTATGGTTGTGCTAAATCATACGTAACTTTGCAACAGGCATTCTTTTCCAGGAAACAGCAGGAGGGGGAAACATTGTTGGAATTCTCTTTGGCGCTGATGGCTCTCATGGAGCAGGTGAAACAATGTGCGCCTGATGGTCTGCTAAATTCAGAGGTCCTGCTTCGTGATCAGTTCGTGGAACACGTCTTGGACAGCGCTCTTCGCCGCGAGCTGAAACAGCTTGTTCGCCGCCAACCCACTGCTACATTGTTGGAGGTACGTGGGGAAGGTATGCGGTGGGAGAGGGAGGGCTTCCCGGGAGGTGCAAGGGAACGCAGTCACTCCCTTCCATCCATGTATGGCCTGCAGTATGGGGTGCAGGGCAGTTCTCGACCGGCTCTTCCTGCTTCTCCACCTAGCTCCGAACTTGGTGAATTGAAGGAGCTGTTGAGGCGTCAGCAGGAACAGCTCAATCAACTCACCCATACTGTCGCTTCTATGCAGACTTCTGGTCCGCCAACTCGACTCCGTCGACATGGCCCTGTGATCTGCCTTCGTTGCCGTCAGCCTGGTCACTTTGCCAGGGACTGTGAAGGTGAGCGGGCTCGTGCTGGCCCTGTTGCTGGTCCGCCTTCCACTGTGGCCAGGCCCGCCTCTTCTCGCTATTCGGAAAACTAGCACCCACTGGGCTGTCGAGCCACAGTTCAGATGGGGAGTTAGCCGGCTCACAGGTAGCAGCTGCAACCAGGTTAATGGCATCCTGTCCAAATATTGATGTTGTCATGAGTGGAGTCACTGTGTCATGCTTGGTGGACACCGGGTCAATGGTGTCCACAATCAGAGAGAGTTTCTTTCTTGAGCACTTTGCATCGGGGGGGAGTGATCGCCTCCAGTCATGCCATTGGTTGCAGCTTCGGGCTGCTAATGGTTTGGCCATTCCCTACCTTGGTTATCTGGAACTAGATGTCATTCTTTGTGGTAAGAAAATCCCTCGTTGTGGTATCCTGGTGGTCAAGGACCCTGTTAGCGCTGAAGCTTTTGTTCCTGGGATTCTTGGCATGAATGTCATTCGCCGCTGTTACAAGGAACTGTTTGGGTCACATGGTCGTTCATTCTTTGACTTACCTGCAGTCACACAGTCTCCTGGTCCTGTCATTGAGGCCTTGCAGCAATGTCATCAGATCACTACTAGGCGCGATCTTCCATTCACTGGTGAGGCCAGAGTTCGAGGCTCCACGGTGGTGCGAGTCCCTGGTGGTGTCATGAGGATGGTGGCTAGCACTTGTCCTGAACAGTTCTCTGGTCAGTCTTTGCTTTTTGAGCCCCCAGCGTCTGGCTTGCCAGCTGGGCTGCTGGCGTCCCCTTGCTTTGTTCAGGTGGTACGAGGTACAGCCTACATCCCCGTGGTCAATGTGGGAACCAATGAGGTCGTTCTTTATCCACGAACCTGCCTTGGCAGTCTGAGTCCAGCTGAAGTAATTAGTCTTCCTCCAGGAGTCACGGAGGTGAGGTCCCCTGCCACTGTTTCTTCTCAGGGGGCTGCTGTTTCAGAACAGGGTCAGGTCGAGGGAATTGACTTGTCTGCATTGACAGAACCAGAACGGATGCAGGTCAGGTCTTTGTTGCAGAGGTTTAGTTCAGTTTTCTCTGCCCATGAAGGTGACCTTGGTTGCACAAATCTAGTCTCGCATGATATTCCTCTGCTGGACGAGGTCCCAGTTCGGCAAAGATACCGACGCATTCCACCATCTGAGTATGAGGCCGTCAAGACTCACATCAACCAGCTCCTTGAAGCCCAGGTGATAAAGGAAAGCAGTAGTCCCTACGCTTCCCCGATCGTCCTGGTGCGCAAGAAGGACGGCAGCCTACGTATGTGCGTCGATTATCGCCAGCTCAACGCAAAGACCCGCAAGGACGCTTTTCCCTTACCCCGCATTGAGGAGAGTCTCGATGCGCTCTCTGGGGCTCAGTGGTTTTCCACTCTCGATCTGGCGAGCGGTTATAATCAAGTACCAGTCTCAGAGCACGACAAGCAGAAAACCGCCTTTTGCACCCCGTTCGGGCTGTTTGAGTGGAATCGCATGCCGTTTGGGCTGTGCAATGCACCGAGCACATTTCAGCGCCTCATGCAGAGAATGTTCGGAGACCAGCAGTGTGAATCCCTTTTGTTGTATTTGGACGACATTATTGTGTTCTCGTCCTCCGTTTCCCAGCATGTCCAACGGCTGGAGGTGGTTCTGGACCGGCTCCAGAGGGAAAGTCTTAAGGTCAAGCTCTCCAAATGTTCTTTCTTTCAACGAAAGGTCAGCTACTTGGGTCATGTCATCTCTGACCAGGGTGTTGCTACCGATCCCGCAAAAATTGAGGCTGTAGCCAAGTGGCCACGTCCCAGCCAGGTGTCAGAGCTGCGCTCATTTTTGGGCTTCGCCAGTTATTACCGGCGTTTCGTTGAGGGCTTTGCCGGTCTGGCTGGCCCTTTGCACAAGTTGGTGGCCAAGCTGGCTGGCACAAAGTCCAAGAAGGGGTCCAGACAGGAGCTCCAGGCAGCGTGGACCGCTCAGTGTGAAGAGAGCTTTGAAGCGCTCAAGTCTAGGTTGACCTCTACACCAGTATTGGCATTTGCGGATTTCTCACGTCCCTTCATTTTGGAGACAGACGCCAGCCACAGTGGGCTTGGGGCGGTTCTGTCCCAAGAGACTGAAGGTGGGATTCGGCCGATAGCATACGCTAGTCGGGGCCTTCGACCAACAGAGCAGAACATGGTCAATTATAGCTCCATGAAACTGGAGTTTCTTGCTCTAAAATGGGCCATGACCGAAAAATTTCGCGAATACCTTTTGGGGCACCGGTGCCGGGTTTTCACAGATAACAATCCTTTGAGCTATCTTCAGTCAGCCAAGCTAGGTGCAGCTGAACATCGTTGGGCTGCCCAGCTGGCAGCATTTGACTTTGAGATCAAGTATCGATCTGGTCGCAGCAATAAGAACGCTGATGCCCTCTCCCGGCAGCCCACTTCCAGCACTAGTTTGGCTGAGCAAGTCTTGCCTAGCACCTCAGTCCCTCTTGCTCTTCAGTCCGCTCTCCAGTCAGCGCCATGTACCAACTTGGTGTCCGCAGCTCAGGCGGTGGTATCGGTCTTTCCCCCTCATTCTTTTCCTGACATCTGTGCTTTGCAGGAGGCTGATCCTCTCCTGAAGGAGATCTTGGTGCATTGGAGAAGGCAGATTAAGCCTACACCAGCAGAGAAACAGCAGCTCACCAAACTGTCTTTGGCCCTGTTAAAGCAATGGGATCGTCTTGTGGAGAAAGAAGGTGTTCTGTACCGCCGGATCCATCGTCCAGATGGAGGCGAGGAAATCCTTCAGCTTGTTTTGCCATCTGTCCTCAAGCAGGACATTTTGACACAGCTGCACCAGGAACACGGCCACCAGGGTGTGGAGCGTACTACCGAGCTTGTCCGACAGCGTTGTTATTGGCCGGGAATGACGTCTGACATCAGCTTGTGGGTCCAACGGTGCGAGCGTTGCCAGGTGGCAAAGGAGACCAGACCAGTGTCTGGCGGCTTCATGGGGCACTTGTTGGCATCACGGCCAAATGAGATCGTGGCCATGGACTTCACCCTGTTGGAGCTTTCCCAAGGTGGTTTCGAAAACGTGCTGGTGATAACTGATGTATTTAGCAAGTACACGGTTGCTGTCCCAACTCGTGATCAGAGGGCTTCCACTGTTGCCCAGGTTCTCTTGAATGAGTGGTTCTTCAGGTTTGGCGTCCCTGGCCGCATTCACTCCGATCAGGGCAGGTGTTTCGAGAGTGCATTGATCCAACAGCTCTGTCACTTGTATGGGGTCAGCAAGTCACGCACCACTCCGTACCATCCGGCTGGCAATGGGCAGTGTGAGCGATTTAATAGAACGCTCCACAACCTCTTGCGCACCTTACCAGTGTCACGGAAACGTGACTGGGTTTCTTGCCTTCCCCATGTACTCTTTTGTTACAATACCACCCCCCATCAGGGTACTGGAGAGTCACCATTTCTTTTGATGTTTGGTCGTGAACCCCGGCTCCCTGTCGATTTTCTCTTGGGTCGTGTCCAGGACCCAGTGCCGGGGGAGGTTCAGGACTGGCTGGTTGAGCACCAGGCTAGACTTGAGGTGGCTTTTCACAACGCTCGGGAACGGTTGCTTGTGGCTGCTGAACGTCGTAAAGAACGTCATGATCAAGGGGTACGTGATGCTCCACTGAAAGTGGGCCAGTTGGTTTATCTTCGTGACCATAGTGCTAGGGGTCGCCACAAGATCCAGGACATCTGGGGCTCTGTTGTTTACCAGATCCTGAGAGCCCCCTCTGGTGGTGGGCCTGTTTATACCATCGCCCCAGTGGACAACTTGGAGAAGACCAGGAACGTGCACCGTGACCAGCTCAAGGCCCAGGTCGGGCCTGAACCGGTCCCACAGTTCCATCCGTCTTCCCCTCCAGCAACCTCAGAGGTTTCGGAGGATTCTCTTGAAGGGGATCTATGGGTACTGGTTCCCGGCTCCCCAGCACCAATGGCCCCTACGCCACCAAGGTTGCCCAGATCCACAGGGCCCAATGCAGTAGCCTTGGTGGACAATCAGCCAGCTCCTGAGACCTCTGCAGCCGCTCCCTCTTCTCAGAGACAAGCATCCTCCACTGCACCATCCGTTCCCCGCCGTACCCCTCGGTTAACAGCTGGGCAGCATTCAAACGTTTATCATCTTCCTCGGCCGCTGGGTCATGAGAACAACGGTGCCATTGGACTTCTAGGGCCCATGGCAAATGCACAGTCAGCGGTCTTTCGCCCTTGGTGCTAGTGTGTTGAAAGCTTTATTTATCGTCGGGGCGACGATACACAACTAGGGGGTGGAATGTGGCAGGATGGTCTTTCCTTCCATCCCTTCCCCCCTCCTCCTTGCTCCACCCACCTCAGGTGTGCACAGTTGCGCTGATTGAGGGGCGGCGCTGCGAGCTTTCTTGTACTGGTCTGGTCACACCTGCAGCCTCTCTCCTTTTGGCTCTTCCCGTCCTCCGTGGTGGCTGTGGCCTGGCGTGGCAGAGCTGGTGCAGGCGTCGAAGCCTGTAGTGTGTCTGTGTGAGGAGCCCTGTTTCCCGTGGTGGATTGTTGTGGCGCACGTCTCCGGTGTGAAACGACAGGTATGTGCGCCTCTGTCCTCCCTCCCACTTAGCGTGCCACAGGGCGCATCTGGTGATGCGGTTCTCTTTTGTTTTAGTGTTGTGGTGTGGCAGGCTGCTGTTGCCTTTGGGGCCGAGTTGCCCCGCTGGAGGCCGTCTGTGTGTGGTCGTAGCTCCTCGCTGGTAGGTTGGCGTTGTCCGCCCTCCCCTTTCCTTTTACCTGCTGCGTAATCCTCCTGGCTAATGTAAATATTCTGTGTCACAGCTGAAGCAGGCGGAAGCGTGCATCCACTCACCTGTCTGCTGTGACGCTGCGGCGGCGAGGTCCAGGCCGGTGATTTGTTGCTGCGGCGCTGCTGTCTTGTTAACTGTCTAATCTTGCCTTACTGGAACTGTGTTTTGTTGCTCGTCGGCTTTCCAGAGCCCTACTGGAGTAGTTGCAGCGACACGCTCTTCCCTGAGCTGGCTTATAGCCACCGGAATCTCTTTTAATTTCTTAACTGCTGAATAGGATTTATTTTGTTTAATTCAATTATTATTGAGTTATTGATTGTTTGTTTACCCAAAATATATATATTTTGTGTGTGTGTGTGTGTGTGTGTGTGTGTGTGTGTGTGTGTGTGTGTGTGTTTGTGTGTGTGTGTGTGCGAGCAGGTGTGCGTGTTTCTTTTGATATTTTATTATTCTATTGCTGTACTCAGCTGTGAGGCCCGTTTTATTAATCTGTGTTTTTTTCCTTGTGGACAGGTGCTGTGGGCCAAGTGGCGACCCAATCCCTGGTGGTGGTATTTTCTTCACGAACCCCCCTTCATTTGTGTGTGAGTGTGTGGTAGTGTCACGGGTGTTTTTGGTTAGTAATCCCTCCTTTGATTTGGGTCCGCCACGATGAGCCCCAGCCCTGTTCACCCTATTTCTCTGGCCCTAGCTCAAATGTTTATGCAGCCCATGTTGATTTGATGCATTGCATTCCTTAATTGTAATAATAAAAAGAAACTATTTTTATACTTTCACCAAACGTCTCTGCCCTGTGGTGTTTCGAACTTGTGGTAACCTATAGTAGACCTAACCGTTCTGATTAGCGTATATAACTATCTCCTGGGGCGAAACTCCCCAGGTGGCGTTGTCGTCAGAGACTTATACAGCCTTCCTCTCGCCACAATAGGGTTGTGTGGAGATGTCTGTTAGCGATTGCTGCAGGCTTTGTTCATCCAATTTAAGAGTTCTAGGAACATATGGTCATTCTAAATTAATCTTTGATAGTAAAGACCAAGATAATGCTTGCAGTCAACTGTCGAAGCTGGGTCTTGTCATTGCTAATACGCCGCTTCGATCGTGTCGGGTTTGGGCACGACCTATACGTCACTGTTCTCAGGCCGCGCCTCCTGTTCGCTGATTGGAAGGACAAACTTGAGGGAAAAGAAATCATTCTAACATACAGCACTCCCAGACCTAGTACTGAAGTGAAATGAAAATTGAGCGGAAGTACGGAGGCGGGCGGAACCAGGCTAGACTGCACACCCGATTTGAGTCACAACGAGCAGCTCTCGGTTGTGCTGCGAATAGTAAATTGTAATTTAAAAAAAGGCATAGCAATTCACGAACATTTTGTGATAAATGATACCACAGGCAAAGGCCTGTTTGAGATATTTTTAGGGCACCTAGAAAAACTAGGTTTGAACCTTGCTAACTGTCGTGGCCAGTCATACGACAATGGCAGCAATATGCAGGGCAAGAACCAGGGGGTCCAGAAGAGAGTGCTAGATCTCAACAGCAAGGCCTTATGTGTTCCCTGTGGAAGTCACACACTGAACCTTGTTGTTGGTGACGCAGCCAAGTCATCTATGGCATCAGTCAGTTTCTTTGGTCTGTTGCAGCGTCTCTACTCTCTCTTCAGCTCCTCAGTACACCGCTGGACCATCATCAAGGACCATGTGAAGACCTTCACCGTAAAGGCACTGTCTACAACGAGGTGGGAATGTCGAATTGAAGCTGTCAAAGCTGTTCGGTATCAGTTCCCTGACATCCTAAAGGCGTTGACTGCACTAGAGGACCATGCCAAGGAAAAGCGGGATGCAGAAGTTGCCTCGTCAGCTAGAGGGATCTTCAAGGAGATGCAGACATGGCCTTTTCTGGTAAGCACCATTGTATGGTACAATGTTTTGTACCAGATCAACAAAGTCAGCAAGCTTCTGCAGAGCCCCACAGTGTCAGTTGATACATTCAGGAGACAAATCACTGCAGTTACAGGCTTCTTACAGGAATTCAGAGAAATGGGATTCAACTCAGTTAAAACAGATGCCAGGGAAATTGCAGAGGAGATTGAGGTAGAAATGAGCTGGCCAGAGGTCCGAAAGAGAAGAGCAATACGAAGGAGGAGAGGAAACACAGGGTACAGCAGAAGAGATCTTCAAACGAGAAGTTTTTCTTCCTCTTGTCGATACAGCCCTGGTCACTGTCAAAGAACGGTTTTCCCATATGGAAACATTTTTCAAGCTTTATGGATTTCTGTACTCCAAGGACCTGATGAAAAGCACAAAGGAGGCAGGAAGGCTAGGGGAATGCTGCCACAAATTGGAGCAGGCCACAGAAGATGTTGAAGCACAGGACCTGAGGCTGGAGGTAGAGGGGGCAGTTCAGTCCTTCCCCACAGACATCTCAACACCATCAGAGATGCTAAATCACATCTATAAGGAGAACATAGTTGAACTGTATCCAAATTTAAGTATTGCACTCAGGCTCCTTCTTACTCTCCCAGTTACTGTAGCTTCAGGTGAGAGAAGCTTTTCTAAACTAAAACTCATAAAAACATACCTGCGAACCACCATGACACAGGAAAGGCTGTCTTCCGTTGCTGTTCTTTCAATTGAGCAGGAAATGAGAAAATCATTAGACATGAAAGATGTCATAGCAAGATTTGCTGATGACAAGGCTCGCAAAGTCACGTTTTAGGAGAGATGAAGACACAGAGAGGGAGAGGAGAAAAAAGCTCAGAGATGAAGACACAGAGAGAGAGAGAGAGAGAGAGAGGAGAAGAACAAGTTCAGAGATGAAGACAGAGAGAGAGAGAGAGAGAGAGAGGAGAAGAAGAACAAGTTCAGAGATGAAGACAGAGAGAGAGAGAGAGAGAGAGAGAGAGAGATTTTTTTTGATTTTTAAACAATACTTTATTTACATTAGCTAACGGTAACAAACAGTTACACAATCAATAAATTAGTTGAGGAAATGTGCAAACTTTAACTCTCCACCGGTCACCCGGCACAACAGCTCCTCCTGAGCCCACTGCTGTTCAAACACATCTATGTTCCCTGTGACCCTGTGGAAGCAAAACTCCAGCCTCAGTCTTGCCTTCACGTTGTACCTCCACTGGGTCACGGGGTCAAGGGTCGGCCCACCCTGCAGTCTGTCTCTACGAGTCAGGTAGATCGACATTTTTGCTTCACCAATTAAAAAATTTAGGAGTCGACACTTTGCCTTTTCTGTCTTTTTAAAACCAACTCCACAAATAAAACCTGGGGCAGTAAAAATGACACCAAATAGGTTAAAAACACGAGTTAAAACATTAAAAATGTCTGTCAATCTCCTGCACTCAGTAAAAACATGGAAGATGCTTTCCGTCAGTCCACAGAATGGGCACTCCTTCACAACACTGTGATTAAGAACAGATAAAAAGGCATTGGTGGCAATGGCACCATGTAAAATTCTCCACTGGAGATCTCCAGTTCTTTTTTTTAGCGGAGGTTTATATAAAGTTCTCCACTGGGGGCTCAGCCCACCCAGCCTCCCAGTCCACACACACTCCGCTCTGTCACACAGGCGCGTCTTGTGAATAGTTTTTACAGTTTGTGTACAGAGTCTTTTTGTCAGCCTTGTGTAGACTCAATGTCTCCCCATCACTGTGTCTCAGTAGGGGGCCGCTGAGCTCTGTGAACCCAGGGCACAGGTGGATCTCGGGATACGGGTCTGTGGGATCCGGCTCAGCCTCTCCCCTGCCGTATTTGAAGAGAAAGACTCTCTCCTCCGTCAGCCTCCTCCTCCAGAGCTCCAGGCTCCTCTGTGTCAGCCGGACAGAGCGCACCCCCAGCACGGAGCCCAGAGCTTGAACATCTGTAAGCTCTGGTCCTGCTGCATCAACCAGTTGTTTGAGGCAGGTAACGCTTGAGCTGCACAGCGCCGCCATCAGCCCAGGCACGGTGCTGCAACACACATCCATCTTTGCACCACAAATTAGAGGCTCCTTTAACAACCAGTACAGAGAGTTACACTTCTCACTTCTTTTACATTTAAAAAGCCCCCAGGATTTAAAAACACCCTGATAAAAAGGAGGCAACCCACCTAACTTTAAGAATTTAAAATCAGTTAAAAACAGAGCAGCATCCAGTCCCAGGTTATTGACACGCCTGAGTATGCAGCTGGCCACGTCTCTCCACACCAGACCATCAGGTCCAGTCAGATACTTTT
This sequence comes from Merluccius polli, assembly GCA_030340625.1. Classification (NCBI taxonomy): domain Eukaryota; kingdom Metazoa; phylum Chordata; class Actinopteri; order Gadiformes; family Merlucciidae; genus Merluccius; species Merluccius polli. Next base: position 70,035 of record JAOPHQ010002276.1, read on the forward strand.
GAATGAACTGGAGCCTGAAGGTGGCTGTCCTACTAGCCAGGTGGACCAGGCCCTGGCCCCCCTCATCTCTGGACAAATACAATACAGACTGTGGTATCCAGTGCAGTTTATCCCAGAAGAAATTAACAATCTTTACTTGAATCTGGACAATGAGACCTGTTGGAGGGTCCAGACAAGCTAACCGGTGCCATAACATGGAGGCCACCAGGTTGTTTAGGATTAGGACCCTCCCTCTAAAAGATATTTGTGGGTGGAGCCACCTCCACTTGGCCAGTTTGTTATCTACCTTTTGTATAATTTCCTCCCAGTTTTTCCTTTCAGTGTCTTTGTTCCCAAGATAAACACCAAGATATCTCAAGCCTTCTCTTCTCCATATCAAGTTTTGCGGGAGAACAGGGAGGCCCTCCCGCCACTCGCCAACAGCTAGGGCCTCGCTCTTCCTCCAGTTCACCCTCGCAGCCGACACAACAGAGAACTTTTCAATTACTGAATTTAAAACATGCACATCTTGTTGATCTTTTATAAAAACAATGACATCGTCAGCATATGCGGATAAAACCAATCTACTGTTAAAACCAGGTAAAAGCAGGCCTCGAACAGATGATCTTATCTTTTGTAAGAGGGGTTCCAGGGAGAGTGCATAGAGCATCCCAGACAGGGCACAGCCCTGTCGGACACCTCTATGCACTCTAAAAGGAGCACACAAGCCACCATTAAACTTCAGCACACTCTCAATGTCACTGTACAACACCTTGATCTTGGCTATGAGACCAGCGCTGAACCCAAACCTCTCCATGACCTTCCAAAGGAAGTCGTGTTCAACGCGGTCAAAAGCCTTTTCTTGATCTAATGCGATCAATCCAGTGTTTATGCCTAATGAACTGGAGACCTCCAAAACATCCCGAATTAGGTAGATATTATCTACCATGGACCTGCTGGGCACACAGTACGTCTGGTCCCGGTGGAGAATCTGCTCCATCGTTCCTTTGAGCCTATTGGCCAGGACTTTGGACAGTATTTTGTAGTCCGTGCAGAGGAGAGAGACAGGGCGCCAGTTTCTGATGTCTTGCAAGTTCCCTTTTTTTGGCAAGAGGGTGATCACGGCTCTCCGACATGAGAGTGGCAGTGACCCAGACACTAGGCTCTCATTAAACATTTCAAGAATGTCATGGGCCAAGATGTCCCAGAAGGCGTTGTAAAACTCAACAGTGAGTCCGTCAATGCCTGGAGCCTTTCTTCCCTGCATGCCCTTCAGTGCATCGTACAGCTCTTGTTGAGTCAGTGGGCTGTCGAGCTGTGGGTAAGTCTCTCCAGACACCTGCGGAAGTCCACCACAGACCTCCTCCATCAGTTCCTCGTTCTCCCTGAACTCATTCTCAAACAAAGAGGCGTAAAACTCAACAGCTCTCTTTCTAATCATACCTGGCTCTGTCAGCTCTTGCCCTGTCTCAGAGAGCAGAGAGTGAATTTGTCTCCTCTGCCCTTGTTTCTTCTCAAGTCCAAAGAAGAAACTAGATGGAGCATCCATCTCCGTGATGTTTTGAATCCGGGACCGGACCAGCGCACCTTGTACCTTAGTGTCCAGCAGGTTGGCTAATGCCATCTTTTTAGTCTTGAGGATTTCAATATATCCTCGATTTCCTGTGGACTCACTTGTACACTCGAGATCCACAATATCAGTCTCCAGATCTCTGATAGATCTGGTGATGTCACGTGTGACATTGAGCGTGTGCTGCTGACATAAAAGTTTAATTAAAACCTTTCCATGGTCCCACCACTGCCTCAAACTGACAAACTCTGTTTGTTTTTTTCTAAAATCATTCCAAAAATAACTTAGAGCCTCCCTGAAAGATTTATCAACAGTTAAAACAGAGTTAAAATGCCAATAGGCGCTTTTGGGTAAGATGTTCCTAATAAAAACGTCACATAAAACCAAAGAATGATCAGTAAAACCAACTGGTAAAATCTTACACATTTTAACAACACCAACTCTATGCTTAAAAACATAAAACCGGTCAAGTCTGGCTAAAGAGATTCTGTTTTCTCTAGCGTGGGACCATGTATACTGTCTGCAGCCCGTGTGCATCCTTCTCCATACGTCCACCAGGCCATGGGAGGAGACCAGCTGCCTCAAGGCATGCTGGGATACTGGATGAGGCTCTGCATGGTTACGATCTAAAATCTCATTTTCAGTACAGTTAAAATCCCCACCCACAAATAAATAATCCTCCGGGCCACAGCTGTTTAAAATATCATTCATATTTTCAAAGAAGTGTTTCCTCTCTGTACCGTTGTTTGGAGCATAAATGTTGATAAAAACCACATTAAAATGTTCAAACCGAGCTCTGACTAAAAGACACCTCCACTCCACAACATGCCTGACCTCCAAAGAGGTTGGAGTAAAACCTCTGGAGAACAGGAAGCCTACTCCTCCACTGAGGGTGGTGTTATGGCTTAAAACCAGTTCTCCTTCCCATTCTCTGTTCCAGTCTGCCTCGTTTCCAACATCACTGCGAGTTTCTTGTAAAAACAGGACATCAATGTGCTTCATTTTACTCATTTCAAACACTACTGCTCTCTTTCTTGTTTCTCTGGCACCATTAACATTCAGACTGCCTATTTTAAAAACATCCATGATGATAAAGGTGTTAAGAACAAGACTAAAAACAATCAATGAAATAGATAAAAATAAAACTTGTACATTCACCATCATTAAAACACGAGTTGTTTCCTGACTTTAATTATCAGTTTTTTCAGTCTAAATATTTCTTGGTCAGTCAGCTCTGACTCCACTCTGTGTTTCACATTGTATCTGGCTGAATTATAAAAACCCTGTATATCAGGGAAGTACTGTTTTAGCACTGGCTGCCTCATCCCTTTGGTCTTTTTTAAAAAAAGACTTCAGTACATTAGCAGTATAGACCTGAGCAGCAGCCTGCTGAGTGTGAGACAGGTCACTGCTGTCAGACACACACCCTTCACTGTCACTGCTGTCCGATAGAGCTGCTCTGTTCTCTGCAGCACTCAATTTACCGGCTAGACGTCCGGCTTTACCCCCCACTCCCACGGTCAACATGCTTCTCCTCTTACTGCGCTGTTGAAGAGGAATAGACCCCCACCCGGACTCACAGGCCTCCATCTCTTTAGCCTCAGCTACTGTGCTCCCCTCACTCAGCTCACCTGCTGATTTACCTGCTTCACACTGGCCACCAGCGACCCCAAATCCTTCACACAACTCGCCTACAACCTCACCTACCTCACCTAGCTCACCTACCTCACCCAGCTCACCTACAACCTCACCTACCTCACCCAGCTCACCTACAACCTCACCTACCTCACCCAGCTCACCTACAACCTCACCTACCTCACCCAGCTCACCTACAACCTCACCTACCTCACCCAGCTCACCTACAACCTCACCTGCCTCTTTCACCTCACCTGGTTCACCTCCCTCTTCTAGTTCACCTGTTACTTTACCTGCCTCACCCACTTCACCAGGAACCTCACCTGCCTCTCTACTGACACCTGTTTCACCCACATCCTCGACCAACTCACATGCATCTTTATCTGAAATACCACCTGTCACCCCCACCTCATCTGTCACCTCCTCACCCGTTTCACCTCCCACCTCCTCCCTCTCACTACTCATCTCAGTGCTCCCTCCAGCCTGGCTCTGTATCTCTTCCAGCTGTTTCTCTGCAGCTCCTGCGTCTTTCCCTTTCTCTGCGGCACCGGCCCCTCCACCGGCCACCGCGGCCGACCGCCGCACCGCCGGAACGGGTCGGCGGTCGGCCGCGGCCCGAACCCCCGCAGGAGCGGGCGGCGCGGGGGGAGCACCCGCCGCCGCCGCGCCAGCGGCAGCCGGGGCACCGCGGCTCGGACAGGCTTTGATCAAATGTCCCTCTTCACCACATCCGAAACATTTCGCAGTGGATGATGTCGCAAAGAGGATATACTCAAAATCATCCACACAGACTCTGAACCGGTAATCAAACTCCGCATTCTTATCGTTCAGTAACATGAAGAGCTGTCTGCGGTGAGACACTACGTGTCTCAGGAGGGGAGACTTACAGCCCGACAGCACTTTTCTTAATGGTGACACCACCTTTCCATGTCTGGACAGCTCTTTAATCAAAAAATCATCACTAATGAACGGAGGGACGTTCGATAGAGTGATCTTTGTGGCCGGCAGCGTCAGCGGTATCACCGGCTCAAACATCCCATTCACCGTGACGCCCGTCTCCACCAACCTGTTCACCTGTTCTACCTTCTCTAAGAACAAAACCACTGCACTGTTCATCCGGGCAGCGGACTTCACAGAGCCGTGCCCGATGATTTCCCCAACGGCCAGTGCTACCTCCTCCACCTTGCACGGAGAGCCGGCTCCGATTTTAATGCCGTGCTTCCGCGTCAGCCTGGAGAAAACGCTGCTGGACGCCATACCGGCGCCTCAGAGCGAGGCTGACGAACAACAAACAAAACACTAAACTAACCAACAAACAACCAAAACTAACCTAAACAACACTAAACTAACACAACTACATTCACAAACACAACACAACGAAAATATACCGAAAGAAAGAAATAGAAATAGAGAAAAAACCTCAAATTCATCTACCTCTTCCACTCACACCCACACCCACACTCCACTCAGAGAGAGAGAGAGAGAGAGAGGAGAAGAAGAACAAGTTCAGAGATGAAGACAGAGAGAGAGAGAGAGAGAGAGAGAGAGAGAGAGAGAGGAGAAGAACAAGTTCAGAGATGAAGACAGAGAGAGAGAGAGAGAACAAGCTCAAAGATGAAGACAAACAGAGAGAGAGAGAGAGAGAGAACAAGCTCAGAGATGAAGACAAACAGAGAGAGAGAGAACAAGCTCAGAGATGAAGACAAACAGTGACAGAGAGAGAACAAGCTCAGAGATGAAGACAAACAGTGACAGAGAGAGAACAAGCTCAGAGATGAAGACAAACAGAGAGAGAGAGAACGAGCTCAGAGATGAAGACAAACAGAGACAGAGAGAGAGAACAAGCTCAGAGATGAAGACAAACAGAGACAGAGAGAGAGAACAAGTTCAGAGATGAAGACAAACAGAGACAGGGAGAGAGAACAAGTTCAGAGATGAAGACAAACAGAGAGAGAGAACAAGCTCAGAGATGAAGACAGAGAGAGAGAGAGGGAGAATAAGTTCAGAGATGAAGACAAACAGAGAGAGAGAGCGAGAGAGAGAGAGGAGAAGAACAAGTTCAGAGACAGGAGAGATCAAACAAGTGAGGAAGATAACAGCCCATTAAGATAATAATAATAATAATAATAGATTGGATTTATATAGCGCTTTTATTGGAGGTCACTCAAAGCACTTACATAGTGTGTGTGGGAGACATGACACCTCATCCGCTACCAGAGTGTAGCACCCACTTGGGTGATGCACGGCAGCCAGTATGCGCCAGAACGCTCACCACACACTGGCACAGCGGAAAGGTGAGGAATGAAACTAACCAATTAGAGACCAGGGGATGATTAGGTGGCCATGTTGGTACAAGAGCCTGGTTGGGAATTTGGCCGGGACACCGGGGTTAGCACCCCTACTCTTGCGATGAGTGCCATGGGATCTTTAGTGACCACAGGGAGTCAGGACCTCGGTTTAACGTCTCATCCGAAAGACGGTGCTCTAGACAGGACGGAGTCCCCTTCTCCATCCCGGGGCATTGGGGATCTTACAGAGGCCAGAGGGATGAGCACCCCCTACTGGCCCTCCAACACCACTGCCAGCACCAACTGGTCTCCCATCCAGAGATGGACCAGACCAGCCCCTGCTTAGCTTCCAAAGAAACCAGCAGTGCAAGGCAGGTAGCCATGGTGCTGGCTGGGATGGAGATGGGAGAGGCAAAGAAACAGTGAGACTGAAGAGGTAAATGATGACATATTAGGTTAACAGTGCAATATACTGTATGTCACCATAACTAATTTTATTGTTTTGTATGCTATTCTCACTTTGCAGGTGATACAAGATAGACCACAAGGCCCTGTCCAACCCCCTGCTGTGACTTGCTGGAAACCTCTTTTCAGTGTTTTAAAGTGTTCAGTGTTTTTTTCTTTTTCTAAATAAATCTTTATTCAACCCTGGAATAACAAATGTCAAGTCTTTACTAATATTGTATAACCAAGGTCATATGAATCTTTGTTAAGAGTTGAAGAGTCAAGATTATCTTGTCAGTGAGAACATGCATTAGTCAGGGGCTGAAGAAGATCAGGAAAACTAAAGTTGAAACAAATTCAAATCTATTTGCACACATCCATGCCTTAGGACAATATTAGAGTTTGCAATATCCATAGAAAAGGATGTTTAATCCAATATGGATTACACTGGCCGAGTGTGATGGAAGAAAGGAAGGATAGTGACTTTTGTTCATCCCACAGGGGGCCCCAAATGTCTGTTCGCCTGGAGCCCCCAAATAGCTAAGTTCGCCACTGTCAACAGGCCAACCAGGTCCACGTTAACATGGTCAAAACGTCTCTGGCACCGGGAACAACTCTAACGGGGCTTTAGTATGGCGGTGTACTTTGGCCCGTTGGCACTCAAGACAGGTGTTAGCCCAGTCCCGAACGTCTTTCTTAAGGCTGCGCCAAACAAACTTTGCTGCAACCAGTCTCTGTGACGCTTTCGAACCTGGGTGGGAGAGACCGTGGATGGCATCAAAGGCTTGTCGCCTCCATCCCGTGGGAATGATTGGCCGAGGACTGCCTGTGGAGACGTCACACAGGAGCATGGTGCCGGCATCGCCAAAAACCACATCCTCTATTTTCAGCCCAGTAGTCGAGACACAGGAGTTGCACGTCTGGGTCTGTGGTCTGGTCCACCGCCATGCGGTTGTAATCCAAACCAAGATGGACTGCTCCTGCCACAGCTCGTGACAGGCAGTCCGCCACCTGATTGTCCTTACCGGCAACGTGCTGTAAATCCGTGGTGAACTCGGAAATGTAGGACAGGTGACGTTGCTGGCGGGCAGACCACGGCTCAGCCACCTTGGCCATGGCGAAAGTCAGCGGTTTGTGGTTGACAAAAGCAGTGAAGCGTCGACCTTCCAGCAGGGAACGAAAGTGTCTGATGGCGAGGTAGAGACCCAGCAGCTCCCGGTCGAAAGTGCTGTACTGTACGGCACCGAGGAGGGGAATGGCGACCTTTGCTGTAACAAAGTCCCAGCCAAACCGATGCCCTCCGAAACACAACTCAACGTACCTCGTTCCATATGTGCCCATATGGGGCTCCCATTAGCAGCTTCCATAGGGGTGCCATGGCTGTCGGTCACCATGTCCAAACGGGATGCAGGCAGGACGCTCCTCTGTGCTCCCGTGTCACACAGGAAACGTCGTTCGGAGATGCTGTCGTGGATGAAAAGTAGCCTGCCTACGCGGCCGACGCTCATGGCAAATACTGAACGCCGGCGTTTCCCAACCCGCCGAAACTGCATAGCGAACGGCATTTAAGAGCCTTCGGTCCAAACTTTGCATGATAAAAACACATGCCTGATGACTGATGGGGGCCTGAAGACTGCTGGCGACCTGAAAACTGCTGCCGGCGAGAAGAGGTCGCAGCGATGAGTGTGGAGTCATCCAGTGTTGCAGGAGCAATGTGCGCGGGAAAAAGCGCGGCCGCGGCACAGTGCCCTTGACTCGCCAGGAAAAATATATCAGCCTCTTCAGCCAGTCTCCGACAGTCAGTGATTGGGGTGTTGGCCAATGCAGCTCTTACTTGGGAAGGCAGCTGACGCAGGACAAGGTGAACGAAAAGAAAATCGGGGTTGTGCTTGCCCAGGAGATCCAGCATACGGTCCATGAGCTCAGACGGTTTGCTGTCACCCAACCCTTGAAGGGAGAAAAGCCTGCAGGCTCTCTCAGCGTCCGAAAGTTCAAACGTCTTCAATAGGTGGGCTTTGAGTGTTGCATACTTCCCAGCTGCTGGAGGATTTTTAAGGAGGCTCACTACTCTGGATGCTGTTGAACTTCCGAGAGCCGACACAACGTAGTAGTACTGTGTTGTATCCGCGGTGATCTCACGCAACGCAAACTGCGCTTCAGTCTGGGCAAACCACGCCAACGCTGACGATTCCCAGAATTCGGGGAGTTTGAGGGTAACAGTGTTCGCAGACATGGTCGTGTCGTGTCTCTGGATACGTCCAGCAAACTAACATTGGGGTCACCAGTGTGGAAATTGCACTGAAACACAAGTAACAATTTCTCACGTTGAGAACACGAATGCATGTTTCGTTTATTTCAAAGAACCAACAACACTAAATCATAAAGTGGCGCTGTCCAGTAACCAACCGAGCATGGGGCTCAACATCATTACACACACAGGTTAATTAAAGGGACCACGATCCCAGAACAGTCATATGCATAACATTAAACAACTGCATGAAATAAGTGTGTAGAACCACACTCCAGAACAAGGGTGAATTATGTTAGTCACATTCACTACAAGGCTTTACTTTATTGATTTGATACAAAATCAGTTACGAATACAGTTTCACCACTTCAGAAAATCACCTTCACACATGTCCGGCCGGCTGCTGTCATGGAGCCGTCAGTTGCTTGTCGCTTTGTTGTGGTACGTGGTCAAGCCTCTGCAGTTGTTTTTTTTTCCGCCTGTTTTTTTTTTTTTTTTTTCTTGTGTCCAATTTTCTTTTTTGCCTGCCTTTTTCCCTTGTGCCGGATTTTTTTTTTTTTTGGCTGTATTTTTAATTTATTTTTGGCTGGCCCTAATACTCCTTCATAGTAACTCTAGGCATGTTGAGCTATGGAAAATATATTACTCTTATCCATATACTTTTCATTCAAAAGAATATTATCAATTGGAGTACAGTTGGCTAAAGCTTATTTTGAGCCTCATAGGCTTAAAATAATTATTGTATTTTTTTTTGAAGTGGCAGTAGACAACTTTTTTGCTTCAACTTATTAATACAAAGAGATTGGTTCCCTATAAGCCTCGCTTTCACTATGCAATTCTGTCTGCCACCGGGTACGGGTAAAGGGTAAAGGAAGTGCGTCAACCATTGCGTCAACCATTGCACGCGCAACCAACAAACAATCAACCTCTTTCTGTTGTCTTATTGCTATATGATAAATGTGGAATATTGCACAGGTAAATCTGATGACACTACTTATATCTGCATATGCCACCTTTTAGTTGCATTGAGTATACTACCTGAATAAGTCCCACCAGCTACCAACCCACTTTGCTTTTCTTAACACATACTAAATAATTTGTATCTGCTTTCAGGTCTCCATTATAGACTAAATGAGTGAATGAACTCACGGTTTTCCTCCTAATGTTTTCATCTACTCCCCCTCCACCCCGACGCCAACCCCTGCTGCGGATATTGTTTGTGCAAAGCAATACTCAAACTATGGTATTACTATGCAATGCACATCATTACTTTTAATAATACATACATAATAGCTTTTGCCTGTTCCCAAATTCAATATAAAATTCTGACAATTTAATTTGACCTCTTCAGTGAACATGCTTCTTTCTTTCTTATTTCCAAAGCACAATCAACACATCTTGTGTTGATTGTGGTTGCTAGGTGTTTTGAAGCAACTTCACACACCAAGCTCAATCATTCAAAAGCGTCTTTATTCAGAGAACCAGTTCCTTAAGCACTACCCTGGAGCGCCCTCTTCAGGCATTACATAGAACAATGTCTTTTAGGTCTGTGAACCACCCTACGCTCAGGCTTCCTGTGGGTTTCTCTTTTCTTATATAGTGTGTCCTTAGCAACCTGAGGGCAGAGTTCACCTGATCCCTGTGTGTTGTCTTTAATGGATGGCCCATCCCCATAGCCATCAAACACAATGGTTGTAGCTGAGCCATAATGTTGGATGGTAAAGTCTGCATATGACTGCACAATTTTACCATAGCTTTGTCCGTGCTTCCATGGTATTCGGTGAAGAAGTGAACCTCATGTCAAACATGTTAGAAGTTGCTAGGTCACTGATAACGGCAGATCGCGCAGGTTCTTGGCTTTGGCTATGGGGATGGGCCATCCATTAAAGACAACACACATCAAAGAAGAGGAAACAATATTCATCCCATTGTCAACTTCACTGCTGAGACAGAGTTCTCAGGTAAGAAGGAGGAGTTCCTGTCAAGAGATCTGAATAAACAGAGGCTGATCCAAATGATAAGCGATGAACTGAAAGAAAGGGGTTGCACTGTGGTCAATTCAATTGGAGATGCTGATGTAGACATCGTAAGGGCTACAGTGGAATCATCTCTTCTTCACACCACTACGCTGATTGGAGAAGATACAGATCTCCTTGTCTTACTACTTCACTATGCACAGAGAGATAGTAAGGGCGTTTATTTCAGATCAGACAAGTCAAAAGCTGATGGCAGTTTTAAAGTGTATGCCGTAAACCATTTAAAAGAAGTACTTGGACATGATGTGTGTTCTCAGTTGATGTTCATCCATGCTCTCACTGGCTGTGACACAACTTCTCGCATCTTCGGGGTTGGCAAAAAGACTGCTTTCCAGAAGCTTGTAAAAGGGGATCCTGTCCTTCGATCTTGTGCCAATGCATTCATTGTCCCAAACCAGACCACAGAGGTGATCGATGACCTTGGGTGCCAAGTAATGGCTGTCCTCTTTGGTGGAAAGTGCACAGATTCCCTTGCAGCAATGCGATATAACATTTTCAGCAAGAAGGTTGTCTCAGCTTCATCAACTGTAACGCCTGAACGTCTGCCACCAACTGAATCTGCGACCAAATTTCACTGTTGTAGAGCATACTACCAGGTCATGGTCTGGATGGGAACAGAAGATGGTATGGATGCCCTGAACTGGGGGTGGAGCCTGCAGGACAATAGATTTGTCCCACTCATGTCAACAATGAATGTTGCTCCAGACAGTCTCTTGAAGGTCATTCATTGTAACTGTACCACTGCCTGCAAGACACTCCGCTGCTCTTGCAGAAAATATGGACTACCTTGTACTACTGTCTGTGGACCATGTCAACTTAAGGAATGTGACAATCCACATAACAAGTTTCTTCCAGAGGAGCCTGAAGATGATGATGAATAAAGACCACAATAAGTGTGGCATGTATGTTGTTCAACACCAACACCACCTTTCTAGTTTGAATAGTAACCAATTTTAACCATTTAACCAATGTAAGCTCACAGGCAGTCATTTTGAAAATGATGCCTTTCTAGCAGTTATATTTACCTAGATTTGTCGCACGTTCTTAATGTATAGAGGTACCAGAATCAGCTGAAACATTCTTTTGTAACATTTTCCATTTGAGATATAGCCATTCTAAGCTCCCGGCCGCCATTTTGGACGCCATTATGAAAATGAAGCCTTTCTGGGAGGTATATTTTACTAGATTGTTAGTATGTTCATAAGCATATTTGCAGGTACCAGAATCAAGTGAAAAATCATTCGAATAATCTTTTTCTATTGAGATATATAGCCATTTTAAGCTTGGCCGGCCACCATTTTGGACGCCATCTTGAAAATGAAGCCTTTCCGGAAGGTGTATTTTCCTAGAGTTTTAGTATGTTCGTAAGCAACATTTTTTCAATTTGAGATATAGCCATTTCAAGCTCCCCGCCGCCATTTCGGCCGCCGTCTTGGAAATGAGGGCTTTCTGGGAGGTATATTTTGGTATACTTTTAGTATGTTATTTAGCACACCAAATACTACTAGAATCCATTGAAAAACCTTTTGTATCAATTTTTTTGGGGGTTAAGCCCTTTTTTTTCATAGATTGACTCACCTACTCCCATAGATGTACTGATGGAATTTCTCGCACCCAAATACAGCACCCAGGGTCTCCTCAATTTGTGCATAACTAGTCTCTGCGGAGGACATTGTGCAAGAAGCATATGCCACAGGAAACCAGTCACCATCATGTTGCTGTAGTAATACAGCTACTAGTCCATCCTTCGATGCATCCGTGGACACCTTCACTGGTTTGCTGGGGTCATAAAACTTGAGTACTGGCTCTTTTACAAAGCTACTTTTCAGCCATTTCCATTCATGCACATACTTGTGTGACCACTGTCATTCTGTCTTTCCTTCCAACAGACTTCTGAGTGCCTTAGTGTTTGCTGACAAGTTTGGAATAAACCTGCCCATATAGTTGACTAAGCCTAATGCCCTCTGCAGTTCAGTCTTGTTTGTTGGTTGTGGCATCTCCTCCACCACCCTTGTTTTGTCAGGGTCGGGCTGAACACCCTTTCCTGACAACTTGTCACCCAGGTATGTCAGCTCCCTCACTCCAAACTCAGACTTCTTCTTGTTCAGTTTGAGCCCTGATTTCTGTACCTTTTCCAATACTTCCCTCAGCCGGGAGCTGTGGTCACTCTGGGAGCTGCCCCATACTATCACATCGTCTAAGAACACCCCCACTCCTTCCATGCCTTCAAAGATCTGGGAAACAGTCCTGTGGAATACCTCCAGAGCTGAGCAGATTCCGAAAGGTAGTCTTAGGAAACCTAAGTACCTTCCGAAGGGGGTATTGAAAGTAGAGTTTTGTGCTCTCCTCCTCCAGTTCTATGTGATAGAATGCAGATGAGGCATCTAGTTTGGAGAAATAACTTGCACCTGCCATGTACCCTAGGATGTCAGCTTTAGTGGGCAACTTGAAATGTTCTCCTTTAATCCATTTATTCAGGTCATTTGGTGCCAAACACAGCTGCAGTTTTTTATCTTTCTTTTCATTTATCACTAGTGAGTTGACTAAGGCTGCCCCCTAATGGTCGACTAACCATTAGTCAATCGGAAGAGGTTTAGTCGACCTAGTTTCCATTAGTTGCTTAGTCTGCAAAAAGTAAGACTAAAAATGTTTTTAAAAATAAATGAAAATAAACGCAACAAGCGTTGCAAATGAATACAACATGAAACATCCTGGTCGATTTGCTTTGATCATCTCTTCTTCTTTGTTGAATGAGTGCATTGCTGCCTCCCGCCACGCATTTTGTCGCCACCAAATGGTATATTTTATATTATTCAAACAGAAATGAAAAGCTAATAGAGATATACTAGAGAGCGTCAAACATCTTGGTCGATTTAGTTTGCCTGCAACACGGCAAGGAACAAACTCAGTCTGTATGGTTTTGATTTCTTCTACAACAATGTATTTGGTCTTCAAACGGATATGATGTATGTGTTTATTTGCATGTAGAGCGGGGAGGTGAGATCCGATCACAAGTGGTCACTGGAGACGCATCCTAACGCCAGGTGTGAACTGACGTACTTAGAGCTGTCCACTTGTGATCGGATCAACCAAGACGCATGTTAATGGCAGGTGTGAACAGGGTTACACCTTAACCCTAACCCGATGGAGCACCGGACACGAAAATATAAACATTTTTTCCATTTGTTTATGACAAACGTCAAGCTCTATTGCAATTGCTTGCTTTTAAATAAAAATGTGTGCCGTTATAAGGTGAATAAATAAAATTAAGATGTTCAATGTCTCCATTCTGGTTGTTCCGACAACATTCAGAACCGCTTGTCCATGCCGTTAATAGTCGGCCCGCTTTGTGCGTGTGCTTTAAAAATTCTATATTTTTAAGGCTATTACGGTTTTGTATTATCTGTAAAGTAGCACAATGTTAACAGTGTTTCTTTTATAACACTCTCCCTCACCCTGGAACTCAAACCATTTTCTGATGCGCCCAAAAAATACATTAAAAGTGTGACAATTAGTCGACTATTGGCTTGAAATGGCGACTAAGAGTCGACTAAGAAAATCTTTGTCTGGGGCAGCCTAGAGTTGACCCACTCTGTTGGTTCCTCGATTCTTCTCACAATTCCCAGTTCTGTCAGCCTGTCCAGTTCGTTTTTTAATCTGTCCCACAATGCAAATGGCACTTTTCTGGCTGGGTGAATGACAGGTTCTGAATTTTCTTTGAGCTGTATCTTGTGTTTACCTGACAGCTTCCCTATGCCTTCAAACACTTCTGGGAACTCTGTTGTGATCTCATTGTGCAGCTGAATCCAGCCCCTTGACTCGGTGGCTAGCTGCACTGCTTCCCTGTCAATAACGTGCACTCTCTTTATCAGGCCCAGCTTCTCACATGCTCGTAATCCCAGAATAGGCTGTCTTTCCTCCTTTACTATAGAAAACAGTGCATGGACTGTCTTCTCTGCATTTCAATGTCAGTCTGCACTTACCTTTAGTGGGGATTGGCTCATCATTGCAGTCGTACAGATTCTGCTTCTTATGAGAGATTTTCGGTTTCATCTGTAGTTTAAGGAACTCTTTCCATGGCAGGATGTTCGCCTGGGCTCCTGTATTCATTTTCAGTGCCACGGTTGTGCCATTAAAATCCAGATGTATAATCCATTCCTCATCACAGGTTTTATCCTTCACTTCTCCTATGTAGAAACGCTGATCCTCTTTGTGACAAAGTGGGTGAGAACTCTCCTTTACTCACCTCTTGTCCCTTACATGGTCATCTTACACATTACACCATATTATTTTCTGCATGGGTTCATGTTGCTATGATTTACCATTGCTTTTGTAACATTGCATCACTTACTATCCCGGGTTTGTTTGTGTTAGCATTATGTTACATTTCACATCAAAGCACATGATTAGGTTAAAACAAACACACAGCCATGAGGTAGTTTCAGTTACCTTTATTATGTTGCAGGTTTGAACATTGTTTAAATGATTGTTCTTTGTTCATACTCACCATTGTTTGTTCCTTTGTTCAGACCCACCATGCAGGACTGTTTGGGAGGGGCCGGCCCAGCATTTCCTGGTTTTTATGGTGGAGGGTTTTCTTTGTGTAGGAATGTTTCTTTTGATGTTTGATGGATGCGAAAGTAATGTGTAAGGATTACTTGCCTCTTAGGGAATCATTTAATTATGTAAATGAGCTTGTAAATGAGTCCAGGGGGGTATTCCAGAAAGCAGGTTATGTGAAAACTCTGAGTTTGTTAACCATGGGATGAGGGAAACTCTGAGTTATCCGTTCCAGAAAGAGAGGTAACTTAAACTCTGGGTCTGTTACTGCGGTAACTTAGCCTAGAAATCTAGACACTCCTAGCGGCAGCAAATTTAATTTGCAGCCAGGGGGTCTAGCCTTTTGTCGTCGTTTTGCGCTGCTGGAAACAGAAAATCTGTCAGGCCAATCACATCGTGAGGGGCGGAATCGGAAGCTGGGCTACCATGACGACAGAGTTGCGACGGTTCTGTGTTAGAGGTAAACAATGGCTGCTGCTGCTGGCGAACAGCTGTCTTTCGACTCGGCTTTGGCCGCGACTCTTCAAGACTTGAAGTTAACATTTTCTTTGAGAAAAGAACGGCACTGAAGTCTTTCCTCAAAAAGAAAGATGTATTCTGAGTTTTGATTAATTACGTAGTCAGAGCCATCGCTCTGACTACATCACCTTCTTCGTTGCTCTGATTGGTTGTAGTGCTATCCTATTGCGTGCAGAGGGAACTTGAAAGACAACAGTTTATCCCGCCCACACTGCCAATGGAGCAATGCCAGACCCTACATCTTTCTGATGTGGGTCTGGCTTGCCAGGCTAGTGGTAACTTACTCTGTGAACCTAACCTGCTCCCTGGCAGGTTTACTGATTTACTGGTCACCGCTGCTGATCGCTGCCACTCTAATCAATGAAAGCATTCCCACCGGGCGCGCCGCGGAACGTCTCAGCAGCGTCCCAGCGCCGCAGCGCTATCATTCCGTAGCATTCTATTGTTGACGCGAGCCGTTGCTGAACCGCGTCAATTTCAACAGAGCAGACCGACCGGGCAGGAAGTGAAATAGTAAAAGCCATAGAGCATCCGGTCAATTTTCAAAATAAAAACACCCTCCCGATCGAACACGGCCACAAATCGTTGTCGTTTATAACTGACTTTGTCTATAGGCTACAGCACAACACATTAGGACATAACAACAATAAACAACACTAAACACAATTAAACCAGAAAAAAAAGAAAACATTTACTATATAGCCTACCAACTCATGGTAGAAGCACATAAATCTAGGAAAAACAACCAAATCAACAGCAAATCAACTTCTGACAGACAAAGCAACTGCAAGTCAACTTCGGAAAGGCAAAGTAACCTTTTATTTGTTTGTTCTATTTTGACATCCACAATAATTATCGCGTGGTCTCCTGATTCTCGTGTGGTCTTGTAGTTGTCGCGTGATCCCGCGAATCCAGCCGCCTCGCAGTGCTACGCTGCCGTTCCGCGCCCGGTGGAAATTGACGCAGGGCAGAGGACGCAGCCGTTCCGCGGCGCTTATACGTCCCCGGTGGAAATCCGGTGTTATCATTTCCAGAGGAATATATTTTCCAACGTTACCGCTTTTCATCCAACAGTATCATTTATCTCACATTCTCTGGCCATATATCACCAACCTCACACACCGCGGACGAGCACTGACATCAGAGCAAACTTTATGCATAGCGCTACGTTTTTTGGATGGAAGGGCTGTAAGGGACCTAATCACCCGAAATCACTTTTGATTAAAAATAAAATAAAAGATAAATTCACATGTGATTTGGTTCTTCTTTATTCCCTAATAGTACAAAAGCAACAGTCAGGATTTGTAATATAGTTCTTTTTTTTCTCGGTTGTCATGGTGACTCGTGGTATCGGGGCTCCATTGATGATGGCTTTTTATAGTGGTTGTGCACGCGCGTAACTCGAGGTTAACATACTCAGAGTTGATTGAACTAACTCAAATCCGCTGTTCTGGAACCGGATACTCAGAGTTTCCCATCTCAGAGTAAGTCAACTCAGAGTTCAGGGATAGACTCGGAGTTTGTTGAACCTGCTTTCTGGAATACACCCCTGGTATCATGTTTTGAAGCAAGTTCACACACCAAGCTCAATCATTCAAAATGAGCTTGTCATTCAAAAACTGGTTCTCTTTATTCAGAGAACCAGTTCCTTAAGCACTACCCTGGAGCGCCCACTTCAGGCATTACATAGAACGACATATCAATACACTAGGCTCTGAGGAAACGGAATGCGATCCGGTTTGTCTTTGCGACAGCGGCACAAAAATAATACCACTTGGAAACGCTAGGGTGGGAAAATTTGAAAAGTTGTCTACTTCCACTTTAAAGTAGGCCTAGATGGAGAGTTCAGAGCAAGACTTCTCCTTGAGCGAGGCTTGGTTAGACACAATAACATACAGACCAAGATCAAGTGAAAGGTAAAGACAAAGGTTTTATTTCTCTGTAGGGATCCTTTCCATAATGTTGTCAGACACATTGAGCCTGTCAGTGGCAAAACAAGCACTTTTAGAGGACGTACATTGACGGGGTGCTAATGCCCTGTAGTTCGCTGGCCGTGTCGCGACTGACAGCTGAAGCCCTCTCACTCAATACTGGACCAATTGCAAAAATTGTTTTCCGCGTAAGTCACTGAGACCCAAAGATCCAGGTTGAAAAATCCAGAAGTTATCCTTTAAACGATTTAAAAGATTAAATAATAATGTGCACATCATTTATGATAAGTTCAGTCATTTTTATTAAAATGTAAATATATATATATATATATATATATATATATATATATATATATATATATAGTCGTAATGATGTTGAGTCATTTTGGTCACAGATGGCTTCTAAATGACAATATTTATAATCTGGGCCCAATGACCCTGAGACACAAATAATACTGTAAGGGCAATATCAAAGTTCTATGTTGACTAGTGTGAACTGACCACCATCATTCCAATATTAATAATAATAATTATAATAATAATGATAATAATGTGCTACAAAGATATGCCCAGCACATAGCATTGGCTTACAGCAGCCTACTATGCTATCCTGGTATGGCTTCAGTTGTCCTTAGAAGCCAGATCCCCTTGACTCCCAATAAGATTCATTGCATCTTTGCAAAAAGGGGATTATATTACTTGTATGCTAAGACACCTTCCAACCTGGCTGTGCTTCCGTCCACGAGAGTCAGTCAGTCTGTCAGTCAGTCTTCACTTGTAGCATCCGGAGCAGCAATGCTGTCTGAGCGCTAGCTTGGTCTGGAAGCCAAAGCGGCAGCGGGGGCAGTGGTAGGGCCGCTCCCAGCTGTGTTTGCGACAGTGTGTGATGAGGTTGGAGCTCTGGCTGAACGCCTTGCCACACACACGGCAGACGTGGGGCTTCTCACCTGGAGGTGGAGGAGAAGAAACAGTGTTTTGTGTTTAGCTTTGTGGACGGCTGATAGGATAAATCTTTAAACTAAGAGAGTTGTGACACTTTGTTTACTGAACCTTCATTTAACCAGATGAGTCTCTTTAACATTTATTTTCCAAGAGCGGCCTGGTTTAGAAAGCAGCATTTAATCCTGTGGAGTCATGCACTGCATCTTAGGTCATCTGGGATCCAGCAGTCCTGTTTTAGCACAACTTCTGATCCAGCAGTCTTGTTATAGCACAACTTCTGATCCAGCAGTCCTGTTATAGCACAACTTCTGACCCAGTAGTCCTGTTATAGCACAACTTCTGGGGGGAGCCGTCACAGACTGGGAAACCAAAAACTGAAAGGACGGAGTTACGCCTTGTTTCCTGTTTCGTTACAGAGATATTCTACCGAAGAGTAACTAATATACGCGAGTGGATGAAGCTTTCAGAAGTGTATTTCTACAGTGGCCAGTCTACAATGTTGTTGATTTGAAAGCTTTTAACAGTTTACTACTTCTGGCCGAGTTTGTGTTTGTGTACACACTTTTCTCCGCACAGATCCCTGCTCCAACATGATTGGTCGAAAAACAATATATAGAGCGAAAGAAAGTGAAAGCTTCCTTCTGCCCAGATTTGAGGTAGTCTGCTATCAGACTTTAGATATTAATCTAAACTTTCAATGTGAATCTAAAGCCTGAGACTTTGTGAGACTACATCTCACATAATAAATGAGACTTCAGTATAGAGTCTATGTATAGGTATGCAATACAGCATTTACTGATGGATGCATTCAGTCTACATTCATACCAGTTCCCAGAGCAGGATGTACAGAAATCATATTTTACATGCTATCTTCATAGATCGGATATAATGTAGCAAAAGTTATACGTAACAGGGGTCTGGGGGTTGCCCCCCAGAAGTAATTTTTCTGCATTTACACGCCCTCTCAGAGATGTCTTAGCTATTTATTCCAGCAGGCCATGTAAGACAAATTAATGAGAAGCAAAATGTCATCTTTGCTTTTTTTCTTTTTCTGTCAATATCCAATGTGATTTCATTTCAATGTGATTTTATCTGTGGAAAATTATACTGTTCAATGGATTGGTCATGGCATGTTTACCGCGATGTTGACAAAACTTTCACTCAAACATTTTATTTTAAAAACTGTGGGGGACATGTCCCTGTTGTCACTTGTGCCCATGAACTCTCCCCAGACCCACCAGTGTGTATAAAGGTGTGTTTCTTCATGTCCGACTTCTGGTGGAAGCGCTTCCCACAGTACTGGCAGGGGTAGGGCCTGGTGTCCGAGTGGATGAGCAGATGAGTGGACAGAGTAGAAGAACGCTTGAATACCTTTCCGCAAACTGTACAACCAAAGGTTTTCTCCTGCAATACAGACATGATGGATTAGGAGGATCTTATATGATTAAAACAACGTTTTTCTCTTATTTCATGTGCAAGGTATATCAGAAATAGGGAGTAGATGAAACATTTCTACAAATAGTTTTGAGGATTTGAGGAAATAAATTATTTGTAAATGAAATAGCAAATGAAAATAATTTCCTTTGCCTCCAATCAGCAGAAAGAATGAAACATGTATAGATATGCGACACGAATATAGACAGTAATGTAAGATTCCTGTCTGATCTATCTTACAAAGTGGCTCTTCCCAAATCAATTACTGTTGACTGGAGTGGGGTGGTTTCTCAAGCTAAGTTTAGCAATGTTTTTTTTTTACCACAAAACAAGTAGTGCTTGTGATATGCTTGGCTCACTTCTACACACTCTGCCTTTTCCTTTCCACCTGTTTGCCCTGACTTTACGTTTCATCTGAGTAAGTGAAACATCTAGTAGGCATGTTGTGTCTGAGTAAAGCTAAATATATGCCTTTCCTTGAATGCTTAAATCGAGTGCATATTTATATTCAGTTCTGAAGGTCAATATCCTGTCCAGAACATTTGACTGAGACATACCATTGGCATGAGCGGTGGTAATCTGTTTCTCCCAACAGAAGTGGAAACATATTTACTGTCTGGACTGCTGGTGTCAGTATCTTCACAATCTAAAACAAAGACACAGGTAAAGTTCACCAGATACGGTCATTCAACCAAAAACAACTAGAAACAATATATATTATTATATTACATTATATTTGTCAGAAATGTTGTAGGTCACGACGAAGCCAATGCTCCCCAGTTGTCTAGTTACAAACAAACACTATATAACTAACTTGACTAATTGAATAACTAACCAACAAACTAATTAACTAATCAATATACAATGCACAATCTAATCAAATCCAAAACAATCAATATAAAATGCTCTCTCTTACTGGATGTCTTGGAGCCGAGTGGCTGAAAGGCAGCGATGGGCTTTGGCAGAAATGAGGAGCAAATCACTGTGTGATTACTATGTATTGTTGTTGAGGAGTTCTCCAAGGAACTATCCCAGGGCCCACTTTCTGCCCTGAGTTCACAGAGTCTTATCATAGCAGTGCTTTGGCCAGAGTGGCTCAATGTTGGCCGTTGGTGCGTCAGGTCCCTTCGCTTCACCAGGAAAGAACGAGGCATACTTCTGGCTGACAGCAATGTACCTACTGATGTGATGTTGTAGACAGAGACAGTGGCCATAACAAATAAGATTTTTTTTAGACTGATTGATAATGCTAAAAAAGGGAAAGATAACAAAATGAATAAAAGTAACAACTTTGTATGAATGCTTCTGTATTAAATATTTCAATAGATAAATAGTATGCATACACTTACCAAACTGTATTTTTTTCAAGCCTATGGGAAAATCACATCAGCAAAAGAATTTCACCATATTTTCTGAACTTGAATTGCAACACCTCACTCTGAAGAGAAACGTAAGGTCAAGAGTCAAAAACAAAAAGAAACTCAAAAAAAATCTATCCCATCACCGTTCCGAGGCTGGTTTACTGTTCAGACGAACGCTGAATGTAAACCACAATAATGACGAGAACCAGGAAGTGTAAAGCTCAGCTCTAGGACCATAGCGCTTCCTCAATACAACTGTTCTGCTGCAACAACACACCAGAGTCCCTAAAAGTAGTCCCTAAGTAACAATTGTTAGCATTAAGAAATAAAACCATTAACAAAAAAAATTAAAGATAACAATTTGGCATTTATATGCTAGAACAAATTGATCAGCATTGATCGATGAGCAGCCTTTGTGAAGAATCATTAGGGGGTTGGTCTGTGTAGTGTGCCAGGTGGGTGTGTGTGTGTGTGTGTGGGTGCTCATGTTGACAGACTGTGTTGACACATTTGTGGATTACCAAACAGTCAAGAAGAAGTTTCAAGGAAACAGAACGATGAAAGGGAAATACACCCCATTTCTATATATGAAATGATATTCGAGTCCAATTACTCAGAGCAGCTATATTAAACCACAGATACAATACAACCCCCTCGTTGTGAGTCATTCAAGGTCTGAGACATCACATCACATTTTGACGATAATTCAACATTGTTGTTACAGAGAAGTGGGGGAATAGAAGACATGGTCCTTGGTATTGTCTCAGACCAGTTCATCGTGCCTTAAGCTCTTTAACTGACTTGTAGTCAGCTCACAGGGGGGGGTTGGCTTGGCTCAATATTTCTGTTCCATTACAATTCCTTATTAGAAACCCAACGCCTCCCCTTTTCAAGAGCAGGCAAGGAGGAGTGGACGTGGGTCCGATATCTGTGTTTGGTTGATCCTTTCAGACCGAGAGCAAATGCAAGTGTTTCCCACACCACTGCTTGGCTGGGAAAGGGGTGACAGGGGTGTTAAGATGTTATGGTGTACTTTACTGTGGGGACAATGCTTGATGGCCCTTAGAACCCAAAAATGGATGGCCCCAAACAAATAGAAACAACACAACTCTCAGATGCATGGCCTCTGCAAATGTGCAGTGTTAAAGTTTATTTTGTATCATGAAGGGGATACAGAACACTGAAAGGTAATTCCACTCCATCATTTGTTATTTGTATCGCCTTCACTGTCAGTTAATATATACTGGACAACAACATCTGCAGATCTGTAAGCGAGTTGACAATGTTCTTGAAACATGGTGGATGTCGAATGTCTGTGTCATGTAGTGCATAACATCACTGTACCAATCTAACATTCTTTGTTTTGTTTTGACCGCTTTAAACCTACAATCCATGATTAATGCATGGACATGAATTATGTCTTAAGCCTGTTGTTATTTTGGTTTTGGTCAAGTGAGACAAATTGGTGGCTGGACTAATACTGTTAATACTTAAAATCCTCATAGATGCTGTTGGCGTGTGTGCAAAGTCAGATGTGGTGTTTTGCACCATGCCTGCACTGATTAACAATACAATAGGTGCAAAGTGACCTAATTAATTCACCTTTTTTCATAGTCTACAGAAAAAAAAGTATACTTAATGGTCCATAATAGTCCTCTACATCCTGTTGCTGCATTACTTGATGTAACCATGGCGATGGCGACAAGATTGTAGATTGAGACTCAACATAACTTTCAGAAAGAACAGTATTACCAGTAGTAAGCATTTCAGTTTGCAGAAGACTATCTACAATCCTTTGAAACATTCGACTGCAGGCCCCCCATCTCCCATTACAACTCTGGTCCATTGATAACACCGGCAATGATGTCAAACATTTGAGAGTACATTGAGGTAAAGGGTGAGCAACTGAATGTGTACACTTATAGCTGCATTCTGGAACAGAATGCGTTTGTCCAGAAATCTGATCTGCACATGTGTTTAGGACAGAGTTGACATAGACATTTCATCAGAAAAAAACAGTAATGAGAAAAAAAATTAGTTTAAATTTACAAATGTCAACTTGCTTGAGTTGCAGTTTCTCCAGGTGTTGTGTTTTGCTTCTTGTAAAGAGCACCATGACTGTTCGGCAGTAGCACACGTGTCTACATAAGAGCTGATCCCAGCCTTTCGGCAAAATAATACATTGAACTGAAAACAAAAAGGATACAACTCAATATTTGATCAAAAATCAACATGAATCGGAATTTAATTTTCACAAAATCTTAACACCTTTGTTCAGATTCAATTAAGCTTGCATTTAAGCAGAGAGACTAGACAAACCTCAGACTTTCGAATACAATATACTAACCATTTAGCGACTGTATTAAAATCAATAAATATAGGTAATAAAATGTAGGTTTCTATCTGATAATAAAACACAAAAAGAGTTTTTTGATATTGCATTGAGGTGTGGGTGACCAATAGATAGTTGTTATGTGTAATCCCAAAAGCCAACATCCTCTTAAGCATAGTGGTGGCATTACTGGAAGAATCCAGTTTCCTTATTTCTCTCCAGTATTGTGTACTTCTCTAAACCGCGACCAAAGTCAGTTACAGACCTGTCATTTAATGGCTTCCGGGTGCAGATTTTGCAACATTTTTTTTGCCTGTAATTAATCATGATAACGTTTACTTTTTAACGCGCTCATCCAGACAAAGCCTCTGCCTTTTTCAGAGTTTGTCTGATAATCACTCACTGTTTAATTTAAAGAGCAAACCAAATTCTAATTTGCCATTGCTTTTGTAGTGGAAAAAACAACGATAAACCGTTTTGAAACAATTAATCGTTGACAAACTGTCTCCCCAAAATGCATCTTCAATAAATCATAGAGAACCCTGTATTGACAGTGATAGGTATATATTAATCTCTATTCTTTAGACATTTCCTGTCACACTGTAACAATATGTATACTTCATGTTCCTATATGCGTTACATCCTACTCTATAAAGATTATGTTGATGTTTGATATGTTCAAATATTTTACTGCACACACTCATACCCTTGAATAGTCATAAGACTTATCCTTACAAGAAGGATCTCCATACTGTTTTATAGTTTGTTCTGGGGGTACATATCTGCCTCAAACTGAAAGACAACAAAAAAGTACAAATCATAGCAGCACACTATTCATTACCCAAACATGGGTTTCCATGGTTACCCTGCTAACAGCAGTCTTTTATGGACCAATTGGCACAAAGGACAGAGGGGGATGAAACAATGCAGTCATTGGACCTCTGCCATCGTAGATATATATTTTCATACAGATATATAGATATCAAAAATAAAACATATCAAAATAAATTACAACATATAAATACTTAAAAAAAGAAAAAAGAAAGAAAAAAAAAACATTTGGCAACATTAACTTTTCTTCATTGTTATTGTAATATGTGTCATTGGATATTTTTTGACATGCATCATTGTAATAATTTGCTTGCCTTTCTTTTCCATTTGCCAGGCATGGACACAAACAACACATTAAGCATGGTAAAGTATAAATGACTCCTTTATAAATGCCATCTAATGACATCCCTACAATATCAAGTACCGCCAGCCCTCCCTCATTCTCTCCATCCTCTCTCAGGTTCTATGGGCTTAGTGAAAGGAGAGAGAGCTAGAGATAGAGACAGAGATAGTGAAAGAGAGAGAGAGCTATGAGACTATTAACAAATGGCATGTTCAAAATATTTCCTTCGGTCCATTTATCCACACGCTCGTCTCTGTCTCCTCCTTGAGACTTAATTCCTATCATACAGTAACTATTTCAGAGCAGCTTCATCGGTCCATCTGGAGAGCTAAACCAATCCAATCGCATTGCCTGTTTGTGGTACCTTACGGTCGATATTGGCTTGCATTTATGTATGGGTTTGTTTTCCCATGCTCTCATGATGGGCTGTGTGTTCGTCCTTTGACGTGGACAAAGCACCGATATAGAGACAGGTCCTTTCCCTCCTTCAGGTGTACACAGTGTGTGTGTGTGTATGTTGGGGGGGGGGGGGAGGGCGAAGGAGGGCGATGTGTGGGGATGACAGCGATGCTACGTCTACATTAGTGGGTGGGGTAGCTTCTCTAGAAGGAAGGAGGAGGTGAGGAGGAGGAGGAGGAGGAGGATGGAGGGGTGGTTCAGGGCCTTCCAATAGCAGGAAAGACAAGCCCTTATCCTTGGGGTAACCCCCCCCTGAATCATCATCTTGAAGGTCCATTCTCCATTTCACTCAAGAGGGGGCGAGTGAACAGAACTGTAGACTTCAGACAGCACCATATCCCAGCATGCATCTCTGCTTGATCACCTGATAAGGTGATTCCCCCCCCCCCCCCCTTCATCAGCAAGTGACCGGTTGCGTGTGTGTGCGTGTGTGTGGGGGCTTACGTGTGGGAGTCAAGGTCAAAGTGGACAAAGGTAAAAAAAAAAAAACGCCAACCACCTGTTCTCCAGTCGATGACCAGCTCAACCCTGGCCTCCTGGCATTGTCTTTTATTACTCGATCCATGCCAAAAATAATCCTCCTGCCTCCACTGAGCCCTCCGTTCTCCCCACTCCCCCCACCCCCCCACCTGGCTCTCTTTCAGTTGTCCAGAGCCTCCGTGGTACACATCATGCTGCTGTACAGCTGCTGCTGGGCGTCGGTCGCCGTGGTCGGAGTCCGCGAGCACCGCTCCTCTACCTCGCTGTCGGTGCTCCCCTCGCTGTCCAGATGGTGGGCGTCGTGGGCCGAGGGTAGCGGGGGAAACAGGGCATTGGGCGGTATGGGGCTAGCCAGCAGCTCGTCATCTGAGCTCAGGAAGTCCCCCTCGGCCGAGGCCGGGCTGGCCAGGTCCTGGTGGTGGGGGTGGTGGTGATAGTTGGTGCTTCCAACGCCGCCACCACAGGGGCCCACCAGCTTGTGTCCGCGCAGCTGCCTGACCTGTGTTAAGGGGGGAATTTGTTTGTTTTATTCAGAAGTTTAATGACCACACAGCCAAGGCTTTGGGTAACAGCGTGGATCATGTTTCTGGATGGAAGAAGCTATGAAGTCGTATGAATCTAATGTACTGCAGTGGGGAAGACGCTGTTGTGGAAGTGGGATGTCGGGTGGATGTGGACTTGCATCTTCTTCTGATTGTCTTTGCTCTGTTAAAAGAGTGTTTGGGGTGGAGTGATTATGTTGATGGAAAGAGGTGAGGTGGGGGGGAATGACTTTAGATGGCCATTCGCATTAGGAACACAGGCAACCAGGGCCCTGTGGTTCATCTTGGCCGGTAGTTTGTGTATTATATCTATTTAATTTGTAAGCACATACGGATAAATGCACAAAGGCAACAAAAGTACACTTGAAAATCTTCAGACAATTGATTTTATTTTATAAACGGCTATATAGATACAAATATATTGTGACTTATTTACATATTTGTAATTTGTAAATATACAGATTCACATAGAACAGTGAATGCGACCAGTCACCCAATTGATTAACATTAAGTGAGAGGGAATTGCAGGGGAAAAACAGGTTTGAATCCTTTGAAGCTGTCTATCTACTTCAACGGTTTATCTGTTCACCATCAGCTAAACAGACATGCACAGACAGTATGAGGTAGATTAGTAGATACTGCCTGACAGCGCAAATCCACTTTGGTCTATCTTCCCTCACACATTCGTGTATGCATGTCTGTGAGTGTGCAAGAGAAATGACTGTTGGTGTTCTACTTACATGCACCACTAAGATTGGTGACAAATCTCAGTGGGCAAGTGCCCACCCCCCCATAAAAGTGTGAGAGAGAGAGAGAGAGAGAGAGAGAGAGAGAGAGAGAGAGAGAGAGAGAGAGAGAGAGAGAGAGAGAGAGAGAAAATGAGAGAGAGAATGAGACAGAGACAGAGACAGAGAGAGCAAGAGAGACTATGCTAGCGTGGGAAACCAGTCTAAATCTATAACACACCTCCTCACACACACCACCAAGGGGTTGAATTTGTATCTGCCTACCAGACAGTGTGCGGTACTACGCCTACACCTTACAACCTAATTCACCTCAGTCTGTCTGGGGTTGTGATTTAAAAGCAGAGTAAGAGGTTGAAAAGCAAGAGGAGGAGGAGGTGGAGGAGGAGGAAATACCCTGCATGAAGGGCAGACAGGGCTGTCATCATCCTGCCCTCTCTCCTCCAGTCTCAATGCAGCACCACACGTCTCTCTCTCTCTCTCTCTCTCTCTGAATGAGCAAACCTCGCATGTGGCTTTGGTGTTAGCATGCTAGGCTAAGGTTTTGGCTTTCCGTGATGAATCTGATGATCGGGGTGGATGGGACTATATCTGAAGAGCATTGGTCGCCGTGGTTACAACACAAGATGTTTCCACAGCTGCTGGGGCGGGGGGGGGGGGGGGTAGCACTGGAAGTGGTGTGAATTTAAACACAGCGTGTCAACACTACTGCTGCTGTGGTTAGACAGGCTGTGAGCCTGTGTGTGTGTGTGTGTGTGTGTGTTTGTCTGAGTGGTCTGAGCACTGCACCTATGCTGTGTGTGTGTGTGTGTGTGTTTGTGTGTCTGAGTGGTCTCAGTGGTCTGAGCTCCAAGCATTGCACGTATACTCGGACCACAACTAAATGAAATGTCTCATGGTTAATAGTAAAGTGTGAGAAAAGCTGAGTACATGTACAGTATCTATTCTACATATGAGAGAACATTTGAGGGTAACTTGAAAACTTGCTAGGTTGCTGTACTCAAGGATTTGAATACTGTTATGTTGAGAGTATCTGTTTTTTGCCATTTTCATTTATATTGACCCCTTTATAGGACAATTTTACTCATGACAGCAATACACTGAGTTTGTATGTCTGTGTGTGTGAATGTGTGTGTGTGTGCCCACCTCATTCTTGAGCTCTGTGATTTGGTCTCGGAGCTGACTGATGTACTGCCTGGAGTCTGAGTTGTTCAGCTGGCCCTGAATAAGCCCCTCCTCCTTCTACAACACACATGCATGCACACACACACACACACACACACACACACACACACACACACACACACAATTTTCATGTTATAACTGATGGGTAAGAATTCGGCATTGTGATTGGTGGATATTCTTTTTACACACACACACACACACACACACACACACACACACACACACACACACACACACACACACATCTACCTGTATTTCTAAGTCAGAGATCCTCTGTCTGAGTTCTGCGATGGCGGCCATACTGTCGGCCTCTCTCAATCGAACTGCCATCACTTCCTCTTTGCTCTGCATCATTGGAAAGAACAACGCTACATCATTGGGTGGAACGGGAAACATTGAATGAATTTGGCTGGTTTGCTAAGACCCCAGGTTCATTGTTTCTAAACATTGTCTATGTCGAGATGTAAATATGAGATGTTATATCTCACAGCACGTTCCAGAATTGGGCAGTTGGCGAACCATTGACATCCAATCTACTCCAAGCAAGTGTTTAGCAGCTCCATAGGTGTATCTTTGTTTTGTCCAACACGAGTAAGCACATACGAACTGCCCTGGCTAGGTTTTTTTCTCCAATAGTGTCCACAAACTAACAAATCCACAAGTTTCCATTCTGTGTTTACACGCCACTGCGCATGCTCACAGACTTAAGAGACTTTTTTCGCCTTATGTGGTAGTCTTCGTCTGTGAAATGGTCACAGCTTCAAGATGGTGGTGAATTTTGGATGTAACTGTGGATTTTTTATTGCTTCTACCCACCAGTTGCAATGGACTGGCTTAGTGGGGAAAAAGTTACATTTGTGTTCAGTTTAAAGTCTTGAATTATCACACTGCCTGAAACACAGCCACCATCTTTACTGAGAATCCTAACTGCGCGCCTCTCAGTCTCTGTGAGCATGTGCAGTGGTGTGTAAACACAGAATGTAAACTTGGAAATGTGGATTTGTTCGTTTGTGGGCACCATTGGAGAAAACTTTAGGTTATTTACATAACCCCGGTTCTCTGAGTAATATGAGTGAGATGTCTCACTATGGGATGCACGCCTCGCTGCAGACCTCAGAAGCATTAATCTCATTACGCCAATACTGATTGGCTGGTGAAACCGTGTCCGTCCGCGCCAGGTAGTACCACACACCTTAAATACCCTACGCGGACGGCACCACGTCATTCAAGATAAGCACCTCTTCTCACTCGCCCAAGCAAGAAGGGTCGTCCGGTGAGACATCTCACTCATATTACTCAGAGAACCGGGGTTATGTAAATAACCTAAAGTTCTCTTTCATAATATTTCGTTCGATGTCTCACTATGGGATATGGTTGCTCCCGTATTGCCAGACAAGCTTACCCAGCGTCCACGAACCCACAGGGAAAAGTACACCGTTCCAACCAATCAGGACATCAAAACCGCGCGTGCCACGCACGGAGCGGAGACGTCCAGCATATAGAAACGGACAAAAGTGAGAGGCGAGGACCAACTCGCCGCAGCACAGATGTCCTGAACAGAAACTCCCCTGAACAAGGCCCAGGATGCGGCCAAACCCCGAGTCGAATGCGCTCGCAGGCCCACAGGTGGCTGCAAACCCTGACACGTATAAGCCAAAGCAATCGCCTCCACCACCCAGTGGGACAGGCGCTGCTTCGTGACAGGCTTCCCCTTATGAGGGTTAGCCCAGGAGACGAACAGCTGATCGCTCCTCCTGAAACCCCCAGTCCTATCCATGTAAGTGCGCACTGCACGAACCGGACATAACGCATGCGACCCCCGCCCACCTGGTGAGGCAGCAAAAGCCACAAGGTCAATAGGAGAACATGAGCCCACCACCTTAGGCACAAAAGCCGGGTTGGGCCTCAAAATCATCCGTACATCCCCCGGGAAGAGCTGAGCGCATGAAGGATGCACCGAAAGCGCATGAATGTCACTAACCCGTTTAGCCGAAGCCAGAGCCAGCAACAACACTGTCTTGAGAGACACGTGTTTCAAGTCCGCCCCCACCAGTGGCTCAAAAGGAGGGCCCTTAAGCCCCTCCAGAACCACAGCCAGATCCCACGGTGGCACCAGTGGTCTGGACACGGGGAGAAGCCTGCGCGCTCCCTTCATAAAACGACAAACCAACGGGTGTTGGCTCGCCGTTCGTTCCCCAAACCCCACATGACATGCGGCGATAGCCGCCAAGTACACTTTAATCGTGGAGAAGGCTTTCCTTCTGTCAATCAGGTCCTGCAAGAACGACAATATCACACCTACAGGACACTGGAAAGGAATGTGGCCGTTATCGCGGCACCACATCTCAAACACCCTCCACTTACAGTCGTACAAAGACCTAGTGGAGGAGGCCCGAGCACTTTGTATAGTGGAAATCACCTGCTGTGAGAGACCCTCAGCAGACAGATTCAGCCACTCAGGGGCCAAGCCCACAGAGCCAGGCGCTCCGGGTGCGGGTGGAAAATCGCCCCCCCTCCCTGCGACAGCAGGTCCCTGCGTAACGGGAGCTCCCAGGGCTGAGCGCACAGCAACAGACATATCTCCGCCAGCCAATGCATCGCAGGCCAATGCGGGGCTATCAAAATCAGTGCGTGGCCATGTTCCCTCACTCTGGACAGAGTGGGGGGTATCAAGGCCAGGGGAGGGAACGCATAAAGACGCACGCGCGGCCAGGCGTGCGCTAGCGCGTCTACGCCGAGGGGAGCATCCATGCTGCGCAGAGAGTAAAACAGCTCGCACTGCGCGTTGCCCCTTGACGCGAACAGATCCACCACGGCCCGACCGAAACGGGCCCATATCTGTTCCACAATCTCCGGGTGCAGCGTCCATTCCCCGTATACCGGCGCGCCCCTGGACAACAGGTCCGCGCCCGTGTTCAGGACTCCCGGGACGTGCGTCGCTCTCAGGGAGAGGAGACGACCGCAGCTCCACATGATCAGTTTGCGTGCCAGCATGTGCAACTGACGGGAGCGCAATCCCCCCTGACGGTTGATGTACGCCACCGTCGTAGTATTGTCCGTCCTCACCAGGACATGATGACCCATGAGAGACGGAAGGAAATGTTTCAGGGTGAGGAACACCGCTGATAGTTCCAGAACATTTATGTGACACCGCTGGAGGTCCACATCCCAGCGGCCTCTCACAGACCGGCCCTCGTGAATCCCGCCCCAACCTGTCAGGCAGGCGTCCGTAGTGACCACCTTCCTGGACAGGACGGGACCCATGGGCACCCCGCTGGTCAGAAAGGACGAGACCCGCCAGTGGCGCAGCGCCCTGGCGCACCCCGGTGTGACCAGCACCTTCCGTGCGCCATGACGCACGGGATCCAGCCCGCATGAGGCCACCCAACGCTGGAATTCCCTCATGTGGAGGCGACCGAGACGGA
Source organism: Merluccius polli (assembly GCA_030340625.1). Taxonomy (NCBI): domain Eukaryota; kingdom Metazoa; phylum Chordata; class Actinopteri; order Gadiformes; family Merlucciidae; genus Merluccius; species Merluccius polli. The sequence continues at coordinate 101,322 of JAOPHQ010002276.1, forward strand.
CTACAAGAATGGCAGACGCCATCAGCCCGAGCAACCGAAGACACAATCTGAATAGAACAGACTTGCGCGGATGAAAAAGCGCAAGACATGCCCTGAAAGCCTTCACCCGGGCTGCCGAGAGGCGCGCCGTGAAAGTCACCGAGTCCAGGGATAATCCCAGAAAGAGTATTCCCTGTGCCGGGGACAGCATGCTCTTTTCCGTGTTTATCACGAAACCCAGATCGGACAGGTGCCGTAAGAGAATACGCGTGTGCGCCCCGGCCTCCTGCTCCGATTGTGCCAACAGCAGCCAATCGTCCAGATACGTGGCCAAGCGGATACCCTGCCGTCTCAGCGGGGCGATCGCCGCTTCCGTGCACCGCACAAACACCCTCGGGCTTAAAGACAGACCGAAAGGGAGCACGCGGTATTCGTAACAGATCCCCTGGAAAGCAAATCTCAGATACTTTCTGTGGGGAGGATAGATCGGGATGTGGAAATACGCGTCCTTCAGATCGACAGAAGTGAACCAATCGTTCTGTCGCACAAGGCGCAGCAGGGATGCGTGCGTCAGCATCCTGAACTTGTATTTCCTGAGATATTTGTTCAGAGCACGTAGATCCAGGATAGGGCGAATACCGCTCCCCCCCCGTTTGGGGACCAGAAAATACCTGGAGTAAAAACCGCTCTGACACAGTGCGGGAGGGACGACACTGATTGCTCCTTTGTGTAACAGTGAGAGGATTTCCTCCTGCAAAACACGAGCCGACTCTCCCTGAGCCCGGGAGTGTATTAAACCGGCAAATCGAGGGGGGACAGCGGCGAACTGCAGTCTGTATCCCCTCGAAATGGTCTTCAACACCCAGGGCGGGGCTGCGAATGCGGCCCATCTCTCCCATCTGGGGGAGAGAGTGGACACACACCGCAGCCCCTCCACCGTGGGAGGCCCCAGCCGTGGTGCCGTGACGCTCGTCCACGGTGGAGGAGTGGGAGGACAGCGCAGCGGCGGGACCCCCACACCCCCCGCCCCGGGGAAAGCCGTGGCTTCCCGCCGAGGGGGGACAGCGGGTGCAGCCACCGCGCTGTTTATTCTGATATATTTGGCTTTTTTTATTAGCTGCGCCCTTGGCACTCGGCCTGGATGCGGCAGCGGAACACATTTTAATTTCTTTAATAAAACTTGTGTGAATGTGCGTGCTTGTGGACATAAGAGAGGGGCAACAGCTGAACCCTCCGCCAACAAATGTCCGCTTCTCCCGGTATAACCTGGCACGGTCCGTGGCCGCCGGGAGGCGGGGGCGCGGTGGGCCCCCGGGAGCACGCTCAAACGCCAAACCGGTGGAGCTGGCGAACGGGGAACTGCCAGCTGCATCACCTGTGGAGAGAGGAGCGGTCAGACCGCTCTCTTCTTCTTCCTGGCCTGGCCGTAGACAGCCTGCGCGGGCTGCGCCGGCGGAGCTGCAGCCGGGGCCGAGGATTTCTTAGGCCAAACCGGCCGACCAGGCAGAGGGGCCGGGGCGGGCTGTGGTTTCGGCTGTTTAGGGATCCTAAACGGCGAAACCCGAGAAGCAGCCTGCGCAAAGCTTTTGCGCGGCGCAGGTGGAGAGGGAGCCGGGGGCTTCCGAGGGAGGCAAAGCCGGAGAGCTTCATCCTCCTTCTTCTTGGCTTCACACCGCCGTTGCATGGAGGCCAACGCGGAGCCAAAAATCCCCTCCGGGACAATGGGCATGTCCAGGACGTCATCCTTCTCCCTGTCTGACAGGCTGGCGAGGTTGAGCCACCGCGCCCGTTCCTGCAGAACCATGGTTCCCAGCGCTCGTCCCGTGGCCTGGACCGCGCAGCGTTGGATACGGAGACACAGGTCGGTGACGACCGGTATCTCCTCCCACGTAGCCGGGTCCTGAGTTAGCCCAAAATCCTCACACAACTCAGCCTGATAGGCCGTGAGCAGGGAGAGGACATTGAGCGCTCTGGCCAAAAGCGCCACCGCCTTGTACGCCTTTTCAGTCAGGGCCGACTGAAAACGGTCAGACTTGGACGGCAGGCTGGGGCTCCTGGAGGACACCGCTGACAGCCGGGGGTGAAGGTGCGCCGCAACAAGTGGCTCCATCGGAGGCATGCGGAGCAGACCCAGGCTCTCCATCGCCTCACAATCGAGGGACGAGGCCCCGGGAATCGGGCTCCTGCTGCTGTGAGGGCGGTCTTTCCAGGAGCGCGCCATCTCAACCAGCAGCTCCGGGAAGATGGGGAGAAGCTGCTTCGTCGCACTCCTGGCCAAGGGCAATTTCTTCCCCTCGTAGCGGGACCTGGCGGTCTCAGCTACGACAGCAGGCCAGGGGATGGCCAGCCGGACAGCAGCGCGTTTGCACACGTCGAGCATGTCCGAGCTGGGGAGAGGGGAAGCTGGTGTGCTGCCCTCATCTCCACCCCGAGAGGCGACGGAGGCCGCGGGCTGCGCAGCCCTGGCCGGAGTCATGAAGATGTCGTCCTCGTCTTCATCCTCTGATATGAGGAGTTCCAAGGCGGACTCTTCATCGTTCCCATAGTCCAGCACCAGGACGTCTTCCTCCTGCGGGGAACCCGTGGCTAGGTCGAGCTGGGAGCCCCAGCCGGCGCTAGCCTCCGGTGCAGCCACCGCAACGACCCCCCTCTCCTCCCCGTCGTCGACGGCGTCACCGTCGGAAGGGAGATAGGGGTCAAAGCCAGACAAGCTAGCCTGGCGGGCTAGCCGTCTGCGGAGACTCTTCAGGGTGAACACTGTACAGTGTTGACACGAGCCGGGGACGTCGATAGCCAGCCGGGCGTGTTCCAGCCCCAGGCAGCCCGAGCAGACCTGGTGTGGATCTCTGCTCGAAATCTTATTCCCGCAGCGGCAGGGACGGGCCCCAGAGTCCCCGTGCCCTCTGGTGTGAGGGGTTCTAGCCTCCATTCCTCGCGAGCTGGTGTGCAGGCAGGGAGTCGAGGCAGTTAACTGGTGTGCTAACTTAAAAGAAAACCCCGAGAGAATAGCTGGTGCGCTAAACGCTCGGCACTCGAACAGCCGTGGTGAGGCGCCGAGGAAAAAGTGCTGACCAAACCGCGGAGGGCAAGGAAAGCACCGAATCCGATCTGGCGTGATCGGCCGAATAAACGGAACAAAAAATAAATAAACCTCCGGCTAGGTAGCGCCTGGCGACGGAAACTAAATAAGATCCGTCTGTGGACAGTTTAGCTAGCTAACCAAAATAAGCGAAATATGCTCCGAGTGAGAAGAGGTGTTTGAATGACGTGGTGCCGTCCGCGTAGGGTATTTAAGGTGTGTGGTACTACCTGGCGCGGACGGACACGGTTTCACCAGCCAATCAGTATTGGCGTAATGAGATTAATGCTTCTGAGGTCTGCAGCGAGGCGTGCATCCCATAGTGAGACATCGAACGAAATATTATGAAAGAGAACTGCCTAGCCAGGGCAGTTCATATGCACTTACGCATGTTAGGCAAAACAAAGATATGGATATATATATATATATATATATATATACAGCTATGTAGACTCGTTTGGAATAGAATAGATGTCAATGGCTCGCCAACTGCCGAATTTCGAAATGCACGTACATCGTGACAGGGGGTGAGTTGAACAAAAATCATGGCTGATTTACATCTCGACATAAACAATGTCCACAATTAACCTGGGTCTTAGCATGCTTGTTTTACCATGTGTTATTGATATGAAACGCATTTGGGTATTTTGTCTAATACACATCTTCATAATGTTGTAAACCTCTTCACTCAGTCCTCACCTTGCAGTCGGACTCGGCCTGCTTCCTCTTCATCTCACTCAGCTGAGTCTGGAGCCCCTTGTTCTGATTGGCCAGCATATGGAGCCTGTCCTGGAGGGCGGAGCGTTCCTGCTCGTTGCGGCCAATCAGCTTGCTGTGAATCTGGTTCTAGAACATAGCAAAGTAAAAATATTCCGGTCTTAAAATGCCAGTGAACCCAAAATAGTTTTTGTTTTTAACATGTTAGTATGTCATCTATTATCTTAAACATATGCTATTTTGTCACTTTTACTAAAATAATAGTGTAATGCAGAATAACATCTGTTATTCTCCTGTTTTTGCCAGTTTCCACTAACAAGTTTGTGAGCGTACTGTAGTCCGAAGTCACGTCCCATTGTTTTTGTGATGTTGTAATGCCGCTGAGACGGTATGTGTGTCCGGTGTGATGTGTGGAGCTTCATCTGGGTTAATGTCATAGTTAATGTTGATGGCTGACACTTATAGTATAACGCCACACACCATGTGTGCGTAGTGTATTTCATATACAACATGTGTCTCACCTGTGTGTCTGTCCTGTGTGTCTGTCTGTCTCACCTCTCTGTCCAGCTCTGTGTGTCTCACCTCTCTGTCCTCTCTGTCTCACCTGTCTGTCTTGTCCTGTGTGTCCTGTGTGTCTCACCTGTCTGTTTTGTCCACTGTGTGTCCTGTGTGTGTGTGTCTCACCTCTATCTCACCTTTCTGTCTTGTCCTGTCCTGTGTGTGTCTCACATCTCTGTCTCACCTGTCTGTCTTGTCCTGTGTGTCTCCCGTGTGTGTGTCTCACCTCTGTCTCACCTGTCTGAATTATCCTTTGTGTCCTGTGTGTGTCATACCTCTCTGTCTCACCTGTCTGACTTGTCCTGTGTGTGTTTCCCCTCTGTCTCACCTGTCTGACTTGTCCTGTGTGTCCTGTGTGTTTGTCTCACCCCTTGTCTTACCCCTCTATCTCACCTGTCTGCCGTGTCCTGGATGTGTGTCACCTGTCTGTCTTGTCCTGTGTGTGTCTCACCTGTCTGTGTTGTTGTTGTGTGTGTGTGTGTCTCACCTCTGTCTCACCTGTCTGTCTTGTCCTGGATGTCTCTCACCTGTATGTCTTGTCCTGGCTGTGTCTCACCTGTCTGTCTTGTCCTGTGTGTGTGTCTCACCTGTCTGTGTTGTTGTCCTGTGTGTGTGTCTCACCTGGCTATCCAGCTGCAGGGCTTTGAGTTTGACCTCTCTGAGTTCAGCCTGGGCCTGGGCCTCCCGGAGGCGCACTGTCATCAGCTTGTCCTGCAGCTCGTTCATGGCGTTCTTCTTGGGGGACTCCTTCCAGTGACCCCCGCCGCCGCCGTTCCCCCGTGACATGTGGTGCTGCACACACACACAGCCACGGTGAGAGATGTGTGTGTATGAGAGATGCATGTGTGTGAGAGATGCGTGTGTGTGAGAGATGCGTGTGTGTAATGGTGAGCTGAAGTTGCACCGAAGACCAAACACAATGGAAGAAGATAAATACACCCACTGGGCTATTATAGGAAATGCCCATTTCGCTATAAGTACGGGACCTGAGTTTGAGTCCTGAGATGGCCAACTCAGGAGGAAGCTGCAAGGAAGTCGGCACCAGGGCAAGCCTCCCCGCTATCGGTCACATGTACTTATAGAGAAATGCTTCTCAATAGAGCTCGGCTCAACACATTCAATACAAAATACACAGAATCAGAATCTGTTTATGAGGCAAGCAAGGTAACACACAGGGAATTAACACACAAGGAATTTGTTGAGCGGGAGAACATGAATCTGTGTATACATGAATGTGTGTGTGAACATGTGTGTGTGTGTGTGTGTGTACATGAATGTGTGTATGTGGGCATGTGTGTGTGTATGTACATGCATGTTTGTGTGTATGTGTGTGTGTGTGTGTGTGTGTGTATATGTGTGTGTGTTACCTGCCAGCGCTGGTTGAGGTCGGTGACAGTGTCCTGCAGCTCTCTGAAGGACCTCAGAGTTTCCAGCTCCCTCAGCTTCACCTGCTTCAGCTCCTCCTGCACCACTATCATGTTGTTTTCATCTGGGAGACAGTTGTTCCTCTGCACACACACACACACACACACACAACACGCACACATGCACACACACGCACACGCACACACACACACACACACACACACACACACACACACACATACACATTAAGATTGTCAGCTAAGTTAAGAGAAGCCACACTTATCTGAGATAAGTTAAGATAAGATAAGCTAAGAGACCTTCTCCAAGTCCAGAACTTTGTCCTGCATCTCCTTCAGAGCTCCCAGCAGCTCGGCTTCCTGTAGTCTGGACTGCTCCAGCTGGGTCTGTAGACTGCTCACAAAGGCCTCTGTATACTGCAACAAACAGAGGTCAGCCGTGATCAGATCACGGCCCCCTGGTCCATAGAACTACTGGTGCACAGTTTAGCTCACCATGCTACTGCAATCCAACCGCATGCATTATGACGCTTACATTTACAATTGGAATTGGTCCAGTATTGGTCCAGGGAGAAGGCTTCAGCCATCAGTCATGAAAGGTAAAGACAAATGTTTTACTTCTCTGCAAAAATTGTTGTCTGTATTAATTCCTGAGACCCAAAATAATGGGAAAATAGGGTCCAGGTTGAAAAATCCTGAAGTTATCCTTTAATATAAATTAGATAGATAGAAATCGAATTATGTTGACTGCTTTTGCCTCCTATATCCTTGAAAATCCTATCAGCAATGGTGTGAAAACAACACTGGAGATGAACCGGTAGATGGCAGTACATATTTAACAATAACCATAGCACTGTATCGGTAAAGACAGACGAAAAAGATTCCTATAGTAGACTTAACTGACACCACATGAAAGAAAAAAAGAGATTAAATCGCAGAGTAAGTAAAGAAACCAGCAGTTGGCTGTTTGTGAAAGAAAAGGGTAGGTGTGAGAAAAAAAACCCACGGGGAAATCAGGTCAGAGTTTGCGTGAGTAGCTTGATTCTCGGTTTGTATGGATCATTTTAGATGATGAATAACTTTTGGAGGTTCTGACTTCTTCTCTAGTTTTATCTGCTGTTTATCCAGGTCGACGCTAAATCATTGTTTGCTTTGTGTCTAGTTTCTTTTCACAATGTTTTACCTGTAAAGTTAGATTTTGCTGTAGCGTATTAATATTCATATAATTTTCATTTCCATCATGTCAGGTGACATTTTATGTTATATACTACATGTTACCCATTTTGTTGGAGATTTTTCATTATAATATTAATTATTAATATTTTATATTTATAATATAATTTCATATTTTAGTATTGGATATGAAAATATTAAATAATTAACTTGAATAAATGAAATGTATAAAAAGGGACCAATATATATATATATATCATATATTCTATATACATTAGTTTATTGTTTAATCTAAAATGGGTATGTTACACCCCACGTCCCCCTCTGTTGGTGAAAGAAAAGGTTGTTGGTCAGAATGCGCACGGATGAGCACACTTACACACAATGGAAGTGAATGCTAGCAGCTAGCTATAAGTGTGTTTACCTTCTGCTGCTGTAACTCTCTGATGGTGTCCTGTGCTTTCTCTAGGCTCTCACTGGCTGTGCTGCACTGTTGCCGGACCACTGCTAGCTCTCGCTTGATCACATAGTTCTCCTCCGCTTCCTGTGCCCGCGTCACCTGACCCTGGAATGGTGACATCATGGCAGGACAGATTTCAGCCAGCAGTTTGGTTGTCACTTTTGGTTGAGGGCCGGCCCGGTTATGATATGAGGCACATGAAGGCAATACCAATGCATGGGGAAATAGCCAAACTAAGTACCTGTTGATTAAGATATTGTGTTTCAAACAGCATAGTACTAAATATGTTACAGATTGTGATAATCTACTTTTGAAATTAACTAAGATTTTTATTTGATGACATATACAGCATGACTGAATTTAAAAGCCAAATGTGTATTTAAGGGAACTGAACTGAAATGATGCTATGTTGGGGGCTCTAGGACGATGCCTTGGGGTACTCCTAAAAGTTCCGAAGGCCACATGCAACCTCCGACACACAGCTGTTCATGCAGTGAGGGTGTTCAGGAGGACGACGTAAACAAACAGCCGGTTGGACAATACCCTCATGCTGATGGTTAGCATTCAGAACAGGGGGAACGTGAAGAGCTAATGGAGGGAAGAAGGAGTGAGAAGGAGTGAGGCGAGGACAGGGAGGAGCAAGTAGGGTCAGTAGAAAAAACAAGCTGTGTTCTGCTGTACTCTACCTGTATCAGTCTGTCTGCCAGAGCAGCACTCTCCTACAACACAGGGAAGTGGAGGAGCAGGGGAATGAAGTGAAAAGAGAAAAACACAGAGAAACGATACAACGTAGGTGAGGGGAAAGAAAGATAATTCATTGTGGATGAAGCAGAGCAGAAAAGAGAAAGAGGATATTTGGTAAAATAGAGGAAAGAAAGAGACCCAACAGTGGAAGAGACAACCAATATTTTGACGGAAACGATACATTGATGGTGGTGAGTGGAAGCAATTGTAGAGAAGTACGTTTAAGATCATAACAGAGAGAACAGACACATTTCAAGGAAACAGAAAAGAGAGTGAGAGGAAGAGAGAAAAACCTGGTAACCCCCCCCCCCCCACACACACACACACACATGCATGCACACGTGCACACACACACACACACACACACAAAGAAAAGCTGCTCTTATTAGCTAAATGTGCTGATGAATGTGTAAATATGCTAAACAGGCATTACTGAATGACATATTTTAGGTTGATTTGATCTCATTTCTGATGTGAAATGTTTGCTCTGTTTTATTGGAATCCCCTCATGTCAGTGTCGTTAGCATTAGCAGTAGCATTAGCACACACTCTCCTACCTTCTCCAGTGTCTCAATCCTCTGCTTCAGGAGTCTGTTCTCTGTGCGTAACCTCTGAATGGGAGACACAGCAGGTCAGTCATTTCATGAAGCCTATCAGACACATACACGCGTGCGCACACACACACACACACACACACACACACACACACACACACACACACACACACACACACACACACACACACACACACACACACACACCTTGATCTCAATCTGTTCTTCCATCTCTTTGTTTTTGATTGCGGTGTACTCCTTCTCAAGTCTAACAGAAAACAGCAAAGCAGAAATATCTCACTTTAGTTCAACAAAAAAAGACTGTTTGGACTGTTACAAAATAGCACGTCAAGTGCTTTAGAAAGAAAATAAGCACCTTTGCGCACAAGGTTTACAAAAATAATAGCAGCAATATTCAAAGAACTATAAATCCCACTGGGTAGAGTTAAAGCCATCATCACACTCCCATCACACAGCCATAATCAGGGCTCTTACTTCTTCATCCTCTTGGGGTTGTATTTGACCTGGTAGGCCCGCAGGATCAGCTTATCTGGGCAACTGTCAAACTGGTGGGGAATCACCTTCTGGAAGTGCTGTTCGGGAAAGAGACAAGAAGAAACACACACACACACATGATTAGGGAGGAGAGACAGCACCATTCATGTTTTATGCAGCAGCCAGTTCTGCTCTGAACTGCCTGCCGGCTACAGATGCTCTCAAACTGTGGGAGTTTTCTCAGCTGTGTGTTTGTTGAACATTTAAGTGATAACACAGGCAGGCAATGTGTGCTCTTTTGTCATGACTTTAATAATAACTATGTGTGAGAAATTATAACATGAATATCACTCAGAAGTCTGCTTATTTAACATTATCTATGGTACCTTTTAGTACTGTTCTAGTTGAACGTAAGGACTTTTTAATTCATGAGCGAATACTTGAAAATAGTTGGTAGTTAAAATATGATGCCCAGTCCGTTATCTGTAGCTTTCTCCTCATCATGTCATGTGTAATTTATTTTATTTATTCCAACCTCTCAAATGTATCTCAATTATGACTCTGATTTGTATTGTCCTTTAAACTAAATTCTTTCCCTTATTCAGCACTTTGTATCGCTGTCTATAAATGTAAATGTGATGTGATGTGTAGAGCATATCTGGGGAGGTACCTGGGACATGCCCTCCATGTCCAGCTGGATCAGGTCCGTCTGGTTGTACTGGAGGATGGCCATCCCCACACGGAAGATTATCTCCAGGCCCTGGCCAAAAAACACACATCACGCGCTAACACACAAAATATGTTGTTCCAAACCAAAAGGTCACCATTAAACAACCAATTGACCAATTAACAGTTTTTGATGTTATAGACCCTTTTCACAGAGGCGTCATCGTAGGATAAACACAGGTGTACATCATAATACTAATTATGGGTCTGCACTTTTTATGTACCAGGACACGTAGAAGACTACACTAGGGAAGATAAGTATAATTAGTGTTATGAGTGATACCTGTGTTTGTCCTACGATGACACCTCTGTGAAAGGAGTCTAAAACGCTGCGTTTACTGTGGCCAGGCTACCAAATTGAAACTGGCGGTTTTAAAAATGAAGAAAGGAAATATTTCTACAATTGCTACATTATTGTGACATAATATGGTCGTTGAACCACATTCTATCACCCAGTACCCCTTTAAATGGTACTTGATACTTAAAGAAGCACTATGCAACTCGTTTATCAAAAATAACCTTAACCATGCAGGTTGAGAGTCGTTCTGATCGTTCTACAACACTTTCTGGGTTGTTTGGTGGGTGTTTCATCTCCCCCTGTTGGGTCCCCGCGGAAAAACAGAACATGCAACTTCATGTGGCCGTCCCGGCCACTTACGGATGTGACGCAGCGGAAGTATCCAATCGCGCCTCGAAAATGTAGTCAGATTGTAGTTTCACTGCTTTACGGTAGACCTGGGCGGGGGTGCCAAACATGGGTCCGGCTGAATATAAAGAGTCAGTTGCAAGGCAATTCTGGATCAATCGACAAATCCACTATGGATCCATCAAGACCCAAGAGGGGAAGGTCGGAGGAATCGAAGAATAAGAGAAAGGATTATGATAAACAAAGAAACCAGACACGAGTGAACATAGGGCGAGCTTATGCGGAATGGCGTCAACTGAGAGACTCGGAAGAATGCAAAACGGACGCCGACTTGGCTGTCTTGCTGCTGAAATTGTAAGTAGCCTACCCTTGGGTGAACTTCGTTTTTGTAATGTGGTTTGAGAGTCTGTTGAACAATGTGTTTTGCTCGACCGTTTTATTGTGAGCCCTGTATGTGTTTCGCTTGGTTGCTTCATGGCTAGCTTGCTAGCTAGTGAGGGTTTATCCTAGCAGTGACTTGCTACCACACATGTTTGTTTGCGGTCCGAATCCAGGTTCTCGTTGTGTATTACTATTTATTTATCGAAGTGGGGGGCGGGGGGCGTTGTCAATGAGTTTTTACGACAGTGTTGTAGGCCTATTCCGAAGCTGCAGGGGGAGCTCTATAGTGAGAAATGCGAGCCCAATTCCGGCGAAAACCCAGAAACAGCGGAGGAATAACCGAGTTGCATAGCGCACCTTTAAAGGGGTAGTTTCGGAATTTTGGACATAGGACCTCATTTCCAAGTCAGCCAGTGTGTTATTTATCATTGGAGACGTTTTCAACAAATTGCATGCAGTCCTTCTAGTTGCACAGTTCGCTGGTGCTAAGCTAGTGCAAGTCAACGGTGACCTAGCCTGCTAATAAAAACAGTCTTACCCACTCCACAGTATACCCAAGGCAAATCAATTATAATGCCAGACTTTCGATGTAAATGTCTGTTGATAGAATAATGTTAGAAATAAAACCAACCTCGCATGGCATTGCATTTTGAGGGACTTTTTTTTGAGTGTCTCAGCAGCAGCGTTATACTTCCTGGTAGTAGGCTATGGCAGCGGCGGAGTGATATTACCTAGGTTACCTGGCTCTATAATAGTTTGTTTACCTGCCGCTGTCATTGCTCAGAACCACAGACTCAGAGTAGCCTACAGTGCACAAAGGAATTGTATTAGCGAATTATCCTATTCAATAAACAAGACATGGCCACGTTTGAAGGAGATACCGATGTGCCTGCTTTTGAAGACGTTGATGAGGAATTTGTTGTATCCAGCGAACCGTACCTCTACGAGCCGGAATACACGGATGAAGAACTGATTGAGATGGATGCACAAAGGGGCAAGCTTTTATTGTTACAATTTTTTTTTTAGTCGTTTCGTTTCCAATCCAATGATTCAATCCCGCTACTACTAGGTGTCCGCGCTTCTGTCACGTGCCTCTTTGTTTACTTTCTGCTGTTGAGATTTGGTTATTGCAAAGTAAAATTCCGCTGCTGATGAGAAACTAGTCCCTCAAACTGCGATGATTCATGCAATGCGAGGTTGGTTTTATTTCTAACATTATTCTATCAACACAGACATTTACATCGATAGTCTGGTGTTGTAATTGATTTGCCTTGGGTGTACTGTGGAGTGGGTAAGACAGTGTTTTTATTGGCAAGCTAGTCGTTACCGTTGACTTGCACTAGCTTAGCACCAGCGAACTGTGCAACTAGAAGGACTGCATGAAATTTGTTGAAAACGTCTCCAATGATAAATAACACACTGGCTGACTTGGAAATGAGGTCCTATGTCCAAAATTCCAAACTACCCCTTTAAGGACAGGTGGTTAAGTTACTTAATGTCCTCCCATGCTCCCATGTGCAACATACCTCATACATGAAGATGTCGAAGATGCGCGTGGCGATGGGCAGGGGGAGGAAGGTAAGGAAGAGGGTGAGGAACCAGGAGGAGGCATACATGGAGGTGTGGAAACTCTGGGAGCGGAAGTGGACGTTGAGCTCCGGAAGCTGCTCCTGTTGGAGGCGGAGGTAGGGAGTGGTAAGGGAGGATGAGGGAGAGGAAGAGGAGGTAGAGGAGGAGGAGGAGGGAAGGGTTGGAGGAGGGGAGGATTGGAGAAAGGGAGGAGGAGGAGGTAGAGGAGGAGATGGAGGGGGTGGGGGAGGAGGAGGAAGAGGCAGAGGAGATGGAGGTAGAGGAGGAGGAGGAGAAAGAAAAGGAGGAGGAGGAGGAGGAGCAGGAGTGGGTTTGAGAGAGCAGGGGAGGCAAAGAGGAGGAGAAGGAGGAGGGAGAGGAGGAGAGGAGGGGGTGGTGGCGAAGGAGAAGAGAAGGAGGAGAAGAGGAGGAAGAGCAGAGGGAGGTTCAGTGAATGCCAGAAAGCCAACAGTAAAATATAATCATGAGTCAGCTGAAAAGGCGAGTGAACTATAACTGTAACAAGAGGCTGAAGGGAACAACGTAGAGTCCGTTGCCCTGCAGGGATGAAGGACACTTCTCTAAAGAAAGCTTTACATTTGATTACATTATTAATTATTTGATTATTCATATCACAACATTTTTATACACCTCAAACCGTGTATATATCATACGGATCATGACTAAATGATATCACATCATTAATTTAAGTTTTATTATTATCATGTAATTCTATATTAACTACATTTTACAACTTATTTATGTGGATTGTATTCTCACACATTAAATGAGTTCAGTTAACTAAATAATTGGTGGATTATTCAGTTTTAAAGAGTTACATTTACAAACATAGTAAATTGGTTTTCCATTTTACTATATATTAGTTTTGGTGTCCTCATTGTATTTTCCCACCATTGGTCGGCACAAACCAAACTGAATGAGAGAGCATGACTTGGTGGTTGGAGTCTTGGATGCAGGGGCGGACTGGGAACAAAAATCGGCCCGGGCATTTTTGTCCTGGACTGGGCTTGGGGTTGCGCGATTGTTGACCGGGGGGGGGGGGTGCTGCGCGATTGTTGACGGGGGGGGGGTGCTGCGCGATTGTTGACCGGGGGGGGGGGGGGGGGGGGGGGGGTGCTGCGCGATTATTGACGGGGGGTGGGCCCAGAAAAACACTGGACCGGCCCAAATGCCCATTGGCCCACCGGGAATTTGCCCGGTATGCCCAATGGCCAGTCCGTCCCTGCTTGGATGGATTACTTTATTCTATGAACAATGTACATGCAGTGAAAAGTGCTATAGTAGAGCTTTCATATTTTCCACATATTCAATAAATAATCTTATCCTGTTACCATACAGCTTTCATTGCCAGATGCACCAAGAAGAGTTCACCTGAGTTCACCAATATAACACGCACACGGCTGCCCCCTGGTGGAGAACATTGTCACAGCAAGACTTATTTTTCGATCAACAATCTTATGTGACCAACGTTTTACCTGCAGTAGATACTCAAACTGGTAGATGCAGAGGCCCAGCTCAGCCATGCTTGGTTTAAACAGCTCCCTCAGACGATACTCCTGCATTAGACGCACAAACACACAGAAGGCCTCCTCCTCTGGCATCTGGCACATGGAGAGGAGTAAAAAGTAATTAAACAAATACAAAATAAATCTGTCTACTATAAAATGCGCCAATGAATCATTCATATTTGTTTCTGTGTTTTGAGTACTACATTGTAACAAGTACATAACATGTAATACATAGTACATCAATACTTCAATACGACATCCATGGACTCCCTTAACATTATACTAAATAAACATGTGAATGAAGTGTTGATGGTTATTGTTGAGAAACATGGCTGTTACCTGCATGAGCAGCAAGCCCACGATGAACGCACTCCCCTGGCAGTAGCCCACCTCCCGATCAACCAGGGAGTACGCCTGAAAAAAAAAAACACACACACACACACATCCTGTTATGTCACTAGTCATGATGACTAGTCGTGACTTGTCTACAGTAAGGAGATGCTGATGCCGTGGACTTAGTTGTAAGATACGTTAACTCTCTGTCATCATGGGTAGAGTAGTCCTTAGTTAGTGCTACAGTCTGACTAGTACTCGTCACTAGTCATTAGCAGTGTGTGCAACAGTGGCTCAGGAGGTAGAGCCACAGGTCGCCTGTTAACCGCAAGGTTTCTGGTTTGATTCCCTGCTCCCCCTAGCTAAGTGTCGAGGTGTCCCTGAGCAAGACACCCCACCCTAACTGCTCCCAATGAGCTGGCTGTCGCCTTGCATGGTTGAATGTGGGAGGTGAATGTGAGGAAATAATTGTAAAGCGATTTTAGTGGCCACAGGTTATAAAAGCTCAATATAAATGCAGTCCATCTATATTTACTAGTTATGACTTGAGCATTGTGTGTCTTTTTTTGTTCTCTCAAAGGCGACATATGTTGGTACATATAAAACAAACACAATATTTAGAAATACCATTGAGATTATCGAGAGCAAAATAGTTTAAGGCACTGTAGTTAACAAATGAATACTACAAAAATGGCGGTGTGTGTCTAACCTTCATGACGTTGAAGAGAACCTCCTGCCCCAGGCTGTCCTGGCCCTTGAAGAACTCGTGTTCGGGGTAGGTGCGGGCGATGTCCCGGCGGATCAGCTTCTCACACGGCGACGACATCTTCAGCAGCTCCGAGTACTGGTTCTTCACAGGCATGTCGGTGGCATTGCCTAGCAACTGCCAGACAATTGCCCTGAAGTGATGGGGAATGCCCTTTCTAATCAACTCCTGGTTGACAGAAAGAGACAGAGACAGAGAGAGAGAGAGAGAGAGAGAGAGAGAGAGAGAGAGAGAGAGAAGAAAAGCGAGATTAAATCATTTGATATTCTGTCTCTGCTAAAAGATAGTGACCAGATTTAAACGAATTAAACAATGACCATTCCAAACCAGTGCCATATGTGACCTGCCATGAAATGTTTTAGTAATTTTAGTAAAAACAACAAAAAAGCAAAAAAAAGGCTAAATTGAATCTCTTTCATCAGCAATTTTGTTGATAATGGGGTCCAATGTCACTTTGGCTTGTTTTTTATTGTCCCCCAGGTTTGTTTGTCTCTGTCTACTCACCTCTCTCTCTCTCTCTCTCTCTCTCTTTCTCCCTCCCTCTCTCTCTCTATCCCTTCCTCTCTCTCTCATCCATTGCAGTAAGAGAACGGAAAACGCTACAATTCAGGACGCTCTCTCTCAGCCCACCTTGAGCAGTTTGTCCTTCTTGCGTCTCCACTCGTCCCACTCGTTGACGATGCGTCCCCAGAGGATCCAGGTGTCCTCCTCCAGGTGGGAGAGGTTGGAGGAGGCAGAGGAGCTGGACACCAGCGAAGAGCCACTGTTCCTCCGCGAGCCGCTCATCGAGCGCATGGACTTGGAATCGGCCTCCAACAGCCTGGGGGGAAGAAACATGTTAGGTTTTTATTGTTTTACACATCCAAGTGATGAATACACAAATGTGGTTCTGGCGCAAAATGTTTACATTTATTGGAATGCAATGGGATCACAGAGAGGATGTAAATGTACATCATTATAACTCTGCAGGGAGGGACCAAAGACAGAGGAGAGGTTAGCCAGGGATGGATGAGAGAGAGAGGGAGGGAGAGAGGATGAGAGAGAGAGAGAGAGAGAGAGAGAGAGAGAGAGGACCAGAGAGAGAGAGAGAGAGAGAGAGAGAGAGAGAGAGAGAAAGAGGACAAGAGAGAGGGAGAGAGAGAGACAGAGAGCGAGAGACAGTCAGACATACATACACGCACTTTTTTTCATGGTTGGAAAAAAAGAAAGTACCCTCTAGAATGGCGAAAGTCCCATATTGGCTGCTCTTCACATGGGAAAAAAATGATTGAGTGCCCGATAGGGTGCCCCTTCATGCAATAAATTATGATGATGTGCCCTCTAGAGCGAGACAATTTCGATGTATCTTAATGAGTGCCATTCTAGTGGGGAAAATGTGATGCAGTGCCCTATAAGGTGTCCTTACAATGGTCTAAACTTGACGTTCCCTATGGGGGCCCTTCCAGTGGAAAAGTGCCCTCTATGGGACCCTTTGGGACAGTGTCCCAAAAGGACAGTGTCCCAAAAGGACAGTGGGACAGTGTCCCAAAGGGTGCCCTTTCCAGTAGAGAAAATGGGATGCAGTGCTGTGAAATAACATGATGAATGCCCAAATAGGTGCCCCTCTAATGGAGAAGTGCCCCTCCAGTGGATAAAATGTGATGCTGCGAGAGGCAGCACTTTGAAACGTTGGGTCCAAAGCTGCAACAGCGAGGAGATAAGGATAAAGCTAAGTCCTCTCACTGCTAGCAAAGTACTGGCTTGTCTCGCAGAGAGAGAGAATAGAGGGAGAGAGAGAGACAGAGAAAGGTAGACAGATAGAGACAGAGACAGACAGAGATTAGAACAGCATTGTTCGGATTCCTTAAACCCGTCTGTCCAGTTGTAGAACGATACCGGTTGCGGTCATCGACATCGGAAGCGTGTACGCTTGTCTTCTTTGCAGTTAAATTGATCACATAAATAGTGTCGGGTTGATCTGGTCCTCATGAATGTTGGACTACTGAAGTGCTATGCAGTGCATCCGGTGCATCCAAAATTCAACTCCGTGTAGACAGGATGAGAGAATGGAGAGAGAGAGAGAGAGAGAGAGAGAGAGAGAGAGAGAGAGGGTAAGAGAAAGTCATGTAACCTCTGCTACTGTTAAGGCTTGAGAGTTGTTTGTGAAATAAACATTTTAAAGGTTTATAGTTTCCTGTGTTTTTAGTTTTTAGTTTTGAGGTGTGGTTATACTTTTAATCTGGATCACCTGATAACATAATGTTCATCTTAATCAAGGAGGAAGACTATTTCATAATACATGATGCATCATAGCTTTTTGCATGCTGGTGGGGCCCCACGTCATGCAGTAGGTGCCGCCACCCCCTCCGCCCCTGCCCTTCAAACAGCCTGAGTCCGGTACTGCATACACGTGTTTGTGCGTGAGAGTGAGAGAGAAATAATGTGTGTGTGTGTGTGTGTGTGTGTGTCTGTGTGTGTGTGCGCGTGTTCTGTAACGAGAGGTCGTCTCTTGTGTTTGTCTTCAGCAGTGTGCGGTACTCCAAATAAATGAGTGCAAAACCAAAGGGTTTGTAAAGAAAAGTGTCTTTGTAATGCATTCTATTCCATTAACAAAACAAAGGAAAAACTTATTAAAAGGGAGTAAATCAGATGTTTCTTGGTTAACTCAAATCAATGACAAACTACAACAACAAAAGTACAACAAATTCAAAATGCTTTCAGGTTTGTTCATTCTGGGGCAGGGCTGCTAGCTCCCCTGTAAACACCCCTTCAATTCAGTTTCAATAAGCAGAGGACAGCTTAATGAGCAGGTGACCATTATCAGCCAATAAGAGGTTATGCGTGTAATAGCATGTGTTAACCTAGAGAGGAAGTCATCTAATGCAATCATTCATTGGGTGAATGAAGTCCACTTTCACATTATTAACTATAAATCTGTGAAGCCTAAATAAGCAGGAGCAGATTGAGGACCAGTGGAGTGTTGTGGTGTCCAGGTCTGACAACACTGATAATGTACAACACACAGTCTGTTGACCTCCTGGTGCAAGCAGAACTAATGGTTCAATAAAGAATATTAGTCAGCACTAATATCTCGGGCGCTGAAGAAACACCCTCCTACTCCTACCTCCTTACACAAAAAATTGACTTGCATAACTCCAATTCATGTTCATTTATAGCATGGCCTGGGTGAATACTCGATTCCGATTGGCTTTACTAAGATCGTCTCTATTTACTGAAGTAATAAGGTAACGTCAGGCATTAGTCTGACCATTAGTCTGACCCATATATTTCTCCGGTCATTTGTTGTTTGTTTACAGGCACACACAAGTAAGCTAAAAGTTGTACTTTTGAGACAGAATTACACCAAAATATGAATCAACACCCTTATATTTTTAAGTGGCCATGGTATAAGCGGCCATAATCCATGACGAGGTGTGCATGTATCGAAAAATAATGCACTTCGTGGAGGTTCATAGCCCCCGCGTTGTGCATTATTTTTTGATACATGCATACCTCGTTGTGGATTATCCCTTCTTACATAGTCTGCTGGACTTTCCTTGTATATGATCCGTTGGAAAAATGGTAATGATTAAACACTTTTTAGCAAAAGAAATCCAAACTGGTTTATCAGACAACCCCCCCCCCCCCCCCCCCCCCCCCGATCTTGATCTTATCACATATCATGCTAATCGGTTAGCATCCTCTGCGAGACCAGATTGTTAAAATGTCACACGAGTTAGTTTCAGTGAGACGTATTAAAGAGCCGGATGTTTATCTAGTTACCTGCTGACTAGCAAACAATAACAACACTGCTTGACATGAGCTGTTAGGGCCAGACAGTGACTCAACTCTCTTCTGATAGGCTGTAGCTAAAATCATCATGTGTTCTAAACACAAACACAAATGTGAAGTTACTCTAAAACACTTTATATAACTGTGCCTACAAAAAAATACAATCTGTGAACCCAATTGCTTAGATCCTGACTCTTCACCCATGAGTGTGAGGTTAGCGATGGCTGTTAAAGCTGTTGTAAGTAAGATTCGTAAGAGAGAGCACAGAAAAGAGAGCAAGATTTTCAAACTAAACAACCAAAAAAAGAAACATTATTTTTCGATAATATGCACGGCCATGACGCAAGCAGCCTCATCACCGGTCTAAAAATGAATGCGCTAAACGAAACGTTAGTAACTGTCAACTTGGACCGGACTCGGGGGGACTACGTTTAGAAATCTTCCCCATTGCCATGTCGTTACTAAGATCATCTCTTTTTACTGGAGTAATAAGGTAACATCAGCATTCCATATTAATCTCATGTTAACTGGCATTAGGCATTAGTCAGATCCATATATTTCTTCGATCATTTGCTGTTTGTTTACAGGCACTAACAAAGTAGTGCGATCAGAAAGAAGAAGAAATAATGGTTAAGAAGGGTTTGCCGCCGCGAAGTGCATTATTTTTTGATACATGCACACCTCGTCGTGGCCACTTACGAATCAATTAAAAAAATCAATAAAATCAATTAAAAAACGTGTTACGATCACGTCATAGTGCCATTATCAAAATTTTATCAACACCCCTTAAGCCAATCAGAAGCAAGTATTCACCCAGGCCATGGTATAAACTAAAATAATAGCTCTTAAATCGTACGTACAGCACCTTTAAGGCTAAACACATGCCTTGTTCAATAGTGTCTGCCCAGAAGAGCATCTAGCACGTAATTACATCTAGAAGGTCAATGTGGTTGTCATGACTCCCAGAATGCTTCTCATTTGTCTTCTTCTATTTTGAGTTTAGTTTACCATGTTGACCGCGGCGGTACTGCAGAGCAGAACCTGGTCGCTATGGAGATCTGTGTGTGACATTAAAATTGCTCGCTGAGATGTAATGCTGCACACTTTAGGGAGGTAACGCTTTTGGTCTTCTGGTGTAAAATCTAAATTGATGAAATATATTAATCATATATAGGTATATTGTCGATGAACAATTTCATTGTTCATTGTTAATCTTCAATTTATTTAACGTCATTTAACTTTCTATAGTTTTTAGACAATTTATTTACTATTTACTAATTTAGTTGATTCTTTAATCCAAAGTGAATTCAAATCCATGTCATTAAGGAGCCAGGATGCTTACTAACCCTAACCCTAACTGATCAAACACAGTACCTTTTGGCTGGGATTCTACCCCCCTAGCCACTACAAATACAAATCAATAATTAATAAACATATATACATATAGAAAAATCTAAATAAATAAATTAGATCAACTATGTTGTAACCTTAGTGCACTTCCACAACCTACTGAAAACTACTAAACATATATTCAATACATAAAAATAATAAATACAAATAAATTAGACCAAAATAAATTAGATCAAATATGTTGTAGTGTACTGCCACAACCTACTGAAAACTCCTGAACATATATTCAACATTTTGGTAAACAACTATATTTAACATATTACAGTCACTCAGTCCAAGGAAATAAAAGGCTGGTCCACCGTCATGATCCAGAAGTAACTGAATAAATGTTCAACTACAACTTAAGACTAAATGAAAATTATTTAGGCCAACATAACAAATGCTGGTAGGGCTGCTCGATTTTGGTAATGTAATCTCTTAAAGGCCTTTAGCCAGAAACACCAGCCTGTTTACATGTTAGTTACTGTTTACTTTCCGTCATCTTGGCTCCAGCCGGGGGGTATACTACGAAGCTCGATTAGTGGGTTAGCGAGGTATGTTACGCTCAAAGCCTGGGTTAGCTGTCCTACGAAAGTCGCTCTCTTTTTGCGTCGCTATATCACCATGGTAACTTATGCTGGCAACCAAACCTGGTCGGGAGGAGGTTTTCAGCTCAGACTTTCCGATTAGATCGGCTTCTTAAAGCTGAGTGCCGCTTTCGGGACAGATCTGATCCCTTGGCATTGCCTGAGGTAAATATATTAATTAATATATTAATATGTTAATATATAATATTGTTATGATGTTCTTTGAGGAAGAAGGCCGCCGACACAGGATCGCTTTTAACTCACTTTATTTGTTTAGCTTTAGGTCTATTATCTATAAAGCAAAAGGAGGGGTATTGTATTGTTCACGCGTGGAGCGACTCTTAGCTGGATATATAACAGATACACGGCCTCTAGAGTTTCTACCCCCCCGCTGCTCGTGCCCTCGATAGTACCTGGGCAGGCGTGGCCTCTATGACGCATAATATGCTCTGATTGGCTAGTGTTGAGCGCCCGCCCCCAGTGTATTATGTGTGCTGCCATCTGGTGGCCAGGTGCGGTTAATACAGCTTATATATTTGTTTCTATTCCCTAGTGGCTATGTGTAGATATTACAGCTTATGTATTTGTTCCTGTCCCCTTGTGGCTATGTGAGGATATTACAGCTTAGTGTTATATGTGCTATTATACAGTACATTCGTCACAATATATAGGGTTAGGGTTAGGGTTAGGGTTATCATATTTAGAACTCTCCGTTTTCGCTGTACACATAAGTAGCTGCTAGTTCAAGAGGACGTATTTAGTTCAAGTATTTTCAAGAAAGACGTGTTTTTCTTCTTCTGAATATGTAAATAAAACATATCTAAATATGTTCGTGGTGTTTCCAAACTTTTTGCCAACACAAACTGTCAAGTTGCAAGTTATCAACTTGCAGGTAAAAGAAAACACCAGTATACGTGAATGAGCGGTAGAGTGGCGGTAGCACATCAGTCTTGAGATTCTGCATGCTGGGTTCGTTTCCCAAGTGAAGTGCATTTATGTGTAGTTTAATAAATTATATTTCTTATGTCATATGGAATACTTATTCATTAATGTTATGGAATTATCCAGTTTGGTAATCTAGATGGGGGTAAAAGGCATGATGATGGACAGGCAACATATGAACCCCGGTCGCTGGCGTTCAGCTCACATACTAATCCACCACACCGCCGTCGCTACCATCCAGCACATGCAATACGTTTCTTACATATAGGATGTATTTGAAAGGAATTCCCTAAATTGCACAATAAAGCAACCCCTCTTGACTGTTTGAAATATACGCTTCAAATAAATAATGTGATAGCAGAATGATAAAGTAAATAATAAGAAAATAGATCTACCTCAGGGACGATAACCTATGTCAATATCCTTGCCTAAGGAAATAGGCTGGAGTAACTGAACTTAAATAAAGGAATACCAATGCATTTCTGACAATTGATAGGTGATCTGTTCGATTTGTATAATCAGGCTTAATGTTAGTTTACATTTAATATAAAGTTTATCCCTATTTTTTTTTTAAAGCTTTTATTTTTTATTGTGGCCTACAGGCTGCTTCATTTCAAACACGGGCTTTACGGCGCTGTTGAGAGCTGCTTTTCTTTTTTTTTCCCATGCTACATCTTTGCAAATTGAAGCAAGGTATGGGGAGTCAGAGAGAGGAATTTAACTTTTTTGTAGGCCTAGGCTTATATGCTTTTTGTTCCTATATAGTAAAGGATTATTCCTCTCTCGGGTTAAGGGGAGGGTGTGGGGTGGATAAAGGTTTGCGACTGGGGATCTCTCTTTTTCTTTTTTTCTTATGTTTCTTGTCATGGCACGTTTTCTATTTTATTTTCTTAATTGGAATCAGCGTTGAAAGTATTCAGTTAACGATTACTTCTTTAGATAAAGACAATGGTTAATTTAACGATACTGTCATGGAACGTGCAAGGAATAAATAACCGTTTGAAGAGAGCAAGTTGTTTTGATGTAATTAGTAGAAAAGCAGCACAGATTGCAATGCTCTGCGAAACTCACAAAAATATCGACATGGTTGGTAACGAAAAATATAAAGTCATTTCCTCATCATCTGCCACCAATAAGACAAAAGGTGTTATTATTTTAGCACACAACAATCTGAAATATTCAATACTGGAGAAAGGAAACGATCAAGACGGTCGAATTGCCTATGTGAAGGGGATGTTCAGTGGCACAAAGCTAGCATTGGTAGCAGTTTACGCACCAAATACGTATGACCCAATTTTTTTTTCTCACCTTTCTGAAGTTCTTGCAGGAATGGTAGAATATGAAGTGATTCTTGGGGGTGATATGAATTCAACCCAATATTAGATCAATCAGATAATACTACTCTCACTCAAGCAACCCTAGCGTTACAAAATATGGCAACAAGAAATGCATTGATAGACATTTGGAGAATCAGGAACCCTGATTTAAAACAATTTACTTTCTTTTCAACAAGGCACAAAACGTATTCTAGAATTGATTATATTTTGGTCTCTGCAAAGATAAATCATTTAGTTCAGAAAACTGACATTATCCATATGTCTGTCTCTGACCATCATGCAATGTTTTGTAAGTTGTCTTTCCCTAGTAGTCCTAAGGCAACTAGGTGGAGGTTCAATTTGAGTTTGTTATCTAATCAACAATTCTGTGATCAATTTAGAGAAAAGTTTCAAGAATTTATAGATATTAATCAAAACTCTGTCAATGATGTAAGGTATTTATGGGACGCTATCAAAGGTTTCATTAGAAATCATTCAATAGCATTTTCTTCTGGTGCTAATAAGATTCAACTGAAAAAAGTGTCTGATTTAGAGGCTGCCCAGTCTTTATTAACAGCAGAACAACAAAGACATTTTGATCCAGAAAAGGAGAAAGAATTATTGAAGGTTAAAATGGAGTTAAATACAATTCTCACACAGAGAGCAGAATTTTTAGTTCATAGAGTTAGACAAATAGATTATCTGGATGGGAGCAGACCTAGCTTTTTGCTAGCCAATAAACTAAGAAATAATGATAAGCTGGCTGATATATCATCGATCAAGTCAGAAGGGGGCATTTTATTACATAATCCAGAATCAATAAATCAAGAATTTAAACATTTTTATGAGAAACTATATACATCAGAGAAGCAAACTACTCGTAGTGAAATAGATTGTTTTTTTGATGGCTTAAATCTCCCTACAATTTCAGCGGAACACTTTAACTCATTAGAATCTTCTCTAACTATTGAAGAACTTCACAACGCCTTAAAAGACATGAACCGTGGGAAATCACCTGGTTGGGATGGAATCCCACCAGAGTTCTATCTCAAATTTTGGTCAGAATTAGGAATTCATCGTTTGCAATGATACAAACCGCAATACTAAAGGGTGAGTTCCACAGAGATGTGAACACAGCTGTAATATCTTTGCTTCACAAAACAGGAAAGGACCCAACCTTATGTACAAATTGGCGTCCTATATCTCTGATCAATTTAGATATTAAACTGTATGCTAAAGTTTTAGCCCTTCGTCTTGAAAAAACCTTGCCTATATTAATACATCCTGATCAGACAGGTTTTGTTAAGCATAGACTAGCATCAGACAATATTAGAAGACTTCTACACATTGTTCACACAGCTTCATCTATTAAGTCACCATGTGCAATTTTAACAATAGATGCAGAAAAGGCGTTGGAGAGAAATTTATTTTTATGTTGAAAACTCTTTATTGTAATCCTACAGCAATGGTCTTGACGGGCAACCAACTTTCATCACCATTTAGAATTGCTCGTGGGACTCGTCAAGGGTGTCCTGCCTCTGCGTTATTGTTTGCCTTATCAATTGAGCCTTTAGCACAAAAGATAAGAAACTGTCAAGAAATAAAACAAATAGTTCTGAATGGTACAACTCATGTAACATCTTTATATGCTGATGATCTCCTGCTTTTTCTTGATCATGCTCCATCATCACTTCCAAATGTTATGAACCTTATTAGTTCTTTTGGTTTAATCTCAGGATATAAAACAAACTTTAATAAATCAGCAATACTACCTTTAAACACAGCTATGACTGACATTAATTATCAATCGGAAATACCATTAGTATCCACTTTTAAGTATTTAGGGCTTGATATATATTCTTCTCTGAATGATATTGTTAATAAAAATTATAAGAAGCTGCTTAACATGATAAAGGAAGATATAAGTAGGTGGAACAACTTAATGCTATCTATGGCTAGCCGAATTTCTATGGTTAAGATGAACATACTTCCGAAAGTTAATTTTTACGTTAGCATGCTTCATCTACCTCCAAAATCAAATGTTTGGGATACGATTCAAAGTAAAGTATCACATTTCATATGGAATGGGCAAAAGCCAAGATTAAAAAATAAAATACTTCAACAGGACAAACATTTAGGTGGATTAGGAGTTCCAAATTTTGAACTATATTATTTATCGTTTATGATACGTGCCTTTACAAGGTGGTTTGAACCAGACTCAGGTATTCCCTGGGTTGAGCTGGAAAAACGGATCATACAGCCATACACCTTTAAAGATATTCTTTTTTCTGGTTTATCTAATAATTTTTGTCGTAAGCATTTTGGACCTTTGGTTTCTCATTCTATACACGTGGCATCAGGTAGTACAAATGGGCCAATGGGACACCAAGTGGCACCTTGAAACACCAATATTTAGGAACAATGCATTATTAATTGGAGGCAAGCCTATTATATTTCCACAATGGCAGAGCCGAGGAGTTCATAGTTTGATAGACATTATGAGTGAGACTGGTTTAATGTCATTTGATGAACTAAAAAGTCGTTTTAAGTTACCTGTAACATCCTTTTATTTATTATCAGAATGTGCCAATGGGTATAGTTACAGTATGGAACTTTGACCTAAAACACCTTGTGCAGGGTATTAATTGGAAAAGAGTCTGGAATAACATCCCTCTCACTTCTAGTAATTATAACAACCAATTAATTAATTATAAATTCATACATAGATATTACTTATCACCACGTAAATGTTGTCAACTTAGAATAATTACAACCCCAATTTGCGCCTTGTGTAATGCTAATGTAGTTGGTACCTATATTCACATGATATGGGAGTGCCCTGTTGAAATCTTTTGGAAGGAAGTTATTTCAATAATTTCTAATATAGTGAAAGTTAATATACCATTTCTTCCACATATAGTACTGTTAAATGATGACTGCGCTCTGAAATTAACCAGGCATCAAAAATTATTATTGTTTAATGGATTAACTGTTGCAAAAAAAGATGTTGGTTATCAGATGGAAACCTCCACATACTTTGAATATTCAACAGTGGTATTGTTCATTTTTGGATGTACTTTCACTAGAACTATCAATTGCTCGAGCATGTAATATGTCAAGTGAATTGATTAATACACTGTCTGAAGCGATTGTGCAAATACGCAATTCATTTTAATTTAATCATGTTTGTCTATTTTTCTTTTTTAGTTATGTATTTATACTTCCCTTTTTATTTATTTTAATTTATTTTAATTTTTCTTGTACCTTTCAAATTCTAGAGTCCAGTGTCTAGCTTAACCTAATATTTATGTTATACTTATTATACCTTCCTACATTTGCATCAATGAGGGAGAGGGTGAGGGGAGGGGAGGAAAGACCAGTCGCAAACAGGGAGGTCAGAGGGTGGGAGTTGGGATTGTATGTGTGTGTGTGTGTGTGTATACCCATGTATGAATTATTTATGTTTGACATATTGTCTTGCTATATGTCTGTATTGGGGTGTATGCTTTTTTTAAAAGACAGAAAAACCCAATCAATATTTGGTCACAAAAAAATAAATAAAGCAAGTTGGAGGTTGCTTTTGTGTTTTGCAATCATATGCACTCTATTGGGATTAATGGCGAACAATTCTTACGCATTCACAGAATCTGCTGTTTTTTGCCAGCACGCCTCCCTAGCCTTATTATGGGCAACTGTATCGCCCCTTGCCGTTATTTGCTTTTTAAACTCCTCGTATGAGTTCATAATCACTACTATTTGCTCCTCCTGAGTGACATACATAGTCCGTGTTCGCTCCGTCGGATCCATTGCGTCAAGGTAAATATCGTTGGGTTACACCCTTTTTATGTGAACGCGCATTGAAACTAAAGCGGAAAACCTGGCTTGACATATTTACTTTAAGTGAGCTTCGTGGAACCGTTTAACTCTGATCGCGAGTTTCGTATTTGTCGATCCAGGTTTTCCAAAGAAAGCCTGGGTATGTTCAGCGAGCTTCGTAGTATACCCCCCCGAACTAAACATGCCACAGCCTGGTTTGCGATTGACAGCGCCTCCCATTCATTTCTTATTGGTGGTGCAAAGACCGCAGACACCGTATGCATCACTAGGTCAGGTGTTGTGTGTGTTGTTCACGAGCACAGCAAGTTTCAAACACACACACAATCACCCACAGCAAACATTCTGACTTTTTGAGTTAACTTTATGCAAATGAGCGCGTATTGCGGTGTGCGTTTGGTCATGTGATTGGACAATCCACATTCAGTAAGTACTGGCGGACTCATGTTGGATTTCATTTCCTGGTTTTAAGCACTTCCATCCATAACGTTAACTCCCACAAGAAGCAACTAGAGAGGGCCACTGGATTTATAACACAAGACAAAACGAGAGCATCATTACGAAACGGAATGCGGCACAATAATCTTTTTATCACTCATTATCTTGTTTTCTTAATCATTGGAAGCCAAAATCATAATTTAAATTAAATATATATGTGTATATAGGTGTTAGGTATTCCATCTGTTCTTAGGGCAACCTAGGGTGGTTGGGGTGCACCCTACATCTCCATGGGAAGAGGATGTGTATATCCCACCTGTTCTGCTCCTCCAGCTTGGCCAGCAGCTCCAGCTCATCGGGACTCAGGCTCTCCGAGTCGGCCGGGGACACCGCGGGCGCCGACAGAACTGCATCGTGGGAAGATGAGTCTGGGCTAAGCAGGGGACTGCCTGTGGAGGGAGGGTCGGGGTCCAGGCCGGTAGGGGAGGATGGGCAGTCCAGCTGGGGGGGGCCATCTCTCTCTGGGCTGCCGCTGGGTGTTGACATGGTGGCAGAGGGGGCGGAGCCTGCTGAGCAACTAGGGGTGTGGTCAGATGGCGCCCGAGGGTCCTTATTGGCCGGCAAGCTGGCCTCACAGTCAATAGGATACCGAGTGCTTTAGACCTGTCACAGAAGAAAGCATGTAAATGATATTGACTGAATGCATGACTTATTTATCTGGTAAAGTCAGCCCATCCGCTTTTATAAGTGTGAAAGGTTGAAGTAGAAAAGCAGCCGAGGGCGATGAAGCGGTACAATGTATGGCTGTGCAAAATGGACTTTTCACAAATCAATAGCCATAATGTGGTTCATAAAGCCAGTAATAACTGCTTTGAAGGAGTGGCAACTAATCAATACATAGAGAGCAGATACTATTATACATGATCAATATGTGATAAACAAATACAAAAGAATAGATGTAACTAGTGTGTGATTGGAATTTGAAAATGTATATTGTTTTACTTATTATAGAAAAAATATGATATATCCCTGTTCTAAAAAACTTTTCAATTAAGCCTGTTGACATTGTTCTCTGTTGTTAAACAATTTTAACATTCACATTAGAGAAAGGACAGATGTTTGATGATGTTAATTTGTAATTACACAGATTTTCAACTGATTGCAGTTACTACTAAAAAACTAGAAACATTATTAATGTGTTTCATTCTCATTGGGGCTCAAAGCTCAAACACCAAATTGGCATCACTCCAACCACACAGGGGTCACATTTACATTTACATTAAGGGCTTTTGTCCAAAGCGACTTACAACAAGTACATTTGTCAGAAGAAAGTGCAACCATATATCGCTGTCGGTACAGATTTCACTAGATTAAGTTTCAAGCACACCCAATTGCTAAAAAAGTGAACCCATTGCTAGTATACAACAGAGATAGCTAGGGTAAGATGCTAAGTGCTAAGATGTAAAGTGCTAAATGTAAGTGCCAGGACATACGAACATACAAGAAGTGCTTAAGGTTTTTTATTTAGCAGAGGAAGGAGGCTAAGCAGAGTCCAGGTGAACTCTGAACAAGTGAGTCTTGAGTCTCTTGCAGAAGCTGGAAGCTGGTGAGCGACTCTGCAGTCCTCACATCAGCAGGGAGCTCGTTCCACCATTGCGGCGCCAAAACAGATAAGAGTTGGGACTTGGCTGTGCGACCTTTGCTAGCCCTTAGCGATGGCGGTACCAGCCGGCGAGCTGAGGTAGTTGAGCGGAGTGCTCTAGCAGGGGCTTGGGGTCTGACTAACGCTTGGAGGTAGGTAGGGGCAGTTCGGTTGACAGCCTTGTAGGTCAGTACCATTGTCTTGAATCTGATGAGAGCTACTACAGGGAGCCTACGGATGTTGTAGAGAGCAAATCTGCAGGATCGAGCCACCGCTGTGATGTTGGTCGTGCAGCAAAGCTGATTGTCAAGTACCACGCCGAGGTTCCTTGCGGTTGACCAGTAGGTCCATGTGAGGGCAGTCTTTCCCCGGCACGAAGAGGAGTTCAGTCTTGTCAAGGCTGAGCTTCAGGTGACAGGTCACAGGTCATCAGCAAACGTGTTTCGAAAGGAAATGATTGGATCCATTAAACTACACTAACCACGATGCACTCTATATGACATCTGTTTAGAGCAGACATGGAACTACTAGCTGACTGAAAATAATTCAAAACACATTGATCACCAGAAAACCTGCTGTCAGACAGTGGACTTGTCTGATGAATAATGATGTCCATTCCAAGACAGAGATACAAGACATCTGTATGCTGTAAGAATTAAGAATGAATGTGACTCATTAATGTATGGATATTGATGGGCAGGGAAGCAGCTACGCTGGGTTTGGTGTCAGGAGGTTGCATTCGATTCCCCATCACAAGCTCCTGTGCCCACACATACATAGAGGGGCCATACCACTATGCATCAACACTGCTGTGTGTTGTATATGTGTAGGCAATAATGAAAGGAACAGAGGAAGGCAGGAAGGAAGGAAGGAAGGTAGGGGAGGAGGGAAGGATGAAGGGATGGACAGATGAAAGAAATTAAGAGAAGGAAGTAAGGATGATGGGAGGGAAGGAAGGAAGGAAGGATGAAGCGAAGGAACGATGAAAGCAATGAAGGGAAATAAGGAATGAAGGATGAAGGAAGGAAGCATAGATGGACAGAAGGAAGGAAGGCATATGTGTGTGTACTGTGTTCATGTCAGAATGGGCGTCTATTCTGTCACCTCAAACATCAATAGTTCACTGATCACAACAGATGTCTCCAGCCAGCTATGTTTAATCCGTGTTGGTGTGTTGCACCTGAAGGTGCAGAATTCGACAGCATCGTGCCAATGACAAATAGCGTGCCCTGTTTGCTTCTATATCTCTCATCACGTTACAATCAAACACTCACGTTACGCGTGCACAGACAGCAAAAGACACACATAGGTAAGATGTTATGTTGTGCATGTAGCAATGTAATCTGAGTCCGGGACGACAACAGCAGCATACACTGTTTGTTTTAGGTGATCCACAGACCACAACAGACACTTCCTCTTCAGTCTAAATTACCCCACAAGCAAGGCTGGCAAATCACACACTACTGCTAATATAACACTGATGATACCCAGCTCCTTTTAAAAGCCCCTTGTCCATTCCTTGTTGACTCATTCATAAATGAATAATACATGGGCTAAATAAATGAAAACAATAATTTACCCTTTCAAATAAAACAAAACTGATATTTGTAGTGTGTTTTCTGTGGTGGGTTCTGATTGGCTGCGAAGAATGAAGTGTTGTTGCTGTCAGGTTCACCCTGAACTGGAGGCCGTGCTGATTAACATGAAGGCTAGGTTTCTAGGTCCACACACACACACACACACATGCAAACACACACACACACACACCCACACACACACACACACACGCACACAGACACACGCACACCAGATAAGCCATAACATTGGATCTGTAGACTACTCTCCCTCTCTCTATGTCTATCCCTTGCAGACTCTCTTTATTTCTCTATCCTTGTGTCTCTCTGCTCTCTACTATAATGTGGGGGAAACAATTGAGCTGTGCAGTAGCCTGCCTTGAGTTTATCCCCTCTCCATTAAATATGGAAGCTGTTACTGGGAGCTGCACAACACAAGTACGCACACACACGCACACACACAAAAATATATATTCGCATGGGCTAAATTAGGAGAGACAGCTAAGGGAGAGGAGAAAAAGAGTGAGTGAGAATGTGGGCAAGAGAAGTTCATAGTCATGCAGTACACAAAGCCATATATTATAGTACACTGTACTTGTCATAAATATGAAACTACAACCTCACAGAAAGTGTCCCACTGCTGCAGTGAAACACCCTCCTGCACATCCACAGGAGGGGGTCGAGGGGTGGAGAGGAGAGGAGGAGGACAAGGAGAAGAAAGGGAGGAGGAGAGGAGAATGGAGGACAGAAGAGGGTATAGGAGTTTAGAGGCAAGATAAGAGATTAGAGAAGCGAAGAGAACAGAAAAGAAAAGATGAGTGGAGAGAAGAGAATAGGGCGGTGAGAGGAGGGTGACGGAGAGGAGTCATGCACGAGGGGAGCAGAGAATAAAGAGAGACGAGAGGAGAAAGACAGAAAAGAGGGAGAAGGTGAGAAGTCAAGATGAAAGAACTGCAGAGCAGAGAGGAGGGAGGAATACAGAGGAGGTTGTAATAGGGACATGCGATGGAGATGGGGAGAGAGCATCAACACATGCTGAACGAAGGACAGCCCTGCATGAGCAACAGGGACAAGGACTGCATTCATGCGGCACGGCCCCCGACCAATCAAAGGCTCCATTAACACCCCCATGAGCACTGTCACGTCAACACAACCTCACGGCTAAACACACACACACACACACACAACACAACAACAACAACAACAACAACAACAACAACAATATGAGTCGTTGATAGTTTGTCAGATAGTTAGATTGTGTCGATACTGGTTCATAGGTTGTTTATTTTTCTGTGTATTCTTCTGGTACTTTATAAACACACACTAAACATACATGTCATTAAAGTTTTATACACGTACATTTTTTCAAGGATTGCTAGTATCTGCTGGGACACTGAAAGTGCTTGGAAAAGGGCGATGACATTGAGGCGATGTCATTGAAAACAGGCTGGCTTCCAAAATCAGTGAGTCACACACAGGACTATATAACAGCGAGGCGAAGGTGTCATTCAAACACACACGCACGCAAGCACGCACACACGTACACTATCTTATGAGGATAGCGGAGGAGACAGCAGGACCGTGTTGGGGTAGAGGTCACAGGTCATGGAAGAGAAGAGACGTTTTGCAGAGTTTGGCAGCCTGTCTCCTGTGTGTGGCAACTGGCCCGGAGAGAGAGAGAGAGAGAGAGAGAGAGAGAGAGAGAGAGAGAGAGAGAGAGAGAGAGGGAGAGAGAGAGAGCACCAGAAGGAGAGATAGATGAGAGCTGACACTCCTGCGTCACTGTGGAATCACTGGGAACCACTTGAATAAGTGTGTATTTGTGTGTGAAGGTTGAATGTTACAGTGCTACGGTGTGTTTTGATGGAGCTCATTGTGTGAGATAAAGCTCTGCTAACCTCAGTGGCCCTGCGTGTCACTCTGTGATCCACAGATCCTCATTCTGTGCGTGCTGCATGCACATGCTCTTGTGTTTGTGTGTGTATGTGTGTTTGTGTGTGTGTCGGTTTTGGTCTCCCCATTGGACGGTTGCTGGTCGTGCACAATTGTGTTATTGTGTGCCGATCGGTTATGCTTCAATGCTTCCAGTTGAAGCATCTCTCTGTCCACATACACACACAACACACATACACACAGCCCTCTCTAATACCATCATATGTGCACGCAAACACACACACACAGCCCTCTCTGATACCGCCATATATGTACATACACACACACACACCTCTCTGATACCACCATGTATACAGACAGGCACACACACACACACACACACACACACACAGTCAGGGCGCATTGTAATTTCCCTCAACAATCTCCCTCAACAAAGCAAGGACAATTACACCAATATTACTGCTAGAGGTGAAAACTAAAAGCATAAAAACAGAAAACCTAACCAATAGACACATATGTCTAGGGGGAGACGAGGTGGGGGTGTTGTTGTACACCGCTCCCTCCCCACTACCCACCCCACCCTCCCCTCTAGACCCCATCCCGACATCAAGAACCACCACTTTGTGTGTTAATCCTGCGCTCTGTGTCTGTTTAACCTCCCTGTTGACAACACATGATCTCATGACTCGTCTGGTCTAGCCTGGTCTGTCCACTGACAGAACACGTGACTTGTTGGCTTGTTGTTCCTCAATGCGTTCTATTGTGAACAACATGTCACATATGTTCTGTTTCTTGTTTATTTAAACCCTGATGTCGCATTGCCCAGAGCACTTTAAGATTTTTTCTGTGAAAGCTATTCTTGAATTGCAATGTCTCCGTTAGGTATAATGAATGGATAATAAATGACTAAGAAAGACCTAGATGTGTTTTTCAATATTGTCTTGTCGGTTATATGTAATATTGTCTTGGACCCCAGGAAGACTAGCTGGTTGTCAAGGCATCAGCTAATGGAGATCCTTATAATAAACAAATATACAAAAAAATGTGTTCATTAAGTAATATCACAAAATGTACTGCAACACTAACCATGATGCTTGCTGCAGTAGCCTATAATTACCCTTAACAGGGGGGTATACTACGAAGCTCGCTGAACATATCCAGGCTTTCTTGGGAAAACCTCGATTGCTAAATACGAAACTCGCAATCACAGTTAAACGGTTCCACGAAGCTCACTTAAAGGTAAATTTGTCAAGCCAGGTTTTCCGCTTTAGGTTCAATGTGCGTTCACATAAAAAGGGCGTAACCCAACGTCATTCACCTTGACACAATGGATCCGACGGAGCGAACACGGGCTGTACGTCACTCAGGAGGAGCAAGTAGTGATTATGAACTCATACGAGGAGTTTAAAAAGCAAATAACGGCAAGGGGCGATACAGTTGCCCATGCTGGCAAAAAACAGCAGATTCTGTGAATGCGTAAGAATTGTTCGCCATTAATCCCAATACTCTATTAGGATTAATGGCGAACAATTCTTACGCATATGATTGCAAAATGCAAAAGCAACCTCCAACTTGCTTTTTTGTGTAATTTAGGGAATTCCTTTCAAATACATCCTATATGTAAGAAACGTATTGCATGTGCTGGATGGTAGCGACGGCGGTGTGGTGGATTAGGATGTGAGCTGACGCAGCGACCGGGGTTCATATGTTGCCTGTCCATCATCACGCCTTTTACCCCCATCTAGATTACCAAACTGGATAATTCCATAACATTAATGAATAAGTATTCCATATGACATAAGAAATATAACTTTTTTTTAATAAACTACACATACCCACTTCACTTGGGAATCGAACCCAGCACGCAGAATCTGAAGACTGACGCGCTACCGCCACTCTACCGCTCATTTACGTATACAGGTATTTTCTTTTACCTGCAAGTTGATAACTTGCAACTTGACAGTTTGTGTTGGCAAAAAGTTGGGAAACACCACGAACATATTTAGCAGTGTATTTAGGGCAGCTGCAACCTTGCGTATCGAAAGGCACCTTTTTGCTGATATTTTCGGCATCACCAACTGTATGCAAATATGTACCCGTGGCAACAAATCGCAGTGAAACACAGACACACTGCGCACGGCTTCTTTTTGTAGCATTGCCTACATAAGGTCCAACAAGGACGATCAAATAGCAAATACCCTCTGATGAGAACCTGTATCTCTCATAAAGGGATCGGATCTGTCCCGAAAGCGGCGCTGCAGCTTTAAGAAGCCGATCTAATCGGAAAGTCTGAGCTGGAAACCTCCTCCCGACCAGGTTTGGTTGCCAGCATAAGTTACCATGGTGATATAGCGACGCTAAAAGAGAGCGACTTTCGTAGGACAGCTAACCCAGGCTTTGAGCGCAACATACCTCGCTAACCCACTAATCGAGCTTCGTAGTATACCCCCCAGCCTTTGTGTAAAAAGCATAGTTCGGAAATACATCATTATTACTCTTATTGATATTCAAATAGAATTATTATTGCTATTATTATTTTTGATATTATTTGTTGTTGTTATTATTTATTTTTATTATTAGTTTTTTTTTTTAAATTATTATTATTATCATTATTATTATTGTTGTTGTTATTATTATTATTATTGTTATTATTATTATTATTATTATTATTATTATTATTATAGTGGATGTTATTATTGTTATTATTACTCTCTCTGGCAGTGCTGCTAATGTGGTGCTTCAGCTCTATTAGGATCCTCTTACAATCTATGCCCTAATTAACTAAATGATAGCTCCTGTGTTCTGAAAATAACCCTCCTTCACCGAGAGCATGTAAACATTGTTGGCCCCACACAGATGGATTCTAGGATCGGTTGGTTTGGGACTGAATGTTACATTAAGTCTGGACGACCAGGAGAAGCTTCCAGGGCAATCGCACTGACATGGCAGCAGACAAATGAGAGCGTTTGTCCGTGGTAATGTACTCTCGGTAAATGTATTTAGTGTATGTGACTAACGTCTTCCTTTGGTAAATTTAGTTATGCCCATCCTGGGATCATTTGTTTCCACTCGATGTCCCTGCCAAGGGAACATGACTACAAATAGACATTCCCCACAAAAACCATAATTTACCATATCTATGGAAAAAGGGTTTCAGCAGCTTTGCTCTCCTCCTGCTGGTACATGGTCAGACACAGGCAGCAGATGATCTAAGGGAGGAACGAAGGCTTCCTGAGAATATGGACAGTGATTAGGGTTGCAAAATTCCCGGAATTTTCAAAGAGGGAAACTTTCCATGGGAATTTAAGGGAATTAACGGGAATTAACAGGAATTAACGGGAATTATGGGAATAAACTGGGAATTTTCAAAATTGAAGGTTGGCTCTTCTAGGGAACTTGAATATAGTTGAGGAAAGTATATTTTAGCATAATCTTGACTAAAACAAACAAATGCCATTCAAATACACTTGAATATCCATGCCATTCCTCAATCACATGCACAGAGCACACTGCTTACTGCATGGCTATTGAGACCACACCCCCTACTGGCACTGTGCATGCCTCCATCACATGTACAGAAGCACGTGTTCTACTATACTTACAAATAAATCTGTTGAAAACATTTTGAATGGATGTTTTCTTATGACTTCTGTTTATATTTATGCTTGGATATAATATATTCCCAGTTAGTTCTCCTAAATTCCCATTAGTTCCCATAATTCCCATTATTCCCATGGAAAGTTTCCAATATGGAATATAACCAAAATTTCCAAAATTCCCAAGCTTAACTTCCCATGGAAATTTACCGGAAACTTTCCGGAAATTTACCGGAAATTTTCCGCCCCTTTGCAACCCTAACAGTGATACATGCTAATCACTTGGTAATCTCACAACTGGATTAGCCCACCGGGAGATTATTCAGCAGAAGGTGATTGGCTACAAAGCCACAGTTTAGTGTGAGGTCAGAGTGGTGACCTCACACACAACACAAAATGACTCAAACACTCTGACACACACACACACACACACACACACACACACACACACACACACACACACACACACACACACACACACACACACACACACACAGTAGCATGCATGTGTCTGCATGAAACCACCACAGATTCTTCAGCTCTAGGAACAGCATAGCACCTGATCAGCATAGGCTTATTAAGGCTGATGTAACACTGGTGTTGGTCATTACTGTATTGCTATATATTGATGTAGAGTTCTGTAGACTTTTCCTGACTTGTTTTTACTAGCAGTGATATAAATTAGGAAAAAGAAAAAAAACATGAAAAAACAACAACAAATTAAGAACAAAACAAGCTCAGTACTATCGTGCGTCTAGTTGAAAGTCTGCATTACATTTAAAAACCCTACATTTAAATTTGATTTAGTTGGTGGTGGTGCAATGTGGTGCAATGCTGGTTGTATAGTTTGTTTGTTTCCAGCCTCTTGTGTAAGTCACTTGGACCAAAGTATTTTCGCATCAATAGGCGTAACAAATAATATGATTTAAGAATACATACTAAATATACTGCAAACTAGGCACACATATAACAAGTATAGACATTTGATAGTCTTACTTTGAGACTGCCATAAGTAATACAGTAGTACCTACTACTACTACTACTACTACTACTACTACTACTACTACTACTACTACTACTACTACTACGCTAGTGAAAACTAGCCTGTTTACATGATGATATATAGGCTGTGTGTATATCTGAAAGTACATGAAGGAAAGTTGGTGGACAGATGATAGATGTAGAACACACATCAATGCAGTTTGTAATTAATTTGTTGATCGAGTCCGTCAGTACATTTGTAGCTTACACACCACACAGTACACACCAAGTTGCTTCCACTGTTTGAAACCACCTTACTTTAAAATACAACTGTACGCGTGACAATGACTGCAATAAATAACAAAAACATTAATTATAATTTTATACTTGCAGACTTGCATTTATCAACATTTTATTAAAAAAATGTGTCTTTCTAAAACATCACAATGTCATTGTGTTATCTAATTAGATATTATGCAGACCAGACACACTGTAGCAGTTTGTATTATAAGTCTACCATGCCTATATACAGTTAATACCATACGTGTGTGTGTGTGTGTCAGACCCGGAGAAACACATTTGTGGACGGCATTACATTTTCTTGGGGGAGGGGGCACAATGATTTTTCAAAGTAATAATCATAATATAAATCCATTAGTTTTCACTTTTTGAAAGATATTTCAAAGCATATTTAATGTATTCCTTGTCAGTTCACATAATTGTTTTGCGGCAAGCAAATATCTTGTTTAAATAGATGTATTTCTTTGCATAAGCAAAACACCTCTTGTTAATGAGGGTTTCTCTGCAACAAGTTCCCATATCTTGCAGTGTGTGGGATAGTCTCTGGGCTATCTTTGCCAATTATGCATCTTTCCTCAACATATACTCAAATAAGGACAAAGATAGCCACCATAAATGCAAGGCATTCTCTCCTCCAGGGCGGGCACAGGTGACTCAGCGAGCCCGGACCCATAATGCCGTCGATGCCGCCGGTAATGGTGTGTGTGTGTGTGTGTGTGTGGCTCCACACTGAATGTATTTGTATAGCTTTTTAAAATTAAAGTGTGAATCATGTATTATTGTCATCTATTTTAAAGGTATAATCTATACTGAGCAATGCAAAAAGCATTACTTTGGTGACCTAATACAAACAGTATGCAACTTCTTGACACTTCATGTTACAGGCGTACTATTGAAAAACTGAACCGATCGTTGTGGAGCTCTCCCACAGCACACAGATGCTTCCTCCTAGAGGTCAGCCTTTTGTCTACCAAACAACAGCATCACATGCATGGTGTTAATCATACTCCTACAGGGTTAACCACAGTCAATTATTTCCTCAGGTTCATGTTTCAAAAAGTAAAAATCCACTCTGCTCATGTATCAGTGAATGAGCAAAGTCTAAGACAATTTTCCATGTTGTTTCCATCTATCCAGATCTGTAGGCACATTCTCCACCACATTTATGCTGGCTAACTCCACTGCTAAAAAAGCCATAACACAACCCGTCATAGATTGCCAACTACAGACCAGTCTCTCTTCTCCCCTTTATTTTCAAATCACCTGGATGGGTTGTCTTCAAACAAATCAATCTCTTGCTCCTACAGTGCAACCTTTAGGATCCCAACTAGTCTGGCTTCAACTGACTGCTGGTATAATTTTTTATCCGTGCTCATTTTGACATGTTGAACCATCATGCAGTCCCGTCAACTCTCTGATCTTGGTATTACTTTTCACCTCTCTGGTAGGTCCAACAGGGTTTTGCAGAAGGGTGTGGTGTCCAAGTCAAATCAGGTAAAAACCGGTGTGCCACAGGGGTCAGTTCTTATGCCTCTACTCCTCTTATTGTACACATCCTTACTAGGATCTAGCATTGAGGCGCATGGTTTGGTAAGGTTCCTCCTACCACTGTTAGGCAGATGATACTCAGCTTTTATCTTCCCACAAAGGAAAACACAGTCGATGTATTTAACTGAACTTTGATCCAAGACAGCTTATTGTAATCCCAAACAACATAAATGTTAAGCTTGGGTTGCACACTTAATGGATGTGCCCTTCACAAATGTGTATTGTTCAGTCCGAGTTCATTTTCCCCATCCTTTACAGGACGTTTTAGAACAGTAATGATGGATTAAGTAACTTTCTATCTCGTAACTAATTTGCATCTACCTTATCACAGTCTCTGTCTAGTTTTTCCTCTACTCCGCTCTTTTTCTCTAAAACACACTGATAAATACACAATGATACTCATTAGCGCATTCTAGTCAATACTGGTGAATTAACATTATTACGACTACAGGAAATCCAAACATTACAATGAATGAAATAATGAAAAACAAATAATAAAATAACTAATCAAAATATGTATAGGGGTATCTGTTAACATCTAACCATTTTCATACTTCCCACACTTGACATGTCATCCACCGATTCACTGTATACTACATCAGGGAGATCTGGCCTTGGTCCAGACCCTGGTCATATCTCATCATCCCCTCATTAAAAAAAATATTGTTGTTGTGATCCATGCCCTTACTCCTATTATGTACTTGAGTACTACTAACAAAGTAAAAAAAAAAAAAGTACCTTGTGTTAGTAGTGTCTATTATCTATCTCTCCATCCATCCATCCATCCATCCATCCATCCATCCATCCATCCATCTTTTTGTCCATCCATCCATCCCTCCACATGCAGAACAGCAGCAGCCATATAGTGGCGAGGGGCTGCAGTAAAGCAGAACAATAGACTGGTCAGAATGGGCAACCGGGGAGTATCCACAGTTGTAGAGAGTTAGCTGTGGGTTGCCAGGTCATCAGCCTGCCTGCTGTTTCCCTGTGTCAGCAGTGGACATCAAGTGCAGTGCACAGACTTGGTTGTTGGTGTCGATAGCGTATACAGGCAACCAGCCAACCGACCAGACCAAGGCAATGCTACTGATTCCATCTATCTTTACCTTTTAGCTATTTTCATTTAGTAAAAATGATTTCACTCAGCTGAGCTAACAGATGGTTTAAGAAGGCTCACTCTGTGCAGATTATCTGGTGTGTGTAGGTTTGATCTTGGCTGTAGCCTTACGAACAATACTACTCTCTCTCAAATTCTGAATGACAGTAGCTGAAAATCTAAAAGCAGGATATACTTGCCTCTCCTTCAGGTGATATTTCAATATTTGGTCTGGTTTTGTTAGGACCGGATACAACAAGATCCCATTCCTTGTGAATAATTCCATCCTTTGTGTTCAGTAATAGTACATTATTTACCATTGAATACTGAGCAGCACCCAGTGGATGCTCGGGTTTCCCTGCTATCTAAGAGATGCATGCTAGGATTATGAGTGGGGCACCTGATGCTCGACCCCTGGGTAAATAATGGTTACATCATGAATTAAACGTTGTCTCACATATGGAAAAAGTAGTTATTGTGTCTGCTGTGTGTGATCAAGGCATTAAGGCTGCTCAGGCTAAAGCCTCAACCCCACAACCAGAAGAGACCAATAGCCACCACACACACAACAGAAATCCAGATGCCAGGCCAGGGAATGGAAACAACCTGTTAGTCAGTGCAGACACATCCAGCAGTCACAATACATATGGTCATGTCGGTAAACATCAAGCTGACGATGAATACGTAAACATTCAGGTTAATCGCAGCTTCTGCTTAATTCAATTGATTTAATTGGAACAATGGTTATTTCAGGTTTCTAAAAAGAATGCTTTGTCTTGATTGATCTTGATTAATCGATCAAGACTTTGATTAATCTAATCTAATCTAAACCTAATCACCCCAAAAGGCTCTTCACTGTTAGCCAAATTCAGATCTTTATGATTTCAACATGGTGGCTGTTAAATCAAGCTTCAAATCATAGTTGTGTTAAATGAAATTGACACAGAATTTCAAAATGGCTGCTTATTTATTTCAATGGAACTTGCAGCTGAGGATCAATCTACATTAGACGATCGCAGCCCTCCAACTCTGTTCTGAAAGGAAGGCGTGAATTAACCCTTGAATGAATACATTTGTGTTGTGAAAGCCAACATTGTCCGAAACACACGCACATGCACGCACACGCACACGCGCGCGCGCGCGCACACACACACACACACACACACACACACACACACAGATAAACACAAAGCCTGTGATTGTATTGACATTGTCAGTGACCTATGGTGCAAGCTTAAAGCAGCACCAAAGACTGACATGTTCAGACATTTGCTGGGATAGTGTGTGTGTGTGTGTGTGTGTGTGTGTGATGACTAGATGAAGACACTGATTAGCATTGTGAGATAGGCTGCTAAGAAACAAGGGCACCAGGATGTGAGCATCAGATGGTTGTTTACTGACGAGGAAGACTTGTGAGTGGATTTGACTGATGATCCGCAACCTTTCCTTTAATTCAAACAGGGAACGATTGCCCCATTTAATCAGTTTAACGTTTCTATGAAGGGATGATTAGCTGTACCTAATGAATAATAACCCGAATGACGATAACAAGATCACCGGAGTCACTTTATGAGACTAGATCAAATATACTTGGTTTGTCTAGGTTTAATATAGGCCTACAGCCACACTGTACCTACTTGTAAGTCAGAAACGTGTCATTCATTGGACACAACGATAATCGAGTAGGCCTATGGCAGAAGGTGACTCATAGTCCTATCATGTTTTGCGATGACATGGCCGCACATTTACATAAAGCAGGGCCACGGGTATGCCCTTATAGTGACCATGCTGCTTATAGCCTATATTTAGTCATGGCACATTGGATAGTCTTACTCTGAGGCGATGCGTTGGGCTCGGTGAATAACGGGCCTAGACACACCGCAGTCCGCCGTCGGCTTGGTTTTACATCTGTCGCAAACATAACACACTGTAGATGCATGTAATGTAATCGATTTACAAATGACATGATTGTGTACCCGCATAAAAAAATAGGCCACTGTTATAAGCCGCAAATCTGAATAGATGAGAATACAAAGCAGACAGTACAATGAGGAGACTGCGTGTAGTCTCTTCATAGGCATGTTGTACAGCGGAATTTTACAAGGTAGGTAATGAAGGGAGAACAGATGCGGTTGATCATCAGGCTATGGTTTGGACGTCCATGTCTCCAATTCTGTAAATACGACTATTTCGTTATCACGCTATATTTGCAAATACCCATGCCTCAGCAATTATAGGCTACGTGATATAATATTAATAAAACCGCGATGATCTTATAAACGGTTCAAATAAAAAATAAAAAATATAAATATGCCTACCTGCATTGTCTTTCTGTGCTCGGATTTGGAGAGACTCGTTTCTCCAGTGATCAACTGGCTGCAAACAGCTAATCGCCGTAATAGATGAGCGGATCGGAGACAGCTCGCAGCTCGCAGCGTCCTTTAGTCCGCCTCAGACACGTCGCCGCTACGCCATAGCGGGGAAAACCCGGTGCGCGTGCGGCATCAATGGGAGG
The DNA here is from genome assembly GCA_030340625.1 of Merluccius polli. NCBI lineage: Eukaryota > Metazoa > Chordata > Actinopteri > Gadiformes > Merlucciidae > Merluccius > Merluccius polli. The sequence goes on from JAOPHQ010002276.1 coordinate 143,835, forward strand.
AAGAGACGTCGTTCTCCGTAGAAACACGTCCCTAGAAACACATCGTTCTCAGACCATGTCCACAATAACACTGTAAAAGCCACAGGGCGGATAGTGAAACCGCCTGCCAGTTCATACGCCTCTAAGCAAGGCACCGTGAATCATTTGCCTAAGACATCATAAAGAGCTGATCTTTGATATATCTTCAACGAGGTGGGGCAAGCCAATCACATTGCAAAATAAAATGTGACTGACATGTCAGAAACCAATCATCTGATCTCTCTACGCCAGGACAACACCGTAAGCCAATTACGTGTTACTTTTATTCTGCGGTAAGGCGGGACTCACAGGTGTATCTCCAGATAAGATTGACACAAATACCCGTGTGACAGAAATAGCATTTGCTTTGTGAATACACATTTCTATAGTAGCCAGAATAAAACCGCTGTAGTTTCGTTGTTGTCGAGTTGATAAAAATATTGAGCTTACCTTTAGTCGTTTCGAGGACCACATTTCCATTTAATATGAGCTATATATAGGCCTGTATTAATTTAGTACTAAAAAAAGTAGGACAATTATAGCCTATATTTATAGGCTAGGCTATCAAGTGAGTTGAAGCGGACATATTGCCCTCTGATGAGAGAAAAAAACACATTAGCCTACTACCATTCGTATTACTTGTTATTAAATAACTATTTGTAATAATGGCAGGCTTGAGTAGCCTAAACTACGAGTAGCTCATGTACTCGATGAACACATTGGGTGTCATATCGGCGTTCATATAAGGGTGTTAGGCCTACAAATAACCGCCCTTTTTACCCGATTATTTAAAGACAGATTCGTGTGTATTAGCCTATTCAACTTTATTGTCATTGCAACCTTTAATTTTCTGCCACGACAATGGAGAAATGACGGAAAGACCGAAACTAATTGAGCTAACCAATCCGGTGTCCGTCAACTGGATCCAGCGAGTGGAGCATCTCTGGTAAACACCGTAGAGCAGCATGGAGTATGGCTGTATAGCCTAGGCCACATGTCAGCAGCAGTAAGAAATTGGATGTCGATGCTTTACTCCAACAAGGAAAATAGTAGGCCTACAGAGTGACATTAATCAGTGCTTTTCATAAGCAATGATTGGATGGATCTCTTAGTACAAACATATATGAACATTTCTCTTGTATGAATAATGGTTAATTGAATCTTCATTTCAGTTCAAAAGCTGATGAGGATGCATGTTTCCAATTTTAGGAACTGCCCTCTCACCTACAGAAACATCGAGGCCCTCACCCATTCCCTGCACTTCACCGGCTCTTCGCTGGGGAATCTACCCAGTTCTCCCCGCTTCCCGTCGCTCGACTCAATGCTTACAGAATGAAGAGGCTTTCAACTACTACAGCCTGGACCAAATGAAAAACACACCTCTGTGTGCCGACTGTGATGATGTCTTCCACTGGCTCTCTGGTGACAGCGTACCACCCAGACAAGGTTGTGCTAGCTGAGCTCAAGGCTAACTCCAGGAACCAGTGCTACCCCATGGAGTCGGGTGGCATGCATTTCTTCAGGGTGTTGACCTGTTTTCTACTCCGGAGGAGAAGAGGTGATGGGAAGATGGAGAGTAACTGCCTACAGTTCACATGATGCTGTCAGTGTTCTGCTGCTTTGCCCCTGGCAGACATGTGGAGGTGGCGTCTAACCCTAAGAAGAGGAAGAGGAGTGCCCTGGAAGATGGCAACAGTGGCTTTCCCATTCAGAAGAGATGCCTTCAATTCTGAGTGGACCTTGTTAATAATAGGATGTACATAACATGGACGGATATACAACTGGAGCTGGAAAAACCCTTAAATGTCCAAGTTGTAGGTATGAATGTTTGTATATATTGTGCACTTTTTTAATATACATTTTAATACACACTATTGCGGCTTTTAATCTAGCCGTCCACAGACGCCTTAAAGCTAGACATGAGCAATGTGTTGTCTTTTGGTTGGTTAGTTGACGCTCCACAATGGTTCGGGTGGTCTGAGGTTTGTTTAAATGATGTATTGAAAGTTGTTGGGTTAGGCTATAAACTGCTGGCTGAATGACAAACAAACTCAAAATAATAAAACAAAACCCAAACAAACATTCCCCAACATAAACAGGCCTTCACCAAGAAGTCAAAATCAGTGGGGGAAAACAAAAATTAATTGAACAAAACTAAGATCTAAACCAAACAAATAACCAACACGCGGCAGTTGAAGACTGCCTTCATTAAGAGGCTCCTGACTGAGATACAGATCATTTATTGTTCTGCTTCCTCCATTGATAGATGTATTTCAAAGCTGCAGGAAGCATTTGAAATAGTTCAGCGTAATCTCCTTTCTTTAAAACTAGTTTTAAATAAGAAAACAAAATACATGATCTTTTCTAAGAAACGCAAGTGTGGATTCTCTCCACCACCTCTTTACACACTGCAGGGTAGATCAATAGAATTGGTCTCCTCACACAAATACCTAGGCTTTGTGCTGGAGGAGGACTTATCATTTAAATTACATGTTATGCAATTGCTGACTAAGCTAAGGTTAAAATTGGGGTTTTATTTCAGGAACAGTGCTTATTTTTCACCGTCAGCTAAGAGAAAGCTGGTGGAAGCTACTTTTTTTACCTGTTTTAGATTATGGAGATGTGTTTGTGACAAGGTAGATGCCATGGGGTTCCGAAGGTAGGGAATCACACCAGTCAGTCTCCGTTATAACAGGTTTTAATTGCATATACAATTGTCTCGCACACTGGCGTCGCCGCGGGCCCAGCTCTGGCTCCGGTCGCCGACCCGTGTGCTCGGGTCTCCAATCTCCCGGGTCCAGCACGCTACTGTGTTTATAAAGGGAGAGAGTGATTAGCCCAATGGAACCCAGGTGTGCCAATCACTCTCACCTGGCGCGGCTCTCACGAGCCCTCTCCACAGCTCCCCCTTGCGGCTGATGCACCACGCCCCCCCACATACCTCCACCGCCTGATTTAGGCCGGGGACCCATCCGGCCTAACCCACTCCCCCCCCCCCCCATCCCCATGGGAACGGGACAGGAAGTCGGCCACAGCCATCTGCGCCCCCGGCCTATGGATCACCCGGAAGTTAAATGGCTGCAGTGCCAGATACCACCGGGTGATCCGGTTGTTAACGTCTTTCATGCGGTGGAGCCACTGGAGGGGAGCGTGGTCCGAGCAGAGGGTGAATGGGCGCCCCAGCAGGTAATACCGCAGGGCATCGACCGCCCACCGGATGGCCAGGCACTCCCTCTCCACGGTGCTGTACCTGGCCTCCCGTTCGGACAGCTTCCGGCTGATTTACAACACCGGGCGGTCGACGCCCCGTACCTGCTGGGACAGGACGGCCCCCAGCCCCCTGCCCGATGCATCCGCCTGCACGACAAAAGGGAGAGAGAAGTTAGGTGTGTGGAGGAGGGGCTCCCCACAGAGGGCCTGCTTTACCCTCTCAAGCGACTCCTGGCACTGCTCCGTCCACTGGACCGGATCTGAGGCACCCTTTCGGGTGAGGTCAGTCAAGGGGCTGGTCAGCGCCGCGAAGTCTGGAATAAACCGCCGGTAATAGCCGGCCAGCCCCAGAAACCGCCGCACCTCTTTTTTTGTCTTGGGCCTTGGGCAGGCTGCAATCACTGCTGTCTTATCTACCTGCGGACGCACCTGCCCGCCGCCCAAGTGGTACCCCAGATACCGTACCTCCCTCCGTCCAACTGCACACTTCTTTGGATTGGCCGTGAGCCCCGCCTGCCTCAGTGACTCGAGCACCGCAGCCACCTGCTGCACATGCTCCGCCCAGGTGCCACTATTACATCCACTATTACATCATCCAGATAGGCGGCAGCATATGCAGCATGTGGACGCAGCACTGTCCATGAGGCGTTGAAATGTGGCTGGGGCCCCGTACAATCCAAACGGAAGTGTGACAAATTGGTACAAACCGTACGGAGTGGAGAAGGCCGTTTTCTCCTTAGACTCTGGAGATAAGGGAATCTGCCAGTAGCCTTTGGTTAAATCCAGCGTCGTAAAAAAACGAGCCGTGCCCAGGCGATCCAGGAGTTCGTCCACCCGGGCATAGGATAGGCATCAAACCGTGAAACCTCATTCACCTTGCGATAGTCCACACAGAACCAGATAGACCCATCCTTCTTGCCCACAAGAACGATGGGGCTACACCAGGCACTGTTGGACTCTTCTATTACCCCCATCTCCACCATAGCTTTCAATTCTGCCTGAACCACTTTTCTCTTGTGTTCAGGTAACCGATAGGGCCGTGAACGCACCGTCACACCCGGGTGGGTCTCAACCCGGTGTTGAATAAGGCTTGTGCGTCCCGGCCGGGGGGAGAATACATCCGCATAACGTTGCTGCAACCTGTCTATGTCTGCTCTCTGGGACGGTGAGAGCTGGTCCCCACAAAGGAGCGAGGCAGGATTGGTCGATTTTGGTACCTCCGGCCCCAACTCATCTCTTTCTGCAATTGCCGTCACCAGAGAAACAGGCTCCGCCTCTCTCCACGCTTTAAGGAGGTTGAGGTGATAAATTTGTGTCGCCCCTCCCCTGTCCGAACGCACAATCTCATAGTCAACGTCACCCACTCGCCGTGCGACCACAAAGGGTCCTTGCCACTTGGCGAGTAATTTGGAGGTAGCTGAAGGGAGCAATACAAGCACTTTATCTCCCTGTGAAAATTGTCTTCGCCTAGCTCCTCTATTGTACAGCCGCTGCTGCCGTTCCTGGGCCTGTAGCAAATTCTCACGTGATAACTGTTTTGCTCTCAGGTCCAGGACGTATTGCACCTCGTTCTTACTCGGGCTCGGACCCTCCTCCCAGCTTTCCTTAACCAGGTCCAAAACCCCACGTGGTGTCCTACCAAACAGTAGTTCAAAGGGAGAAAATCCCGTGGAGGCCTGGGGTACCTCGCGCACTGCAAACAACAGAGGGTCTAGCCACCTATCCCAATTACGACTATCCTCGTGCACAAACTTACGGATCATGGACTTCAAAGTCTTATTCAGGCGCTCCACGAGGCCGTCTGCAGCGTCGGACGACCTCGCGTCAACGCTGAGCACAGCGCACGTATCCCCTGTCCCTGTCGGCCGTGAACGCACCCCCACACACTGTCCCAACCTATCAAACCCTGGCCAATCAGTACCCAGAATCAGGGGATGCGTCAGGCGGGAGCTAACCGCTGCCTTTACACTATGCTTTTCCCCCTTAAACTGAATTTCCACCAGTACTACATGGTATGTGTGAATATCCCCATGCACACACCTAATATCCACACCTCCCGCCTCTATCAAAGCCCCGGGCCAAATCAGGTTCTGATGAACGATGGACTGCATGCAGCCTGAGTCCACCATCGCCTGATGTGTACCCCCCTGAATCCTTACCGGAACGCTGTACGTCCCCCCTGGACCGGGGGAGGGTGCTGGAGGGCCGACAACCCGGATCACCTGGCCCACCTCCATGAGGGGGCACTCCCCTCGGAAGTGTCCGAGCTGCCCACACCTCCAGCACTCCTGCCCTGCCGCCTGAGGAGCCCTCTGTGGGTCGAAAGCCGCGCCTGTAGCGGCTGGACCCTGGGGAGGGAAAGAAAGAGACGGGGGATTAGTGCGGGGGAGAGGGGAGGGCCGATTATTATTGTAGAATGAGCGGGGTCTGGGGGTTGGTCGAGTGGGTGTCCAGTGCGGGGACCCTGACGTGGGACCTCTGCGGGGTGCCGCCATGGGCCCTCCCGGAGGGACCGGCCAGCCCTCCTGAGCCCGGCCCCGGGTGAGGACGGCCAGATGGTCCTCCGCCAGGGTGATGGCCCCGGCTAGGTCTGCCGGGCGGTGGCACATCACCCAGTCCGAGGTGGCGGCTGGGAGCCCCTCCACGAACTGCTCCAGGACGATCTTCTCCAATATCCTCCCCTCGCCGGCGGACCCCCCTGGTTGCAGCCACCTGGTCGCCGCGTCCTTTAATTGCTGGGCGAAGATAAACGGCCGCTCGGCGGGCCCCAGCTTGCCCCCCCGGAACCGGCGTCGGTGGTCCTCGGCTGACAGCCCCAGCCTGTCAAGTACCGCCCTCTTCACCTCCCCGTACTGTCCTCGGGAGGGGGCGGGCAGCCCCAGCGCCGCCGTCTGTGCATCCCCTGACAGCAGGGGAAGCAGCCGCACGGCCCACTCCTCCACCGGCCAGCCGCATGCCGCCGCCGTGGCCTCGAACATGTCGAGGAATGACTGCGGGTCATCGTGGGCCGCCATTTTATGCACCGTCATGCCGGTGAACGAGGGGGCCGGTGCCGCTGCCCCTGCTCGCCTCATCATTGTCTCCAGCAGCTGGGTCTGCCTCTCCGCCTGGCCCTGGAGGGCCGCCAGCTGCTGACGGCTCAGGACCGCCTGGTCCCGGTTCATCGCCGCCACCTCCGCCAGCATCTGGGCCAGCGTGTTCATGGGCTGCTGAGCTTCCATCCTACCTGCCCCACGTTGGGTGCCAGTGTGACAAGGTAGATGCCACGGGGTTCCGAAGGTAGGGAATCACACCAGTCAGTCTCCGTTATAACAGGTTTTAATTGCATATACAATTGTCTCGCACACTGGCGTCGCCACGGGCCCAGCTCTGGCTCCGGTCGCCGACCCGTGTACTCGGGTCTCCAATCTCCCGGGTCCAGCACGCTACTGTGTTTATAAAGGGAGAGAGTGATTAGCCCAATGGAACCCAGGTGTGCCAATCACTCTCACCTGGCGCGGCTCTCACGAGCCCTCTCCACAGCTCCCCCTTGCGGCTGATGCACCACGCCCCCCCACAGTGTTTTACAGACATACTACAAAGGCACTTTTGCAGTCATTTGACTCTGTTTACCACTCTGCTTTAAGATTTATAACTCATAGAAATCATTCAACTCATCACTGCACACTGTATGAAATGGTTGGTTGGCCCTCACTTCATATAAGAAGGCACAAACATTGGCTAATACTTGTGTTCAAAGCTGTAGTTGGCCAGCTTCCTTTGTACATAACTAGTCTTTTAAGAGTCAATAGACAAGAGTATAATCTGCGCTCAAGTAGATATATTCTTTTAAATATTCCATGAATGAATACAGAGTCAGGAAAGACTGCTTTTATTTATAGCGCACCAGCTGCTTGGAATGAGATTCAGAGATCACTCAAACTTACTGTTTTTATTTCATTCTCTGAGTTTAAGTCATATCTCAACCAAACATTCCAAATTGTCTGCTCCTGTTTTTAATTTCTAACTTTGTTTTATGTATTTATTTCTTACCTTGTCTGTCTTTATTATGTTAATTGTGTGCTGCTGCCTTGGCCAGGGCTCACTTGTAAAAGAGATATCTATCTCAATGTGATTCTTCCCTGGTTAAATAAAGGTAAAAACCCCCCCCAAAAAAACACAAAAAAACAGGTGATACTGTGTGCTGGGTGCTGCCAAACTATTCAAATTGAAATAATTGAACACCTTCCAACTTCCTGCCCTGCCCACAGTGAGACTGGGTCCAGGGCTCATGAGAGGCGATCATCATCATCATCATCATCATCATCATCGTCATCGTCATCGTCATCATCATCATCGTCATCATTATTCCGTGTTCTATGTTTGATTATTGTGCAGAAATGCATGGTTGCGTACCCATCCTCATTCCCCGGGTTGGGTTTCAAGGACTCTTGCAGTCAAGACCCGCGGGGAGTGTTAGTCTGCTATCAATACAATAGCTCCTTCCACAAAATGTCTCCTGACTCGGTTCATCGGTTCAAGACATCTTTGTCGTCATTGCATCAATGGTAAGTACTCCCTTACCCATCCAGAACCTTCAGAAAAATCCAGAACCAGAAACATCTGAGATATATTGTATTTGTCTCCATCTACATCTTGTTTATAGATCCTCCGGTTTGAATAGGCCTGGTGGCAAGTTGGGTGGCTCAAGATCATTAAGATTATCTGAAACTGTAGTTAATGAACAACTGTTGAGTATAGCCTCTACCTCACATAAGATCGCGTGAAGTCCCTTGTCGTCAGGAGTTTGTTGTCTGCAAACTGATGACAATGTTTTCTTTGAAATTCCATTCCTTCATGGCATCTTTCAATTCCCTTTCTGTTGCAATGAAGGTGGTTCCATTGTCTGACCAGATTTCTTTGACTTGGTCTCTCCTACTAATGAAGCGCCTCAATGCGTTGATTCATGAGTCAGTATCATGGGAATGAGCCAGTTCCAGGTGTATTGCTCGGCTGGCAAGGCAGATATATATGACTCCACCATGAAGCCACCATTTTTTGTTCTCCAACGTTGTCATGTAGATGTTGGCAGGTGATACATTGTTAAATGATTTTTCTTGCAAGAGTGCAAGAGCACATGGGATCCAGTATTGGTGTCTAAGTTTTGATAGCAGATGGTTTCTGCCACTGTGCCCAACTTGATTAATAATGTCTCTGAGCAGAATTTTTGAACCATTATTTTTCATGAGAATGGCTGGATCTCTCTTCTGGCATAGCCATCTTGCCCAGTCTACCCCCTACTCTCAGAACTTCTTCTGGACCAGGAATAGCCTGTCAGCCATTCCCGCCAAGATTTTTTATGGGCCTCAGTAATGGTGTTGTCCGATTCACAGTTGAGTTTGCATAATTCCTGAAGAATGTGCCTTGTATTGGAAATAAACAGTGCTGGGTCATAATGGGTCATAAATATAACTAAAGGTAGACAGGATACCCCTTTTAGTCAGAGGCTGGGGTTTGTACTTTAAACTTAAAGGCGTCTTCCTCCACATTCCACTGAATGCCCAGTGCCCTTTCAACTGGCAGGTTGTCCTTCTCGTAGGTCTAAGTTAGACCCTTGGCTCTTTAAATCTCTGGTATTGACATTAGACAGCTCTGCTGTTACTTATCCATTGTTACTTGTCCACTGTCAATCGACAGTGGACAACGTAAAGATTTGTTTTCACAGTATTGATTGCCTCAGCTGAATAATTGTTCTCATTGTCCTGCTCTGCCAATGGGCATTTATTTGGCATGATAACATTATCCTCTTTGAAAGGCAAGGCCAATTGATAATGCCCATTCTGGTGCTCTGCAGCGTTGGACATAATCTGTAAAAACCTTAAATAACCTAAAATAATTGCAGCCTTTTCAATATATTTCCTGTCCGGAAAATCATGGTTGAACTGTTGTGTCAAAAGTTCATTGAGCTTGACAACAGAAATGCGGACAGTCACATTTAAGTTAATTTCCGTTCCACAATTGTTCGCATTTATCAATCCATTGATGACCCATCCTAAGACAGTTTTGATTGCATAAGGTCCATCATCCTTACTATTGACCTTCCAATGACCTTGCATAAGGTTCCATCAGTTTGGAAGCATTAGTTCCAATTAGCAATCCGATATCTGCATGCAGACTAGTTGGATAGACTAGATGTCTTTATGAAGATTCTAATAAATAGGCCTCCAGTGTGGCTTCCATATCATGATGCCATGGTGACATTTTTGTTCAAGCTAAAGGAAGATAAAGTGCAGCAGTGAATCATGCATGATGTGCTTGTCATATCGTTGAGCCATGTGTATGTTCAGGCAGTTTCATTTGAAGGAAATAATGAAATCCTGTTGTCCCGTTGGTTGTTTCCAAACAAAAAGTGCACAAGATGGTGCCACTTAACTTCTGATGTGATTCTGAGTGTGAGCAGTATTATTTCCGATCATACCTGATGTTCGCTGTTGTGAGGAGGGCTGTGTTTGAAAAATATTAAAACTCAATAAAGTGAAATATAAACAGTCAAATTACAACAGCTTTTAGCCTGCTTTCAAATCTCCACTATCACTGCTGGTTGGTGTGAAATGCATTCTGGGATACTTGGCTGTATACTTCAGTGTGAACAGTCTGTGTCTGACATCTGGCAGATGCAGTTTATTGCCCGCTTAGTCCATGTCGAATGGTGTATCCGGAGGGTGTGCTGCCATTTTAATTTCATAGTGTCACTCTACATTTTCAGATCACTACAGTCAACAAAGGTCTTGGCATTTGCGCACTTGATCTGCAGCAGGCCAAAGGGTGGACTCTCAGTGGGGACAAACACAAGACCATAAGATGATGACCCTAACCAGGGGGCATCTGGGTGTATGTTAAACCCACAAGGCCATGTTTTTTACCCGACAATACTCCTGAATAGCAACAGGCTCAGTGCCAGGCCCCTCTTCATCACCGGCATTTCAGCCGCTTCCTTTCAAATTCTCTCTGCAAGATGTTCTGCTGAACTCTGACCGCGGACATGGCAAATATCCCTGAAGTGGGAAGATGTGATCCTCGTCCTCCTGACACGGTGTCACTCCACACAGTCCCTCTGCTCGCTTGTAGCAACCTCTATTATCCTCACCATACCCAAAGTAGTTTCCAGCGATTTTCGATGTAGCTGCCGTTGGAGAGTGCACACACACTGGCAGTTGGTAGGCTCCAGCCTATAGCCATCTAGTGGTAGAGGTGGTGGTGGAGGGGCATCAAAGGTGGAGTATCGCAATCTGGCTCACTGGCAATGGATGCTGGTGGGAGATGGGACTGCCTTCCTGGACTTTACCAAAAGCTGAGTCAACCACTGTTTGAGGGATTGCCTTGGTTAAGGGTTGCTGGTTAAAGTGGCTGATTATAAACAAGGACTCCGATAAAAGATTCAGGCACTTGGAGAGATATCTTTGTTTACTGTTCTTTATTGTCAAATTAAGTTGAATGAACAGAGTATATGTGGTAAACGTGTGAGAATGCGTGTGTGTGTTATAAAAATGTGTGTGGTTTACAAAGATGTGTGTGTGTCTCTGTGTGTGTGGTTTACAAAGATGTGTGTGGTATTGGTTTCAGGAACGCACATCAACAAGAAAGGCAAACTGTCATCGGCGCGACTGGCCAAGTATTTAATGGTGAATCAATCAAACAACTGCATCATGCCCTAACTAACTAATAACAGGAAAAGGGATATAAAACTGCAGTACTGGGTTTACGCCAGCAATGTCCACTGTTGGGCTATCTCACACAGCCATCCCCAAATGTCCGTCAGGACATTTTCACTTATAGAGAAAGACCATCAGGCTGGTCCTTCTCCTCAGAGTCGCTAATTATTGTTATTATTAAAACCTTTATTTAACCAGGTAAGTGCCATTGAGATTATACAATCTCTTTTTCGAGGGAGCCCTGGCCAAGATAGCAGCAATACAGTTAAAACAATTAAACATGCAAACATTTAAAACACAACAACATACAGTAGCAGCTCAGTCTTCCGTATGATATACCTACAAAGATAAGAGGAGAGCAGACTAAGAATAGATTTATATTTAAATAAGTACCAGTGAGAGAGTCTGCAGTAAGGCCAATGAAGGCCACTGAACTCTGGCATATAGGATGCAATGGTGAGCGACAGCTTTGCAGCCTGTGACAAACCTCAGAGCGCTGTGGTACACAGTATCCAGCTGCTGCAATCATTGGGCAGACTATGGCATGCATGCGGTTGTACATGCATGCCATAGTCAGTTTCTGTGATGGAAAAACAGGATTTGTTTTGAAAATAAAAACTTGAGCTTGAGCTTAAATGATCTCCAAGTAAAATGCCTAGTTACTTATATTGTGACACCATGAGGCAATGAGTCATGGCATCCGATGTTTGGTCCGGATCAGCATCAAAACGTATCTGAGCGGTTTAGCATTCAATGCTCTCAACTTTGATGAGCACAGTTTTCAGTACCGGCTCTGGCACTGACTTATCTCGGTGGATAACTTGGAGCACTGTCTTTATGGATCTAATCTCCCACTCCCAGGCCCAACCTAAATGTGGAGCACTTGGGGGGTTGAACCGGAATGAAATGCTCCACTTTGCCAGCTCTTCCTGCAGCTGAGGTGCCATGGTATCAAAGGCTTCACAGAAGTCCCATTCTCCTCCAACAAATCTGGTGCCGTTATCAGAGAGGAGTTCAAAGGGTGTGCCAGCAAAGGGACAACAAAAGGGCATCTGTGTCTAGACTGTCAAGGATCAAGGTGTACACCTTGTAGTCATACACTTATACAGTATTCCCCATCTCTTTTCATTCCTGTGGCCAATCTTTACAGTGACGGCCGAAACAGTCTACTCCCGTAGAGTAAAATGACGGCTTGTAGAGACGCAACCTGGATAGCAGGAGATCAGCCACCTTGGAGATGTCAGACTTGGCATATCAGAGCTGGCCTTCTCTGCAGTTGTGCTGAGGTTTCTGTATGGCCTCCCTCCCCCACCGGAACCAGTACTGGCATCGCAGCTAGGCTAGCAGCCTCTCGGGTGGAGAAGTTTCTGGTCAGAATCTTGGATCAGCAGTTTCGTGATTGGGTGTGCTGAGTCCAGGATGATTGGTTTAATGGCATCCACTTCCAGATCTTCAGCTGCAGTCTACCTCCGTCACGGAGTAGTCCTGTAACTTCATCATATTCAGGTGAGAGAGTGCCCAAAAGAGTGAGAGTCAGTTGGAATGGGTCGGCCAGCCTTGAGAGCCTTGATCTAACCTGGGAACGAGTCCCGTTGGGCCTGAGCCCAGAGGAACTTCCCTGCTGAGATATAGGTGGCCACGTCCGCAGTCTGATGGACGCAGCCGCCCCATGAAGGTACCTGGCCGTAGTCTAGACTAGGTTTCTCCAGGTGTGAAACTAGATAGGGTCAGGAAGCTCTGGATTCATAATCTCAGATGTGGTTCTGATAAAGGCAGACTTCCTGAGCTCTGCTGTGTCAGAGACAGTTCCACTGGAGGCCTAAGGTTGACTTGTAGTTCGTAACTGCTCTTAGACAGCCAAAGCTTGCGCTCTGATTTGGCCTCTGGTGGAAGATGCTTGACGACAGACGACACGTTCCTCGCCCATTGCCTGAGGTCAAACCCCCCTTCTAGGAGTAGCTGGCGGAGGCCATCCACAAGTTATTTGGCTTCCACTGTGGTACGGGTGCTGTGAAGACAGTTGTTGACCTAGAAGGAGCGCTCCACGACCTCAACCAAGTTTGACTTGTCGCTGCCATTGTCTTGAGTGTGAGCATGACACTGGAGGGTGTGAACGGCAGAACAGCGGCTACATGTCGTTTCAAATGGCTGCCTGCTGTTCGTAAATACTTGTCTCATTCAGCCTCTGCATGTCCCTCCAGATACATTTCAGCACTGGTTTGTCCGTGGGCTGCAGGCGGGTTAGAGTTAGGGTTAGATGATGAACATGAATGCATTGAGTGCTGGTGGAACAGGGAAGGCCCTAAGGTAGGTCCAGGCAGAAGCAGTTCATTTAGTGACTGTCGTCTGTATTGGATAGAACAGTTCAAGACAATCCTGTCCTTTCCGTTATGATGCACTATGTGGTGGGGTATGAAACACTGAAATATAACAAAAATGTTGAATAGCAGGTTATAAAGAGAATATAGCGAAAAGTATTAGAAGGTATTGGAAAGTATGAGACAAGTTTGTGAAAACACACAGGGAGTTTATGTTTTGTCGTCATTGAAGATACCGGAATAAATTCTTTACTTTAGGTCGGGAGTCTGTCTCCATTTGTGTACACAAAGGACTCCATTTATAACGTGGTTAATGCAGCGAGGGAACCGGAGGCCAGACTACGGACCTCCAGGCTGGGAAGGTAACAGTTGTTGTGGATCAGCCACACTAGGAACGTTAATGTGCTGCTTTTCAGTCTTCTAGTAGCTAGTGTTAACGTTATATCCATGCGTTGTTTTAGAGCCACACTAGTAAAGTTAAATGTGATAATCTGGTCTTGTAAAGACTGTATAATGTAATTGAATTGTTTGATGTTATGGAGGTAGCTACAAAAACTACCGTTCATGTCATTGCAGGTCAACCTGCATACGAGATTGATTGATTGATTGATATCTTTATTTCGATCATGTAAACGACAGTGTAAAAAAAAAATAATAATAATAATAATAAATAAATAAGATAAAATAATAATATAATAAGTGAACAGAAAAATGTATACACAACATCTCATAAGCAACGCAGTTTACATGAGCGAAAAGGAGTAGGAAGAAGTATAAACTTATCTAATCCTACCCCTATAATTTTAACTATATGTTCTAATTAAACATTTTACACATTACACATTTTAATCCAAATAGTAAGTAATCAAACACCTTGTGTGAATTATTCAATGTACCTCTGGAGAATCATTTCTTTATGTCTCTTTTTAAACATGATTACACTCGAAATGTTTTTGATTTCAGTACTCATATTATTCCACAGTTTTACTCCACAAATGGTGATACAGAAACTTTTCTTTGTTGTACGAGCTCTACCAACCTTTAGATTTGATTTCTCTCTTAAATCATAACCTTGCTCTCTTTCATGAAACATTCTCTGAATATTTCTTGGTAGCAGATAGTTCCTTGCTTTATATAATACTTGGACTGTTTTATGCTCCACCAAATCAAACAATTTTAGAGTTTTAGATTTCCAAAATAAGTCATTGGTGTGTGCCCCATAATCAACCCTGTGAATAATTCTCATTGCTCTTTTTTGCATTATGAAAAGTGGCTGAAGTGCAGTTTTGTATGTGTTTCCCCATGTCTCTATACAGTACTCTAAATAAGGAAGAATCAGTGAGTTGTACAGAATATAGAGTGATTTATGATCTAGGACATGCTTTGCTTTTACCAAAACTGAAATACTGCGAGACAGTTTAGATTTGATATGTTTTATGTGAGGTTTCCAGCAAATTTTGTCATCTATTATCACTCCCAGGAATTTATTTTCATTTACTCTTTCAATATTTACACCATCTATTTGTACCTGTATTTGATTGTGTATTTTACAGTTTCCAAATAACATGATTTTTGTTTTGTTCAGATTTAGTGATAATTTATTCTTGTCAAACCATTTTTTAATTTTACTTAACTCTGAAGTGATGACATCCAAAAGTTGCTGCAAATTTTCACCAGAACAAAAAATGTTTGTGTCATCTGCAAATAAAATACATTTAACTAGACTAGACACATTACAGATGTCATTAATATATAGGACAAAGAGTTTGGGTCCCAACACTGACCCCTGGGGGACACCACATGCAATATCCAGACATTCTGACGAACAGTCTCCCATCTTCACATATTGCTGCCTGTTTCTCAAATAACTTCCCACCCAATTCAAGGCTACCCCCCTGATCCCATATTGCTCCAATTTATAAATCAATCTATTGTGGTTAATTGTATCAAATGCTTTTTTTAGATCAATGAATACTCCTGCTGCATATTGCTTTTTATCTATGGAATCTGTTATAGTTGCTATAAGTTCTGTTAGAGCAAGTGATGTTGAATGGTTTGATCTGAAACCATATTGACTGTTACTGAGTAAGTTGTGTTTTTCTATAAAACTGTCCAGTCGGTTATTAAAAAGTTTTTCTAGTATTTTTGAGAATTGAGGAAGAAGAGAAACAGGCCTGTAATTTGTGAAGTGGTGACGATCCCCAGTTTTGTACAGCGGTGTTACTTTTGCTAGTTTCATTTTATGAGGAAATTGCCCGGTTTGGAATGATAAATTGAAGATATGAGTGAGTGGTTTAGAAATCCCAGCAATAACCCTTTTTACTGTTTTCATGTCTATGTCATGACAGTCAGAGGACATCTTGTTTTTACATTTATTAACAGTTTCTATAATTTCTTTTTCTTCTATTGCTCTGAGAAACATAGAAGAAGGATTCCTTTCTATGACCTCCTCATTGGTACTTCCAGTCATTGGTGGATCGGGGATTTTTTCTGCCAATTTCGGTCCAACACTTACAAAGAAATGATTGAACTTATTAACCACCTCCTCAATATTATCAACATTTAAATCATTATCAATAAAATATTCGGGGTAATTAGTCTGTCTAGAGCCATTTCTTATTATACTGTTCAAAATATTCCAAATACCTTTAATATTGTTTTTGTTATTTTCTAATATTTCATTATAATATTCCTTTTTACGTATTCTCATAATGCTAGTTAATTTATTTTTATATTTTTTATATTTGTTTTCAGCTTCTGCTGTTCGATGTTTTAGAAATTCTCGATATAATGTATTTTTCTTTTTACAAGCGTTTTGAAGTCCCTTTGTGATCCACTGATTATCTTTATGATTTTGTTTTTTTCTATATTGTTTGATTGGACAATTTTTATCATAGAATACACAAACAATTTTTAAGAATTCATCATA